>JAOTOL010001561.1:172500-742500 GCA_034440575.1 Imbricaverruca yamaguchii
GAGCAGCAGTGGTGGTGGCCGATTCGACGCCCGCCTGATTCCGGACTTCAGTGGCGGCACCGACGTCGTCGAGTGGTGGACTCGTGCTGAGGTCCTGTGCCGACACCACAACGTCGACCTGGCCGCCATCGTACCTGCGCGGCTGTCTGGAGGTGCCTTCGCTGTGTGGCTGCGGATGCCGGAGGTGGAGCGGCGGTCGACGCGAGCCGTGCGCGACGCATTGTACGATGCGTTCGCGATGGACCAGCTGGCGGCGTACGATGCGTACGCCCAGCGTCGCTTGCAGCCAGGGGAGTCGGCCGACGTGTACTTGGCCGACCTCCAGCGGCTCGCTGAGCTCTACGGCGGCGTACCTGAGGCAGCCCTGATGTGCGCCTTCATCGCCGGCCTGCCGCCCTCGGTGCGCACGACCATCCGCGCCGGGACACGCGCGGAGGCCCTCGCGCTGCCAAGTATCCTGGCGCGCGTGCGCGCCGTGCTGAGTGATGCGCGGGCCGGTGGTGCGTCTCCATCGGCGGAAGGGTCGACGGCGGCGGCAGCAGCTCGACGAGATGACGGCCAGCCACGCCCACGCCCGCGCGTTCGCTGTTGGACGTGCGGCGCTGTAGGGCACCTGGCGGCGGCGTGCCCTCGGCGTGGCAGACCGGTGTCGTCGGGAAACGATGCCGGGGGCGCGCCAGCGCGAGCGCCGTCTCCTGTGGCGTAAGCGCACTGCCGGTGGTCCAGATGCGCGTGAACGGGTTATGGCGGCACGCTCTAGTGGATACCGGCTGTGCGGACGTACTGGTAAGCCGGGAGTGCTGTACAGGGCGGTGCGATACGGCGCGTCGGGCGCAGCTGCGCACGGTGAATGGCGGCATGCTGCAGTGTGTCGGAACGGCGGCGGTGACAATAGAGTATGGGGGCAAGCGAGTCACGCTCGACGCCCTGGTGGTCCCGTGCAAGCCGTTGGGGGTGGACGTGGTCTGCGGCATGTCGGGCGTGGTGGCACTGGGCGGTGTAACGGTACAGGCCGGCGGTGTCACGCTGTGTACGGACGGTGGGTCCGTGGCGACCGGGAACGGGTTGGGTGCTGGATCGCTGGCGGACGGGCCGCGTGGCACGGGTTCCCAGGTGGCAGGTGGGGCGGATGCTGGAGCGCTGGCGGACGGGCCGTGTGGCACCGCCGAGGACATGCGGATCGACGCGGCGGACTTTGTGGCGCGTTTCGACGCGCGGCCGCGGAGGTGGACCGTCGCCTGGAAGTGGGCCGGCGACGGGGCGGGTCCCGAGCGTCTCACGAACCGGGTCGCCCAGTACTCGGTGCCGACGGTGGCCCGAGCAGCATACGAGGCCGAGCTGGATCTCTGGGTCAGGGAGGGGTGGCTCGTCCCGTATGACGAGGAGGCGGACGGACCGGCGCGCGGCCTGATACCGTTGATGGCGGTACAACAGCCCAACCAGCACAAGGTGCGCCCTGTGCTGGACTACCGCGAGCTGAATGGGTACGTCACAGCCCACACCGCGGACGCGGACGTGTGTGCTGACCAGCTTCGTCGCTGGCGACGGCACGGCGCCCGCGTCGCGGTAGTGGACCTGCGAAAGGCGTACCTGCAGCTCCGGTTGGAACGGCGGTTGTGGCCCTATCAAACGGTGGAGGTCCGCGGGCAGCGGTACTGCCTGACGCGCGTCGGTTTTGGGTTCAACATCGCCCCACTGGTGATGAAAGCCGTCGTGCAGGCTGTGCTGCGCCGCGACCCGGCCGTGTCGCGCGGAGTGTTGCCCTACGTAGATGACCTGCTCGTGGACGAGACGGTCATCAGCGCAGAGTACGTGGTGGAGCACTTCGCGCGGTACGGCTTGGTGTGCAAGCCGCCCGTGCGGGCGGCTGAGGGCGCCCGTCTCCTCGGTCTGTGGGTGGGTGAAGGCCCCGACGAAGACCTGCGGTGGCAGCGGGACGGTGCGCCGGCGCTGCCGCCTGCGGTCCTGACACGGCGCGCCGTGTTTGCGTGGTGCGGCAAATTGGTGTCGCACGTGCCGGTTGCTGGCTGGCTTAGACCGGCGGCTGCTTGGCTCAAGCGGCGCGCTAACGCTCTGTCGGCCGGTTGGGATGACCCGATCGGCGACTCGGCGCTGCGCAGCCATGTGGACCAGGTGGCCGAGCGGCTAAGTGCGGCTGACCCGGCGTGCGGGCCGTGGTGCGTGACGGGCGATCGGATGGTTGTCTGGACCGATGCCAGCTCGCTTGCAGCGGGCGTGGTGCTCGTGGATGCGGCGAGTGGCGGCGTCGTGGAGGACGCGAGTTGGCTGCGGCCGGAGGCGAGGGCCGCCATGCACATCAACATGGCGGAACTCGACGCGGCACTCAGCGGCGTCAACTTGGCAATCCCGTGGGGGATCACTAACATCGATCTCCGCACCGATTCGACCACGGTCCATAAGTGGATCGACGACGCCTTGAGTGGCCGCTCGCGCTTGCGTATCAAGGCGCACGGGGAGATGCTGATCCGTCGGAGGATCGACGTGATTCGTCAGCTGGTGGACGAGCTCCAGCTCACGATGAGCATCAGTCTGGTTCGCTCAGCGGACAATCCGGCGGACGCGTTAACCCGTGTGCCGCAGGTGTGGTTGCGCGAGACGGCCGCAGCTGACGTGGCAGAGACCGACGATGGAGGCGAGGGCGCGTTACCCGTGGTAGCGGCCCTGGTGGATCCGCGCGACGCGGCTGACCCGGCCCAGGTCCGTGCGGTGCATGAGAGTGTCGGGCACCAGGGTGTGCGCCGGACGCTGTGGCACGCACGGCGGGTTTGTGACGGGCGGGTGACGCGGTCGGTGGTGCGGGAGGTGGTGGCGGCTTGCGACGTGTGTCAGTCGATCGACCCAGCGCCCGTGTGTTGGAGGCACGGCCATCTGAGCGTGCCCCGGTGCTGGGAGCGCCTGGCAATTGACGTGACTCACGTGCGCGGCGCTGCCTACCTGACGATCATTGACTGTGGGCCGTCGCGCTACGCGCTGTGGCGCCTCCTGGACTGGGGTGAGACCGCAGAGGCCATTGTGGGCTTGCTCGAGACCGTGTTCCTGGAGCATGGTGCCCCGGCGGAGGTGCTGCTGGACAATGCTACAGTGTTCCACGCGCGTCAGATGGCGACGCTCGCGGCACGCTGGGGAATTCAGCTGCACTTCCGTGGCGTGCATGAGGCGGTGGGAACGGAATTGTGGAGCGACACCATCGTACCGTCAAAGTGATGGCGGCACGACAGGGCTGCTCCGTGGCTGTCGCAGTGCATCGGTACAACGCCACGCCGAGGGACACCGCTGACGCAAATTCCGCCCCTCTCGCCTGCCTGCTCCGGGAACACGGCCGAGACTTGCCAGTCGATGCGAGTCCTGTAGGACAAGGCGCGCAGCCACGGTTGCGATCCGGTTCGCTGCGGCCGGGCGAGCCGGTATGGGTGCGCCGCCGCGGTAACACGCCGTGAATGACGGTGTCTCGTCCCGGCGTGGTGACGCGGGTGCTGGCACCTCCCCTGGTAGAGGTGGATGGCACCCCGTGGCATCGCCGGAACATCCGTCGGCGGTACCCAGCGCGCAACCCGGTCGCGCCCGATGAGCGGGCACCAGCGGATGACGACGAGGCCGGTCCTGACCCGGTGCCACCACCTCTGCCGCCGCTGGAACCCGTGCCGCCAGCACCGCCGGCAACGCCGCTTGAGACCGAGACGGTGGAGGTAGAGCGGCCGCCGCGTGCGCCGCCCGATCCTGTGTCGCGCGAGGTGTCTGGTGTGCCGCCATGTAACATCACTGCGGACACGATGTCAGATCTGGACTTGACGGTTGAAGACTCGTCTGATGACGACTATGTACCCGACGTGCGGCTGCGGCATGCGGCGCAGTGGCAGGCGACGCCGCGTCGCAGCGAGAGGCTCGCGCGGGCCAACGAGCCGACAGCCGTGCCGGGCTGTTCCAATGTGGATCCGTATGCATGGGTTGATAGCGAGTGAATATGTGTTCTGTGTTGTGTGTGATCCTTGAAGATCAGGGGGTGGTGTAGTATGGTGACTGGGCTTGTAGTGTGTTTTGAGTCAGAGGTTCCGGTTGGCTCGGCGCGGCGCCGGCGGCGGCCACGCGGGGGTGGCGTGATGGTGCGTCAGACCACGCGGGGGGACACCGGAGCCGCCGGCTGACGAAGCTGCGTGACTCACCCGAGGCGATGAGAGGGCCCCCGGCGCGGCCGGGGGACAGTCTGACTGTGGCACGAGGAGTGAGTACACGAACCCGGCACGCGAAAAAGACTTTGCAGCTACACCGGGGTTACTTGATCAGAGGGAGGGGTCACAATAGACACTGGCCTCGACAGCCCGGCTGGCGGTGATTGCCGAGTTAGCAGCGATGACGACTGCCGTCGCAGTACCTGCCGCTACATGAACGATTTCTACCGCCGATTTCTGTGTTCCAAGTGTCCCCCAAGGAAGCTTTGCTACAATACACTGTAAAAATGTTTAGCTCCGGAGGTACTGGACACAGCTTAGGGAAGCACCCTTGCACCATAAGCATTCTACATTTACCACCGATGTGCTTGATAGCTGCTAATACGGGAGCTTATTAAACAGATGAGACCTTCTGGGAAGTACATGGTGTGTCACTAAATGCTATGCTAAGCAGCATGCCGAAAATGCTAAGCATGGATGGGACGAAGCAGCGAAATGATGCTTTCAAAACACCCATGAATAAGAAATATGATCAAGTATTCCACCGCAAAACATGCTAGCTCAAAAACGGTGAGAAAAGTGTCATTCATATCATAGTTATTATAGTCTCGGCTCTGCAATTAGCACGCGTGAGCATTGCTGCCGTTTAATGGTGCTTGCGTCATGCTTGCGTCCCGCTGAAAAGCACACCGGTAAGTGAGCGATGCGCGCACTCGACGCCATTTTTGTTTACATTTCGGGGTGTGTGATGAGGAGGAAGGTTACTAACTGAAGGTAAGCTTAGCATATTTGACTTCAAGATCATGATATCAATATTAAGCTGAATAAATATTAAGTGAGATATAAGTATGCGGCTTTTGTAGGGCATGAGATGGTAAATTGGAGCCATGATTAGGGAACAGGAAAACATTGAAGTCTAATGACGGCTGACGACCCGATCTTGGCCAAAGTGAGGCGCCTATAAGTTAAAATCTGCTACAATTTGCAGACTGGTAATCACTCACACGTGACAAACTAATGAGAAAAGGGCTACACTGTGTTTACAGCAACTGTGCACTGCAGATTCACCAGTTCCTGGCCATTGAACTTGAGTTTAGCCCTGCACCTGGTGCCCATAATTTAGTGCATAAGAGAATCATGTTCTGCAACCATGCTCAGGTAAAGCTTGGCACAGACCTATGATCTGGACTTCACTGTCAGTGTGGAAAGGTGACTGCTGTCCCGGATACATATTGCTTAGGCTTACCTACCTATCTTGGGGAATGAGTTTTGTCTCTGAACAGATCTAAGAGTGCCAAACACTTAGACATAAGACATAAAGACATAAAAAATAAGTGCAACTATGAACCACAAGGGCCCTTCTTGGCTGCACTGTGTACACTCAACCAGTTGCCCACCAAATCCGTCGATCAGCCCTCCCTGTAATACCGAAAAGCAAGCCCTCTATTCTTGTAATGATTGTCTACGCTGCTTTTAAAAACGTTCAATGTGCTCCTACTTCCAATAGTTTCTGGCAGCTGGTTCCAGTGTTCTACTACCCTGTTGGTGAAGAAAGACTTGACCCCACCCCAATGGGGTGGAAAATCAATTGCATTGCATAGACCTGGGAGTGGGCTTATTTAAAAGCTTTCACTTAGCAGAACAAACTTTAATTGAGACGATGTTCGAATCACAATATCTATTGTTCTATGCGGCCATTTCAGATCCAACGCAACCGGAAATAACGATCGGTTATCAGAGTAAGGCATTGCAGTGATCGCCGTGACTTGGTCGGTGAAGAAATGTATTTATAAATGATAGAAGGATTGTTTCGAGACAGTAACATACTATTTTTAGTTCAGTCCATTATTTTGACCTATTGACATATACCTATTGACATATATTTGACCTATTGACAACTCACAGTGGCACATCAACATCAATATGCTAACCAACATCACTATGTTGGATACATATCGAACTGTGAGAATGAGAGTGCACACTGACAGTGAAGCACATTTAACGCGATAATGTACAATACTATGGTAAAACAATCCGTTTCTCATCTGCGTTTCATGTGTGCCAGCCACGTTGTACTGTCTACTCAGTCGTAGTCTCATGCCACCAGCATGCACAATGCACAGCCAGCTCACTTTTCCGCATTGACGGAACCGCAGCCCGGTGTGAACTCGCCGCTGCGATCATACGACTTCTAACTGTGCCGTCTCTAGCCATGTCTGCGCACTCGGTAATGTCCTTAATACCACGTTCAGCTGCGTCATGCACGACTGACAACTGCTACATTTCTTTCTCCATTCGAACATACTCATCATCATCTGCTCAGGGCGAGCATGACGTTCAACACTTTCAGATACAATTTCTTCCCTTACCTTAAACTGGTCCACAAAGAAGGCGTTTTCTTCTTCCCAGGAAGGATTACTGTGCATTCGCATCAGCGTCTTCATGTCTTCCAGGAGCGAAGTTTCCCGATCATCTCGATCACCGCTTGCAGATCCCGCTTTGCCCGGTGCTACGTTCAGCAGCTCGTCTAACTAGCTCTGGATGTCGGCATATCCACTGCCCGACCCCCTGTGGTGGCTAGTCCACAGGTCCACTGCCGCATCAACGTTCCTGGTGCAACCCTTCAGGGGCTTTACGGGAACTCGGGCAGCAGATCAGATGCTGTGCACTTCCTCGGCAACCAGTTCCGCCAGTTTGTGGTTGGTATCCAGAGGTTCTTGAATGCGTGGTGCCCGATAACGCTGAAGAATTTTCCGCTTTGTGGGGAGCCGATTTAGATGGAGTTGGTGTAATGATGGTCCGACATGCTTTTCCTATTCCTCTGCTCGCCCGCTTGCTCGTTTCAGCCACCCACCGGCATGTTTTTTCTTTGCATCTACTTCTTCTTCATCATCGCCATTTTACGGCCTTTTCTTATAGTAAGTTGCCGGCATTGTAAAGCAGTATAGGTATTGTGCTTAAGGAGCATGCAATATATGCATGATGATATCACCACTTAAACACAGGACTAACCTGGAAACAAGGAAGCTGGTTAGAGGCAATAGGTTTTGACCAATATACCGTTCAATTTCAAAAAGCTCAATCGAATTGGTTGTATGATTATGTTTTTTTTTGTGTGCAATTTTCATCATGAACTATTGTTTTTGGTGCATTTTGTCTGATTAAAAGTTTGCTCTACTCATTGAAAGCTTCTAAACGAGCCGACTCCCAGGTATGTGCGATGGAATTGATTTTCCACCCAATTTGGGTATGGTCACTGAACTTTGAGGGGCTGGGGGGCCACAACTTAAAGGAGGGGAACCAAACTTGGTCAGCTTAGTCTTTGTGTAAAAGAGCACTCCGCTTTGGTTTGGTAGCTTGCATGGCCAAAACGTTTTTTTTTGGGGGGACACCCTAGTGTGCACTTTGCTAGCTCAGGCCCGTGGTATGTAGATCAGGTGTGCACCCAGGGACATGTGTAGACCCAGGCATGCAACAGGGTGGTGGCAGCACAGCAAGGTCCACTGCACACTGTGCATCCTCCTATGCTATGAATTTATGAGTTAATGCATAACTACAAGTGGAAATTGTGCCACTATGATCAGCTCAAGTGTGAATGACTCCCTCGCTTGCTCAACAATTTGTGCAGCTGATTGTGTTCCAGCTGCAACCTCGTCCCTCCCACGCTCAATGCATTTTGTAAATTGGGGTTGCTCCTTCATATTTTGGGTGCCCCGTAATCAAATCCTGGATGAGTCTGTGTGCACAGTTGTAATTAAGGTGCCCAGGTTGAGACTCAATGAGTGCAATCTGTGATTTGAGGAATTCAGCCATGAAAATACTGGATTGTGTTGAGCGTGTATGTGCCACATTTTGCAGTTCATAGTACCTGTCTACCTAATACCTTCTTACTGTGAAGAGAATGATTGACAGTGGATTGCGTGTTGCAGGGCTTTGTGTAATCTGTGCAGCATTACAAATGGGTGTAGTCCAAATGTTTTTTTTGTTTGTTCTGAAATCCAACATCAAATATACGTGTTTGAATTTGTTCAACTGAGATGTTGAAGCTTCAGTATGCAGTTAATGTTCATGCCATGCGAACAATTATGCAATTGTTTGTCATTGTAGTTGTACAAATAGTGTTTTTGGTCCATTTATTTATGAATGTTCCATTTTGGACAATTTTTTCATCACTGGGTGTTGGAAAGATGGAAACTAGAATACTCTGCACATGTAGCATAACATTTCCTACACAAAAGCAGGGATACAAAATGTGTATGTGCTCACTGGTGGACAGTGTCCTGAAATTGATTTCTGGCTCAGATAGGTAAGAGGTACAACATATGACAACAATGATTTCCAACCATTAAGAGTACTCCTCCATGCTTCCAGCTTCCTTCCCAGCACCGTCTCTTCATTAAGCCCATCAGATGCTTAGTTCCTGCAATCCGTCACTGATAGGTTAACAAACATACTACAAAGTGCACATAGACGTTGCCATGGGGAAGGAGGCACTGGGGACACATCAAACCTCAAAACATTGCAGCGTAAATTAGTTTTTAGGTTTTCAAGCAAATATTAGCACAATTTTTCGTTGAGTCGGGGCAAAGGTTTGATCCGTCCCATTGCCTCCAACAAACATTGAAGCCCTGGCCATACCACTGTGAGTACAACTTGCCAGCTTCATGATGTAGTTAGGAGAAGAGGCAATGTCTGAACAATTCTCAATTCTAAAATACGTGCATTTTCTTTGTGGAGGTGATTTAATTTCAAAACCTGTCAGGCTTGTTTGCTATATCAGGCTTCAATATGAGGAGTAACTTATTTGCAGGTACAATCTCCTTCACGTAGAAAGGGTAAATGCTCGCGTGGCTCTATAGTTCAGAGAGATGACCCATCCCCGATCCATACAAGCTGTGTGATCAGAAAATATATATGTGCATGCTTTTTTTACATGCTCATTCAGAGTTCATGTCATGCTCATTCAGAGTTCGGACAATGTGTTTTACCATGCAGTATTAGCCCGCGCCGTCTCTCCGGTCAGATCCTCACACCCAGTCTCGGGGGGTGGGGGGTAGTAACCCCCCTCCTAGTAACTGCTCACATCTAGCCCTATTACAGTTCGTTTTTTGGCGGGAGTTTGAACGCTCTATGGCTGCTCACAGTTAGCACCTGGGTAGTTAAAAGGAGCAGCGAGGAAAAATGGCGGGAACATTGGCACCTTAGCGCTGCTTAATTAAACAACTGCGAACTTTCGGCCATTTTGGTTTGGGATACGATGGCGTACGGATCGGTGCAGTTGTGCGGCAAAACTTCAGTGAAAAAGAGAAGCCTCTGTGGGATCAAGAGAACCTCCGAATCGAGTCAGAACCCAGCCAGTCAAGGTGTGTCTTCATACCAAATCTATTTCCACATGGTATTAATATAATTATGTCAGCATATTGCCAACCTCGCTGCATACACCCCTGAAATACGGGTGCTCTATGACTTACGCAGTTGATGCACACTCAAGCTACAATAATCAACATACCTGAGCTTGACAACATATAATACCTGGCAAGTTTAGCAAGGCATATGTGGCATTGTTCTCTTAAGTGATAACTTATGGCGTCATTATTCAGCTATGGACATTGAAAAGCTTAGTGGGCTATGCCAATTGCAATTTATTTTTTTGGGGCTAAAAATGCATTTCTGTAACAATGGTTTTGGGCGGTGTATCGTGCTGCTCCGCAATGTGTGGTAAATTTGTCTTAAAAGGTGTTTTTAATTTTGAGGGATACTTTTTGGGGAATAAGATGTTTATAAAGGTGACTTAAGATGATAGAACAACTTATTTTCTGTGCAAATGCTTACTTTTCAGGTTGTGAACAAAATGATGTCAGAAAGGGGCTTTGAGTTGTGTAACACAACATAGCAATACATTTTAAAAAAATAATGGAGCATAACCTAGCCTAACCTAGCACAACCTATATTTGGAGGAAACAAATAAAAAAATTCGAAAGATGTGGAGCAATTTATTTTCTGAAAATTCTCAAAATTCAAAAGAAACTTAACCCAGCCTAACGTACCCTAACCTAGCCTAAAATACTTTTGAAGAAACGAAATCCAATAAAAGCATTGTGAAATTTTCTCGGAAACTCTTCTGTATTCTTGCTCTTATTGTATTGGCAGTAAAAAGAAGAAAAATTACATGCACTTGCCTCCAGCAAGCAAACAAATTGAATAGGTTTGGGTAAGTTAAGTTAGCTTACGTTTTTTAGTTGTTCTCAACAAAGTCATAATTGTTCTCATTTGTACCGAAAATAAGTGGTCCCATCATCTTAGTCACCATGGTATTCTGCAGAAATATTCAAAAGTATGAAAAAACACCTTTTAAGACAATAATACCGAATTTATTGGCTAAAAAAGATCCAGAACTTACATTATCACCACCTATTGTTCCTACCAGATAGTTGTAAAGGCCTACCCTAGATGGGTTACGATGGTTCTTTATAAATGTTGACACGTTTTGGCTTTATGTTATTATTATGGGGTAATTCATTATGAATGAAGGAGCTATCAATCTTGTAGTAATGAAAGAGCTGTCAATGGTGACCTAATGAACATACAACTTGGAAAAAATCATTAAAAAATGAGTAAAATGCATACTCTTTCTAGATCGCAGTTGATATGGTAAGGTGACTTTGATTCGTCGGATTTCAGAAATCGGCAAGACCATATTAAATTGCAGAGAAGCCGTATGTGCCTTGTATTAGACCGGCGTAAGTCTGCAATGGTCCCCATATAGTAGGTTCTACTTTCTTATAGGGTCACGTGAGGTTGCAGAGCCACTGTCTAGCGTGATGACATATTGACTATCCAAATTGAAGGAGTCTGTCGCAATCCGCGCAGCGCTAGGAGGGGGTTAATTTGGCTGACTGCCAGGTTTAATGGCAGAATTCGAAACAGCTTGAAATATGTATCTGAACCTGAGCATACTTACATATAATTGAATAGCCCATCGTAATGCATCGATTCGAACCGAATTAATATCTGTTTCTGGTGTCGGAGCAATTCAAAGTCCGGTCGTGCGTCCAGGCGTTGGTCTTTATTAAACCCATATTAAAGCATATATCAGCAAGGTATACTTAATGAAGAAGAAACATGTAGAATGCATCTAAGGTACCTCATTTTTAGTGGGTGCATTATTTTGTAACTTGCGGTGAAATCTGGTGAGAAATTCTAATTCAAAAGTATCCTGTTTGTATTCCTTAAACGTAGGTTTTTAAATGTTCGACGTACAATAAAAGGAAGCTTTTACAACACAGGAATACAATGTACTATATACATGTGAAAGACCAGCTTGTGATAGGATTGTCTCGTCAAAGCTTCAACGAACCATTATTGGAAGCACGACATAAACGATCGAGATGCAAGCTTCATATCATTCAAGTACATATATATTATTGCAAGCGCTAATTCATTTCGGTCAATTTTGGTTCCAAGAATCGAATTACCGATACAAAAAAGGCGGGGAAATAATTTCGTAACATGACGCATGCAAATACTTACATCCGGGATATTGCAAACATTTCACTACCAACATCATTGAAGGTCATTTAATTCTGGTCACTCACCTCACTTCGAGCCCAACATTGGAAATGACAATTCATTGACTTCGGATTGTGCAAGCCCATTTGCAACCCGTAAATTAACGGTCTTGGCAGGAGTGCAACATACAGTTCCATATAGGGCTGAAAGAGAACTTACTCCTCACCTTGATTCACAGATGGTAAGTGCAGCCTTATTTCAATGGCCTCTCTAACTACACTTCTGCTCCAGTACGAGTCAACTGCCAGGGAGTCAGGGGCTTGCACATTCCAAAGCCAAGTAATTGTTTCGTTTCAAATGTTGGGCTAGAGGTGAGTTGTACGACTCGAATTTCAATGTTCTTCAATGATGTCCGAAGTGAAATGTTTGCTATGTCGCCTATGTCTTTGTATATGTCATGCTAGGATATTATGTCCCTGCCCTTTTTGTATCAGCATAGTCGTTTGTTTGAACCGAAAATGACCCGAATGATTGGTTGGTTGGTTATTGGTTTACGACACATCGACCGTTAAGCGTCGCCAATCTCTCACGCCGATTGGTCGCGGGCGAAGAGTAGCGACAGGTGAGACTCGAGCCCAAAACCTTTCGATTGTGAGACGAGCAACTTACCCCTAGGCCACTCGTCCCCTGACCCGAATGAATTAGCGCGTGCAATAATTAAAATGTTCTTGAATGATGTCAAGCTTGCATCTGGATCAGTTATATTCCATTCCCAATCTTGGTTCGTTGAAGGCTTGACGAGATAAGCCGAAGTATAGATCAATCGAAACATCTAATTTTAAAATACAATAAAACCTGGGAATCGTCCAAACACCGAAGATTCACTTGTATAGAATGCCTTTTTAAAACTACATATGCATAAAGCATTGTCGTGCTGCGCGAGAGGAAGCACGATCTCCATTTGTTCAGATAATTTTCAATCCAATAATCGGTGTAGCCCACAATTTTAGTACCTGTAATCTGATTATTTTTCATCTGTGCGCGCAAAATTATTCATGGGTTTCCTCCGATCGCAAAACTGTGTACTCAGGTGCCAAATGTGAATTCGTCTACCTCGATGCCCTTGTCTATAGTTTAGGTTTCCTCTTTGTTGTTGTGATCTTCAAGGATAGTACTTCTGCAATTTTACACTGCACTTCATCACTAACAGTGTGAATAACCGGACACAGAATCATGGGTTATATACCGTGGCCTCAGTGGCATTGTCCTTCGATTATTTGAAGGTGATAGCTGATCTTGATGAATTATAATGGCCACCTAATGACACTCTACCGTCTGAGAAGGGCCATCTTTTTTCGACAGTGAGAGGATAGTCACGCATGAAAAAATGGCTGCGATGGACGCGTCTCTACCTTCCCCACGTTGACACCGCTCGTTATCTTCACCTACATCGAGGTGCAATCGGAGGATTTCTGCAAGCATTCCGTGTTCTACACCATTGACCCTAGAACGGAGTACACGTCTGTCTACTTAGTGGAGTTATGTGGCCTTGCCTCAGTTGTCTTCATTGTCTGATGTTTATCTTAACGTTTCAAATCTCGTTCGAGCAATTATTTGAAGTTGTGACTTTGGTTTTGGTAGAGCGTGGGTGGGTTTACCTTTAGTAGAGCGGGGTTTGTTTTTCAGGTGGATACTATACCAATTCGCCTTTCCCGCCATGTCCTATTTTATGTAAATCACGTGTGCAGATATCAAAAATAATTATTTTAGTGTTTTGAAGAAGAAGACAATATTTCATGAAGCATTTATTTTATGTCTTCAGGGGTCATGCGTACAGGATACAAGGCAGTAATCGTTTTTAGTGCTTTGTGCAGCTCATGGTGAAACAAGGTTGAAATTTTGAAGCACGTAATCAAACATACTGACGGTGAGATGTACAGCAGCATAGTGAGCGCTTCATTTTCATCCGTGCATATTCCCATTGTGAACCAAAATCCTGTGTTGATACGGCCATGATAGGTGTAACGTGACCATGTATGGTACATACAAAACTTGAGGCCAAAAACAATCTGTAAGTATTCTAATAAACTTATCGGATGATGAAAATACGCATAGTGGACTAATTACGACAGGTTTTATCCCTTTGCTCCTGCCTTCCCTTTTATTGAGGAAATCCTGGCTACGCGCAGAGGTCAGGCCCTGGGCCGAACTAATTGATTAAATAAAAAGGCACACCTGATCCAATATAGAGAAGGGACAATTTTAGGTCCAAAAGGTGAGCTAGGAAGTCGGATATGAGTGAGGGAGGGGGACGTTGCAAGTCAGTAAGGAACCGTCTTTTTTCAGGAATGTCCGGAGAGGAGCTATGTTTTTGTTCTCGACTGTGGGGGTAATCTTCACATTTGTTATGCGTTGGCTGATTTTACCGAGTATTAAAGTGGTAGGTCCTTGTACATGAAGTCTATTTTAAGTACGTTCAGCCTATTGTAATATAAGCATAAGGACTTCCGACGGCTTCTCTGTCATCCGCCCCGGTTTGGCCACAAGTTGTGACGGGCATGCAATCCACCGATGACCTGAGGTGACCTGACATGACCGGGCGGCAGGAACGCCAACACGTGCCCCAACACCTGTGTAAATATCCGCTGTTCTAATGAAATTACGGTTAGCTGGTGATTTGGTTTAGGCCGCGTCATCTGCTTTGGGTCTTGCAGCGTCCGTCAAGATCTCACCTCTCACCCCAATTGTTCGCTGGTGAACAGTAGAGACAGGCAAAACTCGAGCACACAACCTTTCCTTTGAGGACGGGAACCGCGCCCCTAGACTACTCCCTCGCTCTACTGGACTATCTGACCTACTACAGTGTACCGGCCAGTCGCTGATCCAGTCGCATCTCGCCACCCCAATCGGTCTCGACGAATCGCCGCTGGTCTTGGCTCTTCACTGGCTCCTATTCGCTCTCACGCCATCTTCGTTGAGCCTAATCTTGGGGCTGATGATTCTACGGGAGAAGATGCTTGTTTAACCCGTCTCGGGGGTCTTCAACCTCCCCCTCCTCAGTTTTTTTCGCGGATAGCGGACGAACGGCGCGAGACAGCGCGCCCAAATTTGGTATACCTTTTCCCACATCAATTTGACATGCTGATTCAAAATTTTGAAGTCAGGTCATGTAGGGTCAACGAGTTAGTCAAGTTCAAGTGAGGTCACCTCCAAAAACGTTCAACCAGTCTTCACGCTTTAACGGATACAGATATTTTAATGAAACTTTCAGCGTTTGCTTACCTTTACGGATGCAACAAAACGTATGGTGGATTTTTTCCTTCCAGTTTTGACTACATATAAATTCTGCGTATTTGCCAAATTGTAGTTCAAATACAGGATTCTGGTTAAAGTAACCATTTTTTATTAGGGCAAGTTGACTTCTATCAGCGTTTCTCAGTCTGCTCTACACATTGGAAAAAGACAATTTAAGAAAACTTGAAAACTCAAAATTTTGAAATTAAAAAAATAAAACTAATTTTTGGGGGGCCCAAAAAAATATAGCCGAGGTCGATTTCTCTGTCATTTTGTCATTCCAAATAAAAACAATTTTCTCTCATATATCACCGAAATGAACTTCGCAGAGTCAAAAACATAATGCAAGTCGTGAAAAGTCGTGAAAATCTAGCCCCCTAGTAACGTCACTTTTGGGGGGAAATTGTTTCGAAGGGTGGACGCGGACCCTACTCGTTTAGCGCTTTCCGATAACACCCCTTTCGTTTTCGTGCGACGCTTAGTTTGGATTTTAGAGGGGGGTCTTCAACCCCCGAGACGGGGTGGGAGGATTTCACCGGAAAGACTGCGCGGGTTAAGACCGATGTAAAATTGTTCACTTTGTTTACACAGGAACAAATAAATGCATCGATCAATTCAAGCTGCAAACAATAATTTAATGCAGTAACCTCGCATGATTTCATATTGATAAACAAGAACCAACTCCAGGTGTCCACAATTAAAGAGAATGTAAACTTGGCCCAACAATTAAATATGTAACATCTACAGAGTCACATATCAAATCAGAGTGTTTTCAGAAGATGAACTGCATTCTCAGGGTAGGTGTGAATAATGCTGGGTGACCGTACCCATAATACTGAGTAATGAACAACGAAGACATAAACGCATTTCGGGCCAATCACAATAAGATCGTGGCTATTACAGTCTATTGTCGATTTTTTTTAAACAAATGTCACATCAAAAATGGCTGCCACTGACACGCATGAAAACATAGTAAGTCACCATACCAGCGACACGGAGTCAGCAAGTACGGTAGTCAGAGGTAAAAAACAAAAACAAATGGTGGTCACCGACGGACCTATGGAGACCAATCTGGTCGCCGGAGAAAAATGTGCATTTTTATGGACGAGGACATGTTTTCGACGGCTCAACAGTGGCGAAGAAGTATCATAGCTAGAACCTTTCTGTCTGGTCACCAGCCAAACTTGACCGACCGCAACGAGCGCCGTGTGGAACCCACCATTTGCCTCGCAGGCCAACATTTTATCTCGTCGCTGCATGATACATAAATATATTTGACAAAAAAGTTCACAGCAGATTCACCGGGCATCTGACTCACCACACAACACACATGTCAGGCAGCAGATCCGCCAGGCTACACGTCAGGCAGCAGATCCGCTAGGTAGTACATGCCAGGCAGCAGACCCGCTTGGTAACACATGTTTGGTAACACAGCAGGCTCGTCAGGCAGTAACACGAAGCGCGATTTTTAATTACAGTACAGATAGTCCTGGGGATTTTCTGTTCCCTTGTGCCTGGCGATAACTGTTCCCTCAAGTGTTGACTTGAGGCTCAAAGTGCGCCTACTGAAGTTAAATCGGTGCTTGGCTTGCACCTTTCGGATCAGCCAATCGGAGTGGCACATGTCGGGACCATTCCATCGGATGATCAGCTCTTTGGCTGCGTTTTGGTGGTCTAGTTGCCGATGAATGCCAAAGACGGCCTTGACTGAGCTGCCCATGCTCTCTACTACGCTCTCGGGCGGGCTCATCAGCCAGAGCCTGATGACAACATTGAGGTAGGGTTGGAGAGCGACATTGCTTTGAGCACGCTGCCAGAGGAGTTTGAGGAGCTTCTGATTTGAGTCTGCGCAGTTCCGACTCGTCGTGATATACGCCTCCTTGACGGCAGCTGGTGGGACAACGTCCGGGATGAGCCGGCGACCTCTGAGGCGGTCAATAGCACATGCTATGTCCCCAACGATACTAGAAGTTGGGGACCGTTGGAGGCTTTCCAAGTTGGCCACCAACTCGATGTCTGCCATGGACTGCAAGAGCTTACCATTATGACAGCCCTTACTGTCACCCTAGGCATCGACACCAGCCTCGCGCCGCTCACAGTACCGGCACAAGATTTGCAGAAAATCTGATATTTCGGCTACCTGCTTTGCCGTCAAATTTCCACTAAATGCCGCCATGTTTTGCCTGCAGATTGCTATCTCCTCCGGGTTTCTCTCTTCTAAAGCGGCATGGATACCTGCAGTATCCAGCGGCGCACTTCCTGCCCTGATGCTGTCACGTGGCAACACAGCCGCCATCGCACGAAGCTGCTGCATCTTCTCGCTGAAAATCTCCTGGCGCTCCCATGGAAGCCTTTGGACGTCCTGCAGTGCACTGCTGAGCTGTGCCACTACTGCATAGACATCAAGCAGTGCTGAGACACAAGGTAGAGTCGCGGCCTCTCAGGAGTTTGAGCTCCTCCTCGATCTCCTCCAGGACATTTGCCTTCGCCTTGGAGTTCTGCAGACGGTTTTCGAGGGCACGAGTAGTAGCCGGCAGAGTAGTGATAAACGCCTTGAACACTTTAGCAGCATGTGGGGCGAACTGTGTGTCTGACCAGAGGAGTGGTTTGCGCGTGGCCAACCCCATGCTCTCCCCACAAGCAACCAGCTCCTCATATCCCTTGCCATGGGTAAAACGTTTGGTCATGCGAGAGACCATGGTGATGGTGTCGTTTACCCATCTGCAGGTTGGGGCTGACCTGGCATTCCCATCTGCTAAGTTGAGTAGGTGCGCACCATCCCAAAAGCATGGCACGCAGGGCGGCTTTGAGTGGACTGCAAGGTCTTTGTCGCTGTTGGCCAACTTCCTCAGAAACTGGACTGGCACACCTAGCTGATGGTACTGACCATCTGTACATATTGCCGCCAGCTGCTCCACGCGCTTGATACATACACAGGCGGTTGTCGCCAGCCACTCCTCCGCGAGTGAAGCACCGTCGTGGTTCTTCACGATAGGAGCGCCGACGATGAAAGTCTGGACCATTGCATCATCAGGCGCCTGGGGAACGATGGTTATGACAGCAGTAATGTCTATGGTGCGGTGATTCAGGGTCACCTTGTCTGCCACAAGCGCAACACACGGCGAAGACTCAACGTGACGGGTCACGGCGCTGAGAATTTCATCAGCGAAGGCATCGCGGAATCGTGCCATTTGAACAGATGTGTGGCAGATGTTGCCCACATCAGCACCACTGAGCTTCAGCAACACGATTAGCTTTTCAAATTCAGCCTGCGGCAGTGACTCCTCCAGCACGTGATAGGCCACACGCTGGACTCGCTTGCTGACATCTGCTGCCTCCTTGCTCCCCTTCGTCTTTCTGGTGCTCTTATTTTCATCTGCTCGCATATATTCCTTGTGCTTGGTGGACGTCAGGTGGCATTTCAATGACGCTTTGAGCAGCACGAACGACCGAAGAAGTGTCATGGGCTTTGGAAAGGAAGTCCCGAGAGAGAAGTCATATCGGTAGACGCCAGCGACGTTGGTGGATTTGATGTCAGGAAGCTGGTTAGGACTGAAATCCGGGTTGCAGACGTCACAGTAGATGACACCGAGGTCTGGAACACACTTGAGGTGATGGGATGAGGCACGGATAAAAGATTCGAGGTCCCTTGCAAATTTGATGGCCTCGAGCTCATCCTTATCACTCACTTCATGCATGACGGTATCACCATGGATGCGAGGCCCTTCCATCAGCTGACAGAGGCGGGAGACTGTTGACTCCAGCTTCCCTATCTTGGCCGTGCACGCACACACTTCGACCGCACGATGAGACGTGCCGGCCGCACCCTACCCAGGAACCGCGCCGCCGGGTGCGTTTTGGCCTGGATCTGAATCCACGGGTGACTCCTGTCCGGGAGCTGTATCACCTGGTGCGTCTCTCACGGGAGCTGCATCACCTGGTGCGTCTCGCCCGGGAGCTGCATCGCCGGGTGCGTCTCGCTCGGGAGCTGCATCACCTGGTGCGTCCCGCCCGGGAGCTGCATCGCCGGGTGCGTCCCGCCTGGGAGCTGCATCGCCTGGTGCGTCCCTCCTGGGAGCTGCATCACCTGGTGCGTCCCGTCCGGGAGCTGGGTCGCCTGGTGCATCCCGCCTTGGAGCTGGGTCGCTGGACGCGTCCCGCCCGGGAGCTGCATCGCCGGGTGCCTTCCGCCCGGGAGCTGTATCCCCTGGTGCGTCTCGCCCGGGAGCTGCATCGCCTGGTGCGTCCCTTATGGGAGCTGCATCACCTGGTGCGTCCCGTCCGGGAGCTGCATCGCCGGGTGCGTTCCGCCCGGGAGCTGCATCGCCTGGTGCGTCCCTTATGGGAGCTGCATCGCCTGGTGCGTCCCGCCTGGGAGCTGCATCGTCTGGTGCGTCCCGCCTGGGAGCTGCATCGCCTGGTGCGTCCCGCCTGGGAGCTGCATCGCCTGGTGCGTCCCGCCTGGGAGCTGCATCGCTGGGTGCTTCCAATCCAGGAGCTACGCCAAAATTAACATATCAGTGCAGGTATCAATACATTGATAAATGACAAATGTCAATAAATGACAAATATTTTCCATTATTCTAAAAGATGCTCAGAGCACTTCCACTAACAATGAAGTTAGGTAGCTACTTCCTATATTCAACTATTCTGTTGGTGAAGAAAGGCTCTCTTAGCTATATCCTGCTATGGCTAACTTTAATTTTGAATTGATGACTTCTAATTGTATCATTTCTGTTAAATTTCACAAATTGCTTGCAGTATCACTGTATATCTCCCCTCAGCTTTCTATAACTGAGAGAAAATATTGAGTTCTTCAAACCTTCCCTTGTGTGCTAGGTTGTTTACACATTAACAAGACATTAACCATTTTTGTTGCCCTCTTTTACACTCTCTTGAAGAGCAAACAATCTTTTCCATAACCAGGTGCCCCAAACCTGAGCATGGTATTCCAAAGGCAGCCTGACATGTGCACAGTAAAGCTTTCTGATAACTACTTCACTTTTGTATGATACATTCCAATTTATTGCCCCAAGCATTTGTACTTTCTTTCTGGCTGTACATTTTCAATACTATCTACAAATACAATGAACAATGGTGATCCCAGTAATGACCACTGGCTGACTCCTGTAAGAACATCTTCCACAAGACTTTGTGTCATTCAGCATCATTAGCTGCTGTTGATCTTAAAACTATAGCACTATTTCCACATTAGGTTTATAGAAAAATGAAAAAGTCCAAGAGATTTGTCAGACATGATCAATCTTTCTTAAAATCATGTTGAATATCACAAATAAATATGTTTCTTTCCAGAAAACTACCATGCTATCCTCAGCAACTGCTTCAATTACCTTGCAGACCAGGGATGCGAGACTTGCATACTGGTCTACAATTTGCAACTTTCCCTGTCGTGGATTCTTAAAAATTGGAACTACATTTGCCCTTTTCCAATCTGCTGGAATTTCTTCTTGTTAAAATGACCTACAAAATATGATACTAAGTGGAATCTCCAAATATTTTTCAGCTTCATGCAATGCCCTAGTACACCTTTCATGAGAGCCTGCTGCATCGTGTGACTTTATTTTAAGACATAAAAGCAGAGACATAAAGAATAAATGCACCTACGAGCCACAGGAATCCTTCTGGGTTGGATTTTGTAAACACCAGGTACTGGTTGGGCACCAGATTTATCAAATGTGAATTAACTATCCCTGGAATGCTAGAAAATAACCCCTCTCTCCTAATAATATTTGCGTATGCTATTTATAAGGATGTTAATGGAGTCTGTTAGCTGGTTCCAATGACCAACTACCCTGTTGGTGAAGAAAGATTGTCTTGCTCACTCTTAGCCTTGTACTAATATGATTCATCTTTATTTGGAATTATTGGTCTTTAATTACACCATATCTGCTAAATTCAAACATTTCCCTTGCCTATTCTTTCTGCTGACCATGGACCAAGGCCGCTTAAATCATTAACCATATTTGTTGCCCTCTTTTCTATCTTTAAAAGCCAACAATCTGTCATAAATAGGTTATCAGGCTTTAATGCAATTTCCAAATGTGGCCAGACATATGCATAGTAGTTTCCTGATAACTTCTTCACTTCATATGACACATTTATACTTATTGCCCAAACATACCAAATGTTTTCTTTCTGGCTTACATGCTGCATACCAGTATGCATAACATTACACTTGTCAAAGTAAAATTTATTGTAACAATTTTGTCTGACCACTTTACAAACATATAGAAGTCTTTCAATAGAAACATGCTCACCGTGAGCTCAATATGCACTCAGTTATGGTGGATCTCATTAATTCACATACTATAATAAAAGCTATGACAATTTTTTATGGTTTTAAGGTGTAGCAACATGTCATTTTGCACCCAATAAAAGCTCGGATTTCAACATGCTAAAAACAAGCATGATTTAAGCACTGGTGTGAAACAGGTGAAGCATAGTATATTTGCCTACTGTCCAGGAAGACTTACCACTCTGTAGCCATCCATCCAATGGGCCTGTCTTCTTTTCCTTTGCGGGCATGCCTGGATGTTTACGCCTTGTATGCTTGGGCAAGTTTTGAGATGACCCATTGAAGTCACAATATGTGCAAAATACGTTGCGCCTAGCTCGCTTCTTCGGCCCCTCCAGTTTGCTGCCTTCACTCTTGACCATCGCGATAAAGATGATACTGACAGGTGCACTGTAATGTCGCACAGCAGCCTGGTTTTTAGTACACAAAACAAGGCTTAGCGCGGTAAACAAAAAATAATCTATATTTCAGAGCCGTCAATTAAACGCCATCACATTCGAGCAACACGAACCAGAAGTTCAAATTGAAGGTCAATCGTAATGCTGGCTTGTGATTGTTCATTCCGCCAGCGACAGCGGTTCTCGTCGCACCGAACAGGACAATGTGCTGGCGGTCTTGGCGACAGCGAAGCGGCTACGGTGGCGACTAGATCGTCGCTAGCAGTCAGGCGTTTTCCCCAATTATTTTGTTCAGTGGTCGCCGACCGGTCGCCGATGAAAATGACGCTCCGGTCCAGCGCGGTGCTTTTGCGATCAGATTTCTGTTCGCATTCTTGACATGTGCTTGAGGATATGAAATCCATCGAATTGCTGAATGAAAAACTAGAAGTAGCTTATAAAGTCACATGGATGGCTAGAAACTGTTGCCAACGTGCTTTTGTTCCAAATGGCCTCTTCCCCATGCATACTTATTTTAGCAAATTATCTTTTGTCAAAGTATAACTATTTCAGGAAATATAATTTACGAAAGCAAAGTAACTCCAGCAGACATAATTGTCCAGCTCCTGACATTGCCAAGCTATTTAGGTAATGTTGGTCGTCAAAATTGCTGATAGTTATAACCACTTGGGCGCCGACCCCATCTACCATATCCGAGTTTTTTTAGGTCTGACGGTAGTACGGTAAGTGTAATAAGAAGTCGACACGTAAGAAAATAACACAGAGAGTATGAAAGAGGTCGGGTATAATAAGAAGTCAGAAAGCAGATCAGGTCAATCTGACCGGTCCCATGCACAAATGCCGCCTAAGGCGGCGATCAGACGTGGGAACTGGCAGTTTTCTCAGCTCGTGTGACAGTTGGTTATACAGAACAGGACATCTGAAGCAAAAGCGGCGCCTGCCCATCTCTGTACGCGACCTGGAGACGTATAGGTCCCGGTCCTGACGGGCGTGCCGGCCACGATGCTCGGCGACTATCGAGATGGTGCCGGCTAATGAAGCCAGCTCCTGCAGTCAGCGCACCTTATGAAGTAGACACAGCGTGCGCATGACGCCAGGTTCTCAGCACTCATCCAGCCAAGACGCTCCAACAGATCCTTGACATGGTACAATTTAGATCGTCCGAAAATGACTTTTTCTCCAAAGTTGATAATTGTTTAATCCGAAGCATTAGTTGGGTACACCGAAATGCGGTACCGGATCTGAGAGAGCACCAGGACTTTGACGAGCATCGAGATGGCAGATGGTGGCAGGTGGTCGCTAAGATGCGATAGACTGGCCAAAGTTCCGATACATCGTCTGACAATGATGGAAACATGCGAGTCCCAGCTGAGGGTGCGATCAAAAGTAAGTCCTCTATGTTTTACTTCAGAAACGGGGAGCAATTATTGGTCGCGAAACGTTGCAGTGAAGTTGGAGAGATTACGCAAATTTTGTTGGCTGCCAAAGACTATAAGCTGGGTTTTCTCCGCATTTAATTTTAGACCGTCACAGCGGAACCAAACGTCGATGAAGGCCAGGACGTGTTCCAACTTGGTAGCGACAGCTTGAATGCGAGTTTTGCTTCCGGTGACCAAAATGTGTGTGTCATCTGCATACTGAACGAATACTTTGCCTTCAGCGAACAAACTGAGGTTGTTGGCGAAGACGTAGTATAGCAAAGGGCCGAGATATGAGCTTTGAGGAACTCCGATGTTGTGTGGAAGTGGAAATGAATTTAAGCTCCGACCCAGACTGTCAGTGAGGCTGACACTCTCAGTGTGATCTTTCAGATGGGCCGAAGACCATGAAATGTCAATACCGTGCAGGCTTAATCTGGTCAAGAATTTTGAATGGTCAATCACATCAAAGCATTTGTTCAAGTCCAGGAAGCAAAGGAGGGACATCTGACCACGATCATTGGCCGGCAGGATCTGGTCGGATATGGATATCATTGCGGTTTCTGTTGAGTGACGGGGGCGGAAACCATGCTGGGTATGTGAGAGGAGGTGGTTGTTGGATAGATAGGCGTAGAGCTGCTGGTAGACTGCACGCTCCACAATTTTGGCAATGATCAGGACAATAGACATGGGCCGTTAGTTGGATGGGCTGGTAGGGTCACCGGATTTAAAGATGGGATGAACTATGGAGTGCTTCCAGGAGATTGGGACGTCGGCAGTGATGAGGCTGGAGTTGACCAAATGCAGAAGTACACTGCCAATGGCGTAAAAATTCAGCCGGATCACTCCACGCTGATGCCGCCCGCCCCGCAGGCGGATGAGCTGTTCATGCTGAAAACGATGGCGCACAGCTGGGAGAGGGACAGTGGTAGAAGACTGAAAGCATAGGCACCCACTCGCTGCAAACGACAGGGCAGGCCCGGAGAGGCATCATGACCAGCGACCTCACCAGCAATGCGTGGTCCAAAGCCAACAAAATAATCGTTCAACTGGTCAGGCATAGCATCAGGAGCTTTACGGCGGCACTTTGCATCGCCCACGGTGGACCGAATGCACTGCCATATGCCCCCTCGTCCGCTCTCCTGGATACGCCCCTGTACATCGCCAAGGGTGTCGCGTCGAATGGCAGAGCACACCTGTCTGTTGAGCTCGCCGTAAGCAATAGAGCCGTGACCTGGGTAACGCAGCGACTCCCGGCGTTGGACCAAAATATCTCAACTGAAGCTTAAATATGTTATACTTCGTTGCTGTACATTATAGACGGTCGAACCGAACTAGTCTGCATATTCTAGCCGGTGGTACTACATCGGAGTTACAATTTTGTTTTCTTTCAGCATGAAGCTAGTGCCTGCGATCGTTGCTTCACTTGTCACAGATAGATTATGATTTGCTGTATTCTCTAACGTTTTCTTTCTGGACCACGAGAATACGGCATGCGTCAATGCGCCGCCGCTTGACATACCTGATGGAAGTCACTTGTTGATCTTGTGGGTTACGAATTTGAAGTGTCAGAATTTCTGACCTGCGACACCAAAAGACTGTTTTCTCCGAAATCGCGAACAATTGACAATTTACCTCATTTATTAAAACCAAATCGCTAATGTTAGGTGTGACAGGGCGATCTGCTTAGTATGCCATTCATCTTCCAAACGTCATTCTAGGTCATTATCCCAACTTCACCTCCGATAATCCTTTTCGACCTGAGTCTGCCTGGGGTTCATTTGAAAGCTGAAAGGTAAAATCGGTCCATTTTTACCTCTGGGTCCTTCCCAAGACACCGACGAGTACAATGCCGACCTTTTGAAATGGGTAAATATTGACATTTGTACCCAGGGTGCGATTACACGTGAAGCGTCTTTTTGCAAACTATATTTTTCAGCTGACCTTGGTAGCAAGCCATTGATTCAAAGCATGCGACAATCGCGATATCGATGATATGATGATATTAATCACACATGAAGAAAAGGGACATAATTTGACAGCGAGGACAATGCTCTTGCTTCTTGCAACTCACTGCCAGCATCATGGCGTTCTAGAAGGTTCTCCTGAGCCGGGGCATCGACCTCACGGGCCGATGACCCTTCTGCCGGAGGTGGTCCAGCTGGTGTTTGCACCTCCGGTGGCCGGCGCGAGATGTGCGAGTCGTTACCCGCGTTCGCCGCCTGTTGTTGTCGGAACCGCCCTTTTGATGTAGGCACCGGCGCCACTCGCGTGTGCTTTCCGGGCAAATATTTGTAAGGGACGGGTAAGGTGGCCGGGATCTGGCCGGAAGTCTGGCGGCCCGTTCGGATGGGACAAATATAAAAATTTTGGTGCAGAAAAAAATGCAAGCCTCCTTACAGTGCCATATTTTCAGGTGGTAATGGGGCAGCGACTAGGAAGTGATACGATTAGATACTGATCAGACGAGAAGCAACGAGCAAATAGCAATGTTGTCCACGCAGTTTGTCAGCATGTCCAACACTGGTCCAGTATATACACCGTTCATAAGTGACACCTACATGGACGGAACAGAACATCCTTTCTGGAAAATCATACTTGCATGGACATTAGCACATTTGGGAATTGCATGGATAGAGACATTTGCATCCGCTACACCCAGACTAGTTGGAATACAATATTTATACGTCTAGGATGTGCGTTGTGGGTCTCGCCCTTTCTGATGGACATGCATGCATTACAAAACATTCTCAAATAAGCGAAATATATTTTTGAAATGCATGAACAAAAACAGAGAACATTTGGTCTTTGCATGGACAAGGGGGCGAAGCCTGTGCTGTCCATGAATTTAGATGTGGAAACGTTTTGGCTTTGCATGGACATGGGGGCGGAGCTTGAGTTTTCCACGAGTTTCGATCTTAGAAATGTTTGGCAACTTCATGGACAAGGTGACGTCACCCATTTGTCCACGAATTTCGTGAATGGAGAGCATGCATCAGCATGGTATGGTCGTAGATAATCAAGTGAAAGCGGAGGGAAAGCGCGTCATTTTTATAATGGCGCGACGAATGTTAGCCGTTTAATTCACCAGGCTATTTGGAGGAAAATGAAGGTATGTCGACGTTGCAGCACGCGTTCCACTCATGCATGAACGTCATAACCAACAGGCAGCCAACACGCGCTATTTTAACTTAGGCGTCAATTTCCCAGGCACAAGACCAATGAAAAAGGCATTTGTCTTGCGAAACGGGCTCCCAATGCGACGTCACCAGCTTATTTGGTGGTTGTGGTAGGAATCACGAAGAAAAACCCTGAGTAAATGCCCCGATATCCGAAATTCCCCGGATTTCGCATTTCCGAAGGCAGCCTTCAAGGTGATGTCAGCTTCATTTTTGTAACTTAAAACCCCAGAATCAAAACGGGTGGGGTTACTAAGCTTTGCGGGTTGGTATTCCTGGCGTACCAATACATATTGCTATTGTTGCTACAAAGAAAGCAATTAGTTCAGCAACTGCTACCAAAGACGCAATGCAGATGATCGTTCCATGAAGGAAGAGTAAGAATCATGTTTGTTGCTTTGCAATACGATTATAGGACAAATGTACGTAAGGACAAATGTACGTATGACATATATACGTTAGCAAATGTACGTAAGCAAATGTACGTAAGCGCAGATGTACCTATGGCAATAGTACGTAAGCGCAGATGTACGTATGGCTAATGTACGTATGCGCAAATGTACGTATGCGCAAAAGTACGTGAGCGCAAATGTACGTATGCGCCAAAATACGTAAGCGCAAATATACGTAAGCGCAAATGTACGTAAGCGCAAAAGTACGTATGTACAAATGTACATCAATTAACGCATGCGTACCTTGGGGTTCGCGTGCATTTGGTTAGGTACATATTAAATACGCACAATTGAAGTAATCAGACAAATGTACGTAAGCAAATGTACGTAAGCTCATATGCACGTATGGTAATTGTACGTTAAAAAATGTCAGGTGATGTTCAGATCCAGGGACTTCAGCAGTGGTGACCTACATGATCGGCAACTAAACATTTCATGAGACATGGAACTATATTTTCTTGTATATTTGTTGATTTGCTATTCTTCAGTTTCGTTGCATGCATACTTTGTTTATTATGCATCAACGTTATTCATTAGACATTATGGCTCAGGTGCAATGAGACTACGCAGAACACGCACGTCGGTGGCGCGTCGCTGCACGACTGGCCAGCTGATTCTTCCGTTCGCGCATGGGTCAGCGACGCAATGTTCGCACGAAACCATCGCACGAAAAACGCTGAGTTGAAACTGAGCATCAATGTTTATTTACTCCAATAAATAATTATGGCGTTCGAACACCTTACAACTTGCCATGCTTCCCCAACAGGTCCCCGCCACTACTCGATGTGTTCGATGAATTCTGAAAAGAAAAGAAAAACATACAACATATTGGCAGAGACAAATGTTGGCAGAGAGAAATGTTGGTAATAGTCCGTTTATAATACAATTTGTCCTAGAAGTCCGTAATAGGCGCATAATATAGAACAATAAATAGGAAGGTGATGGTCATGGCTATAACTTTGTCCGAAACGCCCATACACTAGTCAAATATCACGACTTAGACATGTGATATTATACGTCATTGCTCACAAAGACGCATCGAAAAGCATACCAGTAATGGTCCTTTTGCATGACAACGCATTTGTCATCACAGGCGCAGACGGGCCAAACGTGCGTATTCAAATGGTCGACCCACATGGCTGGGCATGCGTTACCGATCGTGCTGAGGCACAGGCAGAGAGGGAGGGACAACGATTGGTTGGTTATTGGAGTTTAGGGGGCATCGACTGGGTCGGTCATGCAACACCCATATCAACTGCAGCCAAACAATGACACATACACGAAAGTTAATCGACGAGGCATATGAAGGGTTCGACGCAAATGGCAGAACCATGACTTTTTTTTGGCGTTGAACGGTGGCGATCCGTCCTACATCACCAACCGACTGGCGACACGCATCCAGATCGCGGGAGCATTGCTTTTGAGATCGGCATGGCGAGCCTTTAGTGTAAACCTTTAGTGTTGGGTCATTGCATGCATGCGAACGCACGTATCCACTTAGGTTCCCCAAAATTACACGAGAAAGCGGCCGACCAGGAGCGCGTGAACGGCTTGTGCGACTTGTTCTCTTTCATGACGGAGTTTCCCCAGAACACACCGTCATCGTTCATCTCCTTGATGAAGTGAACAGGAGTAGGTGCCTACCAGCGGGAGGGACAGGATGTGACCGGAGATACGGGACGGGTTAAGCATCTGTGGAGGGCAAAGTAATGCAATGACCCTCCTTCACATTACTAATTATATTGAGAGCCAACGCTCAATGACTTTCAGAACCCCACCATGTGCGCATGATTGAATACCAAATATGAACACGAATGTTTGTATATAAAGTCACCTGAATGCCACATAACTTAATTTACCTTTAATATCCTCATATAATGACACTGGTCATGACGACTCACAGGGGCTGACCTTCGCACTGTTGGTGACCTGACATGATTTATTGATGACCCAGATGACCTGACCAAAACCCCATTAACTATAGCTTACTGTAATAATCTGATCTAGACGCCTAGCCATAGGCAATAACCATGATGACCGGATCGAACATGGCTTCTCACTCTGACCTTGCCGACCCAGGATAGTGCTGCGATCGACTCAGACACCGTAGATAGATGAATGTAGTGCGGGGAGAGCTTGCTCTCCTTCCGCAGTCGTGTGACCTCGGCAATAGCGTCGGTCTGGGACTGCAGAAGCAGCTCTAATGCTGAGTCCTCTGGCTTCCTGCACTTTGAGGCCAGCAGCACAAATTCGCGCTGAGCCCTGCAGAGGAGGACCCAGTGTAGTTATGAAGGAATAAATAAGTAACTTCCAGATGCTACGATAACGAAACTAGTGGTCCCTGCATCGATTTGGAATTTACTGCAGCTCAAGCACAAGGCTATCCTGATGTCCATGACTCACACACGCACACGCACACATACACATACACACACACACACATGTATATATATATATATATATATATATATATATATATATACATATATATAATCTTGAACGAACTTAACTTCAACAAGAACAAAAACGAACACTCGATAGGACTAGAGTCAGTGAGCGCACCTAGAGGCCTTGAACACATGCTGTGACAGCGCAGCGGCGTCTCCACCTAGTCTGTCAGCTTCGCCAGCGAACTCGGCCAGCGGCCCGGAGAGGAACTCATCATACGCCGTGACGAACGGCTCGAGCTCGTCTGCTGCTGGGCAGGTCACAAGGTCAGAGGTTGTGAGATATAGATAGATACACATGTGCATGTGCATATATATATATATATATATATATATATATATATATATATATATATATATATATATATATATATATATATATAGTGGGATAGTGGGCGAATGGGAGAGTGGGAGAGAGAGAGGGAGAGGGGAGAGGGAGAGGGAGAGGGAGAGGGACGAGGATGGAGAGAGGGAGATAGATATAGAGATAGAGATAGAGAGAGAGGATGAGAGTGAATATTATCAGAAAATAATGGATGACGCCATTTTCAGTGCAGACCGGAGTCGAAACGGACAATGTCTGGAAATATCTTTTACTAGCTGACAACACCCGCACAATCTCACGCACAAAATCACTAGTCACTGCAAATGTGCACCGGTCCTTGAAGTTAAAATACGCCAGTACTTAACTGAACATAGTGCAGACTACTTCAAGAGATCGGCACATTCGGGCAGGTGTAGTACAAGCGGCAGCACTATTCAAATAGTCCACAAATCGTACCGAATACAACCTGCAGAAATCAAGTAAAAAGTGCAATGCGAGAAATAGCCCAGCAGCAAGGTACGTATGCGCCAAAATACGTAAGCGCAAATATACGTAAGCGCAAATGTACGTAAGCGCAAAAGTACGTATGTACAAATGTACATCAATTAACGCATGCGTACCTTGGGGTTCGCGTGCATTTGGTTAGGTACATATTAAATACGCACAATTGAAGTAATCAGACAAATGTACGTAAGCAAATGTACGTAAGCTCATATGCACGTATGGTAATTGTACGTTAAAAAATGTCAGGTGATGTTCAGATCCAGGGACTTCAGCAGTGGCAGATGGTGCGGCTTGCGGTTCTCCGATGTCGTCCGGATGGATGTCTTCACCAGCATTCTCCGGCACAAAGGTATCGAGTCATCTATCTGTGGAAATGGCGAACATTATATAAGTTGAAAACTCAGCGAATTCAGCGACACTAAAGCAGTCACCGCATTTCTCATGTTAACCTTGAATACAGTTCATACGATGAACAGCTAACGGTACAATGAATTTTAACAGTCACAGGTGTAGTTGCAATCTACGTTGATCCTACATTAATAATGAATTGCACGTGGGTCGTACATGTGCTTCCCAAAAATGCACACAAGCTTGCGTTCAGCCTATATTCCACACACATATACACTTCAAACATTTAGCTTTCATTTTTTTTTGCAAGGAGTTTGATCATCAGCCTATCTGCTAGAAGAAGTGAAAGTTTCGAGAAGAGAACTAGATTTCATAACTTGATCACAAACACAAATGTGCTTAATTCAGCGCGCCCTGAAGCCCTAAAAAGCTGGCTATTGGCTTCATAATTTTTCATTATATTTCATCCTATATTACATTCACTCAAATTACATCATAAAAGACCTGACAAATATTTTGACCAAAAATTGGCCTAGGGACTTCTATATATTTACCGTTAAAACACCCAGTCTAACCCAACCACACTAAATCAAACTCTGCTTGCTTCATACAGCCAAAATGTATGAAAACATGTCTCGCAAATGCCACCCTTGTTTTTGCTTTGGGCTGCTCTACGACGCTCACTGCACTCAATATCAAATGTGGCATTTCATATTTGCAACCAATAGTTCATAACATAAGCATAATAATACTGAAGTTGCCAGGTAAACTTCAACAAGTCCAATCCATATATTTGCTCTCACATTTGTGCTCAAACTTCCATACAAAGGTGGAAATGTGCCACTAGGTTAGTATATGCCTCAAACCTGATCACTCATTTACCATTCTGGTAAATGACCATTCAAGGACAGGTAGGTAGGTAGGTTATTCAAGGACCTAGGTGGGTGGGGGAAACGGTGGTATCTGAACACATTTAGTTTCCCGAACACCTACCTTTGGACGTCTTCTGAGTCACTTTCTCAGCGAAAATACCAAAACATATGGTGGTGACAATTTCTCTATTGAAATACAAAGGTCTGATCACATGGTTCTACAGATTATTTCAAGATCTGTTGCAAGAACTTGATAGGCAACTGTTACCGTGACGAGACAGACGAGACCAAACAGAACGCGTCCTCCGAAGCAAAACTCAAGCACCCAATGCGCTCGATTCTCAGTGGCTCAGAAGAGCTTCCATCTCCGCCCGCGCTACTAAATTTGGGCCAGCAGCACATTTGCCAAGCTCACGACCAAAATTCGACAACATTCCTGAGTGTCTCATTTTGTCACCGGTGGGACACCGGCGGTCCGGGAGATGCCGCATGCTAACGCAATGGCGCGTCGGTTTGGACGGTAAGCGTAACGTTCGCCAACATCCTTGTCTTAGTTTCCGCCAACATTTAGGCGACAAAAAGGACATGGTGCATAATTTTTTTTAAATCTTGTTTTGCTCATTTTTATCACTTTTATCAGTGTTCTCTGAGTGAGTCGAGGCAATGAGAGTAGGTGCATAGGTAGGTATATTAACAGTGCCAGCACTGGCTTTTGTGTTTCCTCTGGACCTCTTTGTGTCACCGGAGTAAACGGCAGAACGATGACTTTTTACCTCTGGTGTCCACCGTCCAATCAAAGTTGTTGGCCAGAGCCGGATACAAATCGGTAAATATTGCGGTTTCTGTGTTGTATCCGAGATGAAAAAAGTTGACTCTCCAGTTTTCAGTAATACTAAATTGTGTGTGTCTAAAAGGTGTTGAATAATGCGTCCACAAGTGTCTGGCTGCGTACACTTTTATCCTACGTTGGACTATGGGCGTTGAAATCGCGAAGTAAAATGAACTGGTTTTTAAATGTGTTACGAGGTTTTCTAATTGTGTCAATATGTTTGCGTTGTCTGTAGAAGGAGGAATATATAACGAACATACATCTATGTTCTTACCATGAAAACGCAAAGTACACGCTACGGCTTGTAATGGAGATTCAAGTGGAAGTTGTGTATGTGTGTAATCGTTGTTTATGTAAAGGGCTGTACCTCCACTGCGGTGTGGTCCAAGGACGTTATCGTGGAGGTACAGTGAATATTTGAAATTATTGAAATTATGCCGATCGGTGGGCAAAAACCATGTTTCCTTAAGCGCGATGAGAATTGAAGTCAAGATGTTTTAAAAACTTTCATTTCTGCCCATTTGGATATCAAGCTGCGACAATTCCATTGCAAAGGTGTGGAAATTGGAAATAAAGGTTTTAATGTTTGTTTGCACCTTTCGGTGCTTGTCGGCACCAGGAGTGCAGCTCCGGCGGGCATGTGGGTTGGGTCCAATCCGCGCCAGCGGAACCGAGCCATCCGGCCGACCGGTAACCTTGGCAAGGTCACGGCGGCCAGCCACCGCCGCGGGGGATGTGCGCCGGCTGGGTTGAGTCGGTCGGGTCACGTGGCCGCCGGACGGCGTTGGACGCGTCGGGCTCGGTCGACGACCCACTGGAGTGGAACGCATTTCCCCTGTAGCCGAATGGCTGCGGTTTCTGGCATTTCTTGGGAAGTTGCTTGGGACTGGAGTGGTCTTTGTGTTGATAGCACTGCTTTTTTTTGTGTCTGTTTGGTCAACGGTGTAAGCTTCTTGAGTGGAGCTAAGCCGGGGATCATGTCAGTTTGAATAGAAGTAGAACTAGGGATGACGCGACGTGTACTGGACAGTGGGGTGATGTGGTTAGGTGGTCGGATGTGTGACAGTTGAGGCATTGGGCAGGCTTGGAGCAGGTTGAATGAGGATGAAGTGGTTCACCACATTTTGGGTAGCGGGCTGTTTGACGACAACTCTTACTGCCATGCCCAAAGCGCTGGCAATTGAAACAGCGGAGAGGATTGGGGATAAAGACACTGATTTGATAGCGAAAGTATCCGGCGATGAGGGTTTTGGGAATAGTGGTAGAATTAAAGGTAATGACAAGGAGGCTCGTGTCTCGTTTCTGGCCGTCTTTAAAGGAAGTGATGCGGCGGACATGCCTGAGCTCCGCCTGAATATCTTCCTCAGACATAAAGCGGAGCTCCGGCGCGAAGACGGTGCCCTTGGAAGTGTTACTGTTCGAATGAAGAGTGACGGTGACGGATTTCCCACAAAATGTGGTGGTACGGAGGAGGGCTTTGGTCTGGGCTCGGGTTTGGGTCTTGATAACAAGGGTTCTGTTGGCTGGGGCTTCAATGTCGGGATTGGATAAGGAGCAGATGGCAAGGAGCTGTTTAGTCGGCCAGAAAACGTTGACACCACGAAAAGAGACGGATTCCTCGACAGGCTTGACTACGTACGAGCCAGTACTGTCAAGGTAGAGTTCGGAGGATTTGATGGGTTCATCTGGAGAGGGTGTAGTCTGGTTCGAGCAAGAGTCAGCGACGTAAAGAGTGATGGTCTGGTCTGGATTGCGAGGCGAGGTCGTGGTCTTGGGACGGGCAGGGGTCGGCGAGGAGCAGAAGGCTTCCACGGCGTCACCCAAAGCGGGTCATCGATGGCCTGACTAGGTGAGGGAGCATCAGGGGTTAAGTCCGGGATCGAGCGATGGTCAGCAGATGTGGTCAATGGATTCTGATTCGGAGTCCGGTGGCGAGCTGGGGTCCGTATCCTTTTTTTCGTTTTTCCCCATCGCGGGGAAAAACACCCTACTTAATGTAACCTAAACAAACAAGAACACAGAGAAACATAGAGGAAGGAAGTACGGCGGGGAAAAATCGCGCGGGGTGACGGGTGTCACCCCCAGAAACGAAAGAGAGGAGTGACGGGTGTCACCTACAGAAAAGAAAGAAAGGAGTGACGGGTGTCACCCCCAGAAACGAAAGAGAAGAGTGACGGGTGTCACCCCCAGAAATGAAAGAGAAGAGTGAGGAATGTCACCCCCAGAAACAAAAGACGATAGTGACGGGTGTCACCCCCAGAAACGAAAGAAAAGAGTGACGGGTATCGCCCACGAAAAAGAAAAACGGACTGCTTAAACCAGCAGTGAAGCTCGCCAAGACCGACAGGGCGGAGTGATCGTCGGCCCGGGTACTCACGAGCGGAGACGACCGGCGGAGACAAGAGTTGCAGGGCAACGGATTTACATGGGGGAGAGTGATTTTTTAGGCGTGCCGGACCATAAAGGTCATTTGCGCCGCCTTCAGAGGAACACATTACATATATATATATATATATATACATATCTATGAAGGCGAGTGTTACGATCAAGATACAGGCAAGTGGACATTTACGTTAATGGAATTTTACGTCATGCTTTGTGCGAAGTTTTTGGGTTCTGAAGGCGGGGGCTGGGTTGGGGACGTCTTCCTGATGTCTAACTGGATTTAATTTTACTTCACTCCTCCACAAGATTATTTGTGGGTTGGGTGGGATCGGGGTATTTTGAGTGTCGAGTTGATTTTGCCAGGGTGCCGGCTTTAGCCTACTCCTATCGAAGAGCACCGAGGAATTTTTACCGTGAAGAATTGCATTTGTATCAACCGTTGAGTCATGCAGCGTCGCCAATCTCTCACACCGATTGGTTCTCGGGCGAAGAGTAGCGACAGGTGAGACTCGAACCCACAACCTTTCAATTGTGAGACAAGCAACTTACTCCTAGGCTATTCGTCCCCTGCTTTGCAATCGTCTAACGAATATTCCACGCTGGGTAGGTGCTCGATTATAAGGCTTGCTTTGTGAACCGGTCTGCTTCTGCGTTACCTGGGATGTTGGCGTGGCCCGGAATCCAGAGGAAGGTAAAGTTCATGTTTACGTTATGGGCCACGATTTGTTGGATTCGATCAATGAAGTGATGAGGACGGTCGTGGGCGTTGCTAATTGACTGTAGGATGGATTTGGAGTCTGAGCAAATCACTACGTTCCTGACTTTTCGCTTAATTAGAATGGAGATAGCAGCCAGAATGGCCATTGCTTCAGCGGAGTAGATGGAGAAGTTATCCGGTAGACGTTTGGAAAGTCTGAGACCTGGTCCAGTGATGCCGATGCCTACCTTAGCCTCGTGTTTCGACCCATCCGTGAATACGAGTGATTTGTGATTGTTGTCATGGGCGAACTTGTGAAAGAAGCCTAGAATCTCCGCCGATGTGATAGTGGCTTTCTTCTCCGAGAGTAAGTACTCGATCTTTGGTTGACTGAAAGTCCAGAATGGCCTAGTGGGGAGTCGAGCTTCAGTGGATGGCATTGTGCGGTTAAGATCTGAGCGAGCCGTGGCAATTTGAATGCTATATGGTGGAAGTTTGCGCGCAAATCAGCTTTTGTCGTATCTGTCAGGCATGAAGCAGCGCTGTGCTGAGTGATTTTGAATTGAGGATTGAGAGAGGGGGAGAGTGTTTTTTTTTAGGCGTGCCGGACCATGAAGGTAATTTGCGCCGCCTTTAAAGGAACACGTTGCATATCTGTCTATGAAAGCGAGTGTTACGATCAAGGTACTGGCAACTGGACATTTACGTTAAGGGAATTTTCCGTTATACTTTGTGCGAAGTTTTTTGGGTGCTGAAGGCGGGAGCTGGGTTGGGGACGTCTCCCTGATGTCTAACTGGTTTTAATTTTACTTTACTCCTCCACATTATAATTTGCGGTTTGTGTGGGGCTGGGGTGTTTTGAGTGCCGGGTTGATCTTGCCAGGGTGCCGGCTTTAGCCTACTCCTATCGAAGAGCACCGAGGGATTTTTACCGTACGGACAAGGAGGCAATTGTCCACACTGCCTCTCACGCCGGCTGCCGCGTGTTAGTTGTCAGTAGTTGGTTAGTTTATGCATGCCATGCAGGGTTGTCAGTTGGGTTAGTACGGTGTTTCATAATTTGGCTCCTCTACGTCCGCTGTTCCTCTGGGTAGCCATTTACGTTAGGTGTCGGAAGGCAAGTCGGCTCATCTACGTCCGACGGCTCCTCTGGGTAGTGGTTTTACCTTAAGCTAATTTAAAAATAAAAAAGTTTCGTTGTTTTCCTAAAGCAAGTCGGCTCATCTACCTCCGACGGCACCGCTAGGTAGCCAATTATTCCTAACTGGGAAGCAAATCGGCTCATTTACGTCTGACGCCATGCGGGGATGGCTATTTACTTGTTTCCTACGAGTGTTTCGCGGTCATGTATTGCAAGTTGATGTGAACGTTGGTGGTGCCTAGAGAGCTCCTGCTAGTTCTGTGGCATACAGATATTCAAATAGCAATTGAATGAGTTCTGCGTGTTTGTCACCGAGAAGCGATGGAAGCGATAGGGTGATGCCCTCTCTCTGGCAGAAGGCCTTGAGTGGTTGTCTCTGAGAGCTAAAGCTACTGCAGTCTAGCAGGATGTGGCCTATGCTTAACGTGGTGTTGCAAGTGTCGCAGTGAGGTGTTGTGTGTTGGTCATCCTCTAATCGAGGCTGTGTTAGTTTTGTGCAACCGGTTCTAAGTCTTGTGAGGATGACCTCTTTCTGTCGGTGAGACTGATTTGATGTGTTCCATGTGCCTATGTTTGGTTTTATTGCGTGGGCGTGGTTGGATTTGTGTTGTGTTGAGTTGTGTTGTGTCCATGTGTTCTGTTGGTGTTGGCGAATGCGATGTTGTAGGAGTGCTTTGCAATCGTCTACCGAATATTCCACGATGGGGTGGGTGTTCGATGTTAAGGCTTGCTTTGCGAGCCGGTCTGCTTCTTCGTTACCTGGGATGTTGGCGTGGCCCGGAATCCAGAGGAAGGAAAAGTTCATGTTTACGTTATGGGCCACGATTTGTTGGATTCGATCAATGATGTGATGAGGACAGTCGTGGATGTTGCTAATTGACTGTAGAACGGATTTGGAGTCTGAGCAAATCACTACGTTTCTGACTTCTCGCTTCATGAGAATGAAAATAGCGGCCAGAATGGCCATTGCTTCAGCAGAGTAGATGAAGAAGTTATCCGGTAGACTTTTGGAAAGTCTGAGACCTGGCCCAGTGATGCCGATGCCTACCTTAGCCTCGTGTTTCGACCCATCCGTGAATACGAGTGATTTGTGATTGTTGTCATCGGCGAACTTGTGAAAGAGGCCTAGAATCTCCGCCGATGTGATAGTGGCTTTCTTCTCCGAGAGCAAGCACTCGATCTTTGGTTGACTGAAAGTCCAGAAGGGCCTAATGGGCGGTCGAGCTGCAGTGGATGGCATTGTGAGGTTAAGATCTGAGCGAGCCGTGGCAATTTGAATGCTATATGGTGGAAGTTTGCGCGCAAATCGGCTCTTGTCGTATCTGCCAGGCATGAAGCAGCGCTGTGCCGGATGATTTGGAATGGATTTGATTTTGATGTGGTAACGGCACAGGTGTTGTGTCCTCCTGTGGTGGAGTGATGGTGTGCTTGAGTCTACTAGAAGACTAGCTATCGATGTAGCGCTAAGGGCGCCTGTGGCTGCTCTGATGCAGCTGTTTTGGATGACTTCTAATTTATTACTCTGACTTTCTGAAATTGTGGAAAAAATGATGCTATTGTATTCTATGATGGGTCGTATGATTGATGTGTACAGTCCCAGAAGTGTTTTTCTGTCTCCGCCCCAGTCTGTGCCTGCAAGTGCACGTATTATGTTGACGCGCTTCGCGCTTCGCTTCGTGATGTCGGTGATATGGGTGTTGAAACTGAGTTTTTCGTCTAAATGCACCCCTAGGATTTTGAAACTTTTCACCTGCTCGATGGCTTTGCCATCGATTTTAAGTAACGTTTTCGGTGTGGGACGGAGACGACTGTATGTGACAGTGGCCGATTTTTCTGCGGACAGGGTGAAGCCCCAAGTTTTGCACCACTTTGCAATGTGGTCTAGTCCTGCCTGAATGTTTTTTTTTTCAGCTTTAAGGAAGCATTGTGATGTTGTTCAGATTGCTTTGTCGTCCGCGAAAAGTGAGTAGTGAAGTGAAGTGTCCCCGTGGTCGGCAAGTATGTCGTTGATCATGATGATGAAGAGGCTCGGCGAAAGCACGCTCCCCTGAGCCAGGCCCTGCTCCTGAGTTGTGGTGTTTGAGATGACATTGCCGCATCGGACCCTAAGAGTCCTATCCCTGAGGAAGTTGAGAATTAAGTGCGCCATGTGTCCGCGTAGGCCTATCTTATGGAGTTTGTGTGTCAGCGCTGACTTGTGTACTCGGTCGAAGGCGGCAGTGATGTCTAGGTAGGCAGCTATTGTTGTGCGTTTGATGTATAGACCACTTTTGATGTCATGCACTAACCTAACGAGATGGTCTGTAGTTGATTTTTGCCGTTGGAAGCCGCATTGAAATTCGTCGAGCAGGTCGTTGTGTTCCAGAAATTGCCTCAATCGTGTGTTGACCATGCGTTCGACCAGCTTGCTAGCACAGCTAGTAAGTGAGATGGGTCTATAGCCTTTTGGGGTGGAATGATCTTTGTGTGGCTTTGGTAATGGTATGACTACGCTCTCCCGCCAGGATGCGGGAAACGTGTCGGTTTGGTACAGTTCATTTATGGCCGTTAGTAGATACGTTAGGGAGTTTTTGCTAAGACGTTTAAGAAACTGGTAATGAATGTCGTCCGATCCAACCGACGTGTTTCCACACTTGCTGAGAGCAAGTTCTAATTCGTGCATAGTGAATGACTGATTATAGATTTCTCTATTGTCAGAGTTAAAATTTGCTTTGGAGGCAAGGGCGTCTAGGACGCTTACTATAGTGGTGTCATAGTTGCTGTTGCCGGATACGTTGGCGTAGTGTAGCTTAAAGTGGTCTACGACTTGTTGTGGGTCAGTGATGTGCTGTCCATTCACCGTCAGCTGGGGGAAAGGGCCTGGTGCTGGGCGTTTCAGGTTGAAGCGCTTCATCAGGTGAGGATTGACATTTCATTTCATTTTATCACGGTGAGCACTTCCTGCTCAGGCCATTTCGTGCTATAGAAGATTGACAAGACATAGCAGCAATTCATGCGGACTAGAACACACATTATGTCCTAGTTAAGACACTAAAGTGCGCGGCTATGGAAAAGGAGATGCAAACGAGTTAAGTATACAGGTAAGTCGGCTCAGTGAAGTGGAAGACTATTATGTCAGATGGCTACTGGACACAGAGCATTGGAGATGACCGGAGAAACGAAGTGAAGCGGACCTGGATACATAAATAACTACACTGACATCTAGCGTCAAGAGAGCGAACGGCAAGTTATGAGATGCTAGATGGCGGGCGCGCGGTCAGCAACGGTTGAGTCTTCAGCTAGCCGCTGGATGCCTAGCGGACGCGAAAGAATATTTTGCCATGAAGACTTTGTACCATTTAGCATCACTCTCTGCTATCTATCTGAGTGCCACAACTCGGTCAATTTTATGATGCTACCTGTAATACCATGGACCTGAAGCTGCATCATTAACCGTGCATGGGTACCTTGTCAAAGGCCTTACTAAAGTCAAGATATGCTACATCAACCTGATTTCCCTGATCAAATTGTTCTGTAGCGAAATTCAAAAGTCCAAGAGATTTGTGAGACACGATCGCCCTTTTCTTAACCCTCTTTTCTGTCAGATCCTCACACCCCGGCACGAGGGGCGGGAGATCGATAGAAGCCTCCATCTAATCTCCAAACTAAACATCGCACCAAAACGAAATAGGTGTCATCGGAAAGCGTTTGACGAGTAGGGCCAAACGCCGTCGCCCAAAAGTTTGTCTCCCATAAAGTGACGTCACTAGGGGCCCCAGAGTTTTACGACTTACATTATGTTTGTGGCTCTGGGGGTTCATTTTGACGGAGATTTGATAAAAAATGGAATATGAAAAGGGAAGCGAAATCGACCAGGGCCATGCAATTTTTTGTAACCCCAAAATCAAAATTATATATTTTTCTTATATTTCAAAATTTTGGGTTTTCCAGTTTTCTTTAATTTTCCTTTTGTAATGGGTAGAGTGGACCAAAAAACGTGTTTCTAAGTCATGCTTACTTTAGCTAGAATCTTCGATTTGCACTCTAATAGGCAAATATGCAAAATTAATAAGTATTCAAAAACGGAAAAATTAAGAATTCCTATCGTACGTTTTGTCGTATCCAGAAAGATAATCAAACGTTGAAAGTTTCATTAAAATAGTTTTATCCGATAAAGCGTGATGACTGGTTGAACTTTTTTTGGAGATGACCTCACTTGACCTTAACAAACTCGTTGACCCTAAACGACAGGACTTCAAGACTTTGACACAACATGCCAAATGGATGTTAAAAAATGTATGCCAAATGTCGGCGCGCTGCCACGTGCAGTTCTTTCACCATACGCGGAAAACCTTATGGGGCTGTCGTCAACGACCCTCCTCGTTACGGCGCGGGGTAACTCATGTTGAGTATTCTGAATCAATATGTTTCCTTCCAGATAACTAACTACGCTAGCATTGAAAATTGATTCAAGTACCTTGCAGACACGGGGTGTGAGGCTTACTGGCCTATGGTTTTAAATTTTCCTTCTTTCTCATTTCTTGAAAATTGGAACTAGACTTGCCCTTTTCCAATATGTTGGTATTTCATTTTGTGAAACTGATCAACAAAATATTATGCTAAGTGGAAATGTCAGCTCCTTTTTCAGCTTCCCACAGTACCTTAGCATAAATTTCATCTGGTCCTGCTTCCTTGCTTGGCTTTGTTTTCCTGATCTGATTGAAAACAACATCACTATTAATGGAAATAACATCTTTTAGCCAATTACATGTCACCAAACTGTGGTTTACGGCTCGCAGATTAGTCATATCTTCCAATGTAAACATTGATCTGCTCAGCTCCTCAACAATTTCACCATCCGCGCTCAATATAGTCTCATTTACTTCCAGTGGACAATTGTGCTAGAAGTTTTACTCAGCTTCTAGAAGCTAAAGACCTTTTTACTCTCCCCATTACAGTTCCTAGCCAAATCCAATTATTTTGCTCGCCTTGCAGATCTGGCTTTCTGCTTCACAGAGTCTCTAGCTTAAATTTATGAGACCTTACATTTATGATACTTGTAGCTTCCTTAAACACTCTAAATGCATATATCTGAGTCCTAATTGCTTTTGCGAAATCTGGCGTAAGCCATGCTGGTTTTCCTGCCTTTTTCGCACCTTTGCTTTTGGGGGACATGTGTAATGTGAATTTCCTTCAAGTAAGATTTGAACTTTTCCCACATTTCACAGGCATTTAAATTGAAGAATTCTTCTTCCCATCTTATGACACTGAAAGCTGTTCTCATGCGGTCAAAGTCTGCTCTGTTAAAATTATGGAACTTCACAAAATTATCCGTGATTGTCCCCACTACATTGCCTTGAATCTAACTATGTTATGGTCAGGGGCGTCGATTTGTAACATTTTGTGGTGGCCATGGCCCCACCAATGTTGATCTTGGCCCCATGTTTATTTTGACCAAAGAAACCTTCAAACAGAATATAATGAGTTATGGTTGAAATCCGGTAATTTAGAGTGGTGGTAGATTTGGCCCCCTCCACAGCACAGTGAATTTGGCCACTAATTATTATATGACACAAATATAAATAACTCCTTTTTATATAAAACATATTGGTGAAAATCCGCGGACTTTTTTAATTGTGGTAGGTGGACACCTTCCAAATCAGTTTGCCCTCTCTCGCAAATCCTATGCACGACATTGCCATGGCATGACATAATTTGACCTGTTGATGGCTATGATCCGCCGCAATGGACGGCGTACTCCGCGGCCCCTGTCTGCCACTGTGAACCATATGCTCCGCGCCACGATCCGCCACAATGGACGGTGTGCTCGGCAGTCCTGGTCCATTGCAATGGACGGTGTAGTCAATGGTCCTGATCCGCCACAGTGGACGGTTTGCTTCGCAACCCTGATCCACCACAGTAGACGATGGTACTCCGCGGCCGTGATCCGCCGCAATGGAAGCTATGCTTTGGAGCCCTAGTCCGTCATAGTAGGTGTGCCACACGGCCCCGGTTCACCACAGTGGGTGGAGTACTCCGCGACCCTGGTCTGACAAATTTGATGATGTACTCCGCGGCCCTGGTCCACTACAGTGGACGGTGTTCTCCGCGACTCCGGTCCGTTACGATGGACAATGTGCTCCGCGGCAGCGATCCGCCATAGTAGAATGTGTACTCCACAGCCCTGGTCCGTCACAGTGGACGATGTGCTCTGTGACCTTGGCCGGCCACAGTGGACGTCATGGTTGAAAAACGGGCTTTTCCAAGAATTTTGCCATCCATAGCATTATCCGATTCTAGGACAAGTGTACGTAATGACAAATGTACGTATGGTAGACGTACGTAAGCAAATGTACGTAAGCAAATGTACGTAAGCGCAAATGTACGTATAGAAATTGTACGTATAGCAATTGTACGTAAGCGCAGATGTGCGTATGGTTAATGTACGTAAGCGCAAATGTACGTATGGCAAATGTACGTATGCGCAAATGTACGTATGCGCAAATGTACGTATGCGCAAATGTACGTATGCACAAATGTACGTAAGCGCAAATGTACGTATGCACAAAAGTGCGTAATCGAAAATGTACGTAAGCGCAAAAGTACGTATGCGCAAATGTACGTATGTGCAAAAGTACGTAAGAACAAATGTACGTGAGGCCAGAAGTACGTAACCGCAAATGTACGTAAGCGCAAAAGTACGTAAGAACAAATGTACGTGAGGCCAGAAGTACGTAAGCGCAAATGTACGTCAGCGCAACAGTACCTAAACGTAAAAGAATGTAAGAGGAAGTATACGTATGAGCCAATGTACGTACATTTAGGCTTACGCGCCTTTGCATTTAAGCACATTTCGTTAGGTGCATATGCCATACGTACATATGCTCTTAGGTACATTTGCGCATACGTACAATTGTGCTTACGTACATTTGCGCATACGTACTTTTGTGGGTACGTACATTTGCCCTTACGTACATTTGCGCATATGCACTTTTGCGCATACGTACACTTGCGCTTACGTACATTTGCACATACGTACTTTTGCGTTTACGTACATTTGCGCTTACGTACATTTGCGTACGTACATCTGCCTTTCGGACATTTGCTTTACGTACATTTGTCCGGTTACCTATTATCCTCTTTACAAAATTATCCTCCATGTTGTTTCCTCGATGTGTTTTCAATTTGGATGTCCGATGGCGTTGTTCGACAACGAATTGCCCTGTGGTAATGTGCTCAAGATTCACCTGAAACTTCAAAATGAGATTCTGATGGCAATGTTTGAAGGAAAATATCCCCTCTGTATTCCATAACTCAGAAATTGTCCTGTCATCTAGGATTGCAAAGGATAAATCCAACCCTGGCAGACGGGATGTACTCGATGGCCCTGGCCAGTCGAGGTGAACGGTGCGGGATTAGTCGCGACTTTGCATCAACTTTACGAACAGTTTTGTGTGCATTGGTTGTCACTTTCTCCGCATTATACCGTTCGCCTTACCATTAATGGATACCAAAGTCACCCATGCATTAATATTTCCCAACTCGTCACAGCCATTGAATCTGCTTGGGGCACAGGTGCTCTTGTGCATTTCGGTCAATGAACATTGATGACATCAGAGAAACAAATTGTCGGCAGCGAGACTGACCGTATTTCCACTAAAGTAATGATTACAGGTACTGACAGCAGCACGACCAGAATTTCTTTTGGGTGCGACACCCTTGTGATCTTATTCGTGTCCCCCGCACCTATATGAAGACTCCATTCGTATGCCAAGTGTTCCTACTGTCCAACATCTTGCACCTCTGTACATATTTGTTCTTTATATGCTTTATATTTGCTTCACATAATCAGGTCCAGTCACACGGATCATATCTCGGATCATTGTTTGTTCACACAATGTCGTGGTGTACTACTTCGGTGGCTCTAAAACCTAATTGAAATTCCAATTCACAAGGAACAGCAGCATTCGGCATTAGACGACATTGCGGGCACAATGTCGCCCGTCGCCGCTGCTGACGCGCACACAAATCCAAACTCCACACAAGGGACCTGGACTTACCGGTGCATATTCTACTCAAGTGTAGAATACGCATAATACCTTACCCATTGATAATACAACACCATTGACCTGGACACATATTTGAAAGCAGGATGTCTATTTTATACATTTATCATGTTCTGTACGAAAACGTTTTCTTCCTACTGCGAGAAGAAGATATAATTTGACCTGACCTCTGCTTAGTAACCTCGACCTTCATTATAATTTTCGGAAAGCAGGGTTATTCGATTTCATGAAAGAACATTATGATCTTGATTTGGTTTTGCTATCCTTCAACTACCGCGAATGTTGCAAAATGGTGGCATGCTGCAGATGTGGGAATATTATCCTCCTTGCTTCGTCCGAAGTCAATTTCAAGGTGACTTAGAAATCAACTTGGTGAATGAGATGAAGAAGACGTATATGGTGAATCCAAGCACTACCAAAGGTATAGAAAACTCCGCACTTAACCTTTTGAAGGGAAAGGATTACAAGTACCAACAGGGTTGCAGTAAAAATGTTCCTGTTGGGACACACCTGGTGCATGGACAATTCCAATTACACCGATTTCAAAACTGTTGATTTCTGATGTTATTCCCATTTTCAGAAGTTTTGTACTTTATATTTATATTTCTTTATATTTCCGACTCTAGAGCAAAGAAACCATACGAGCCGACATGTCCATTTCAAGACCATCGAATGGCACTTCTGGGAATCTGGCACTTCTGGGGGGATCAAATAAACTTCGGCACGCCAATGCTTTTAAAAAAATCGACACCCCTGGTTATGATTACTTCTTCCCAAAGTTTCTCCTACAATCAAGTCTTGAACTAAGTCACTTAAATCCGAAAAGACAAGGTCCAAGAATGAGCCCAGCCTAGTTGATTCCACTACAAACTGGTGTAAGAACAAGTCCTCTTCAAGGCATTTCCGAAACATTTTGCATGGTGAGGAGCTAACACCAACATTTTCATATCCTTTTAGATTGAAGTCACCACAAATAAGGCATTTCCTGCGAAAGTTTCTACTGATTTCCTCGCATATCACGTTATCGAGCTCCATTTGCTGAGAATGTGGCAAGGTTCCTGATCGGTACAAAGCTCCTATTCTCAGTTAATTGCTATTGCGTTTTCGCACAGCGAAATCAAGCCAAATGGTCTCCATCGACACATTGTTTACCCCATCTGCTACTATTTGAGAACTGAATAAGCTATTCACATAGATCATTACACCACCCCTTTCACTGCTGGACCCCTATTGCACGCAAACATATTGTATCCCTGAATCCCATAGTCCTGCAAATTATCCCTAAAATACTCCTCACTGATCCACGCCTCAGTAATGCCGACAAAATATGTTTCCTCCTCAGCAACATAACACTTGAACTCATCAAATTTGGACAGAATACTCTGAGCATCATACAATTAAGCATCATACAATTAACATGTGTTCCATAACCAGCTTTGGCTTTTTCATGTTGAGTAGCTCTTTAATCACTGGATGAGCTACCACTTTACAGCCTTGAACTACTGCTATCCCTATTAGCTGACTTCGGGGTTCTATTGTCTTGGCTGTCAATATTGGAATATCCCTGAGATGGCAATGTCACCTCATCCTTCCCCACACCATTGCCTATTTTCCCTAAAATTATGCACACATATTGTCATACATCACTGTGATACGTCGTTGCGCCCTAAAGGACTCATCATTTTGCATTGCTCCTTGATCAGTTATAATAGGTGTGTGCATATACCTTACTTTGCGTAGTGCACATTGAGAATGTGCACCTTGAAATAATAAGCATTACAAGCGCCTATTGTATATGTCGTGCGCCTGTTTTATACCAACGGGGCTAGGATTGCTCTCCTATACGCAAACCTGAGCTGAAGATGGCTTACGATAGCCAAAGCGTTGTAATCAAGAATATGTGAACGAACGAATGTGCACGGTTCATGTCCAATTCGTGTGTGTGTGTGTGTGTACACACACACACACGAATTGGACATGAACCATGTGTGTGTATATGTTTGTGTATGTGTATATGTATGTGTATGTGTATGTGTATGTGTATGTGTATGTGTATGTGTATATGTATGTGTATGTGTATGTGTATGTGTATGTGTATGTGTATGTGTATGTGTATGTGTATGTGTATGTGTATGTGTATGTGTATGTGTATGTGTATGTGTATGTGTGGTGTGTGTGCGTGTGTGTGTGGGGTGTATGTGTGTGTGCGCGTTGTGTGTGTGGTGTGCGTGTGCGTGTGCGTGTGGGGCGTGTGCGGTGCGTGTGGTGTGGGTGGGTGGTGGGTGGTGCGTGTGGTGGTGTGCGTGTGGTGTGCGTGTGCGTGGGTGTGTGGTGTGGTGGGGGTGTGCGTGTGCGTGTGCGTTGTGCGTGTGCGTGTGTGCGTGCGTGCGTGCGTGCGTGCGTGCGTGCGTGCGTGCGTGGGTGTGTGTGGGGGTGTGTGTGTGTGTGTGTGTGGGGTGTGTGTGTGTGTGTGTGGTGTGGTGTGGTGTGCGTGTGGTGTGGTGTGCGTGTGGTGTGGTGTGCGTGTGGTGTGGTGGTGTGTGTGGTGTGTGTGTGTGTGTGTGTGTGTGTGTGTGTGTGTGTGTGTGTGTGTGTGTGTGTGTGTGTGTGTGTGTGTGTGTGTGTGTGTGTGTGTGTGTGTGTGTGTGTGTGTGTGTGTGTGTGTGTGTGTGTGTGTGTGTGTGTGTGTGTGTGTGTGTGTGTGTGTGTGTGTGTGTGTGTGTGTGTGTGTGTGTGTGTGTGTGTGTGTGTGTGTGTGTGTGTGTGTGTGTGTGTGTGTGTGTGTGTGTGTGTGTGTGTGTGTGTGTGTGTGTGTGTGTGTGTGTGTGTGTGTGTGTGTGTGTGTGTGTGTGTGTGTGCGCGCGCGCGGAGGGAACTGATGGGAACATTGCTCCTCTGGTGATTCTTGTTCTCACACCAGGGTGTGTGCCTATCACCGAATCTTGTCGCCTCAGCCATTTATTTGGTCTTCACCACCATGCTGGTTCACCACACCAGAGCGCCACTTGATGCTGTGATCGCTCTCATACGTCACATGCTGTACTGTGGCCGGGTTGGTTGCTTACGACAATTGCGTAGCCTCGCCTGGATTTCGCATCTTTAGGCATGTCGCAATAGTAAATGTCCTCCAATGAGAAGCTGGCATTTCGAAATGAGGTAGCTGTCAGGCACGACGACGGAACTAACTTGGATTTCAAGTGCCAAATGCCTCTGAAGTACACGGATGTCACGGTATAATACCACGCAAGACACAGCGTCAATAATACCATGGAATGATACAATGAACAAGTTTGTGGACAAAAATTGATGAATCTGGAAACGAGCCCAACAACTATCGCCAAGGACTTCGGTCGTGCAATATCAGGTTTGACATTGAAGCTCAGGCTTCTTGGTCACACGCATCACTTGCTTGAGTAAAATGGCCCAAAAAACTGCACCGCGGTTCCACACTGACCCAGGGCTGGTCGATGGTTCGTCGCCCTACAGTTGACTGACCCTCCTCCCACAGGAGAGTGATCCTGTCTCGGTACCCTAGAGAGCAGCCCTCTGACTATGAAGCTCAGCACTGTCTGCGGATCGCAAGAGATGCGGATCTCCATTCAGTGCCGACACTGTACGGGCCCGGCAGGCCGCTGGCCCGTACCGATAAGCCTTGAAGCCTCTTGAACACGCTGTCGAACTCTGGAGCAAACCGCCAGCCGCTCGCTCCAGTCTACCCGAAGAAGTTCCGGCGGGTGTTCTGCACCGACTGGACGTTGGTGTTTGCGTGGTTGAAGGTGCCGAAGATGCCGCTACCCGACGTCAGTCGAGACGAGGCCGAGTTGAAGCTAGAGCCGCCGTTACTGGCCGAGCCCTGTACAACAGGTAACGTCAGACTCCGACCACAGTACAACAGGTAACATCAGACTCCGACCACAGTACAACGGATAACGTCAGACTCCGACCACAGTACAACGGGTAACGTCAGACTCCGACCACAGTACAACGGGTAACGTCAGACTCCGACCACAGTACAACAGGTAACGTCAGACTCCGACCACAGTACAACAGGTAACATCAGACTCCGACCACAGTACAACAGGTAACGTCAGACTCCGACCACAGTACAACAGGTAACGTCAGACTCCGACCACAGTACAACAGGTAACATCAGACTCCGACCACAGTACAACAGGTAACATCAGACTCCGACCAAAAACAGGTAACTCAGACTCCGACCACAGTACAACGGGTAACGTCAGACTCCGACCACACTACAACGGGTAACCTTATCGACCACAGTACAACAGGTAACATCAGACTCCGACAACAGTACAACAGATAACATCAGACTCCGACCACAGTACAACAGGTAACGTCAGACTCCGACCACAGTACAACAGGTAACATCAGACTCCGACCACAGTACAACAGATAACGTCAGACTCCGACCACAGTACAACAGGTAACATCAGACTCCGACCACAGTACAACAGATTACATCAGACTCCGACCACAGTACAGCAGGTAACGTCAGACTCCGACCATAGTACAACAGGTAACATCAGACTCCGACCACAGTACAACAGGTAACATCAGACTCCGACCACAGTACAACAGGTAACATCAGACTCCGACCACAGTACAACAGGCAACATCAGACTCCGACCACAGTACAACAGGTAACATCAGACTCCGACCACAGTACAACAGGCAACATCAGACTCCGACCACAGTACAACAGGTAACATCAGACTCCGACCACATTGCAACAGGCAACATTAGACTCAGACCACAGTACAACAGGTAACATCAGACTCCGACCACATACAACAGGTGACGTAAGAGTCCGATCGCAGCACAACAGGTGACATCGGACGACGATGGCGGCCTTCAAAGGGCACAAACCGACTTGAGGAGTGTGAAACAATAACCAGTAACATACTTTGCACAAGCCACGAATATATAACAAAATGGTAACACAAGTGACCATAGACATCCGGCGAACTTCCTCAGTGATCGATTCGTGCGATTTAATTAACAATAATGTCTGATTAACCTTAGCTGTTCAATTATATTGAGCAAAGCAAAGCTACTCCAGGTTGCCATAGCCAAAGCAATCCAACCAAGAAGTACATACAACCACTCACACCGGCCGACGAGCTCAAGGAGTTGATCTGGGAGCTGCCGAACAGTCCCGTCTGGGTCCCAGACACGACTTGGGCGTTGGCATTGCCCGTGGCGGAACCGCCGCCACCGAAGTTGAAGTTCGGCCAGTACGGCTGCGGGGCGGCAGTGGCGGCGGCGCAGAGCGCGAGCAGAACAGCGACACACTTCATGGTGATCTGAGGTCACGGGGGTATCGGTCACGAGTACGGAAGGTCACAGTGGCGCAACATTATGATATGAGGCCACGGATACGACAGGTCACAGCGACAACTCATGGTGTTCTGAGGTCAAGTTATGCCAATAAACGCGACACGCCATGATGATCTTAGGTCACAGGGTCCAGATTATAGACAGCCAGGCCTTTGCCAAGGTACAAGAGAGGCAATTCACAAACAATCCAACAGCATCAACAACGATCAACGCATCAATGCGTTGATGGCCGTCAAATGTGCTGTCAGATGGAAATTCGCGGCCGTCAGACGTACTGTCAGGTGGACATTCGCGGCCGTCAGACGTATCGTCAGGTGGACATTCGCGGCCGTCAGACGCACTGTCAGGTGGACATTCGCGGCCGTCAGACGCACTGTCAGGTGGACATACCCTGCCGTCCCACGTACCTGCAGACTGTATCGGTGGCTGCTCTGCCTGCTGTGAAGCCCGGGATGTGTGTGCCGAACTCCGGCCGGCTTACTGCTTTATAGCCGACAACGAAGACGAGCGGGAAAGGCCGGACTCCTCCCGCCGTCGGCGTCCGTTGTGACGTCATCATGTGCCGGTGACCGGAGGGGGAGCCACGCCACTCCACGCACTCGGTCTCCAAACCAGTTTGATGCTAGCCAACACCCGGTAATACTCTTGTGGAATATCCCAGTTTTGGTGCAGCTTACGCAGAACCAGTCCTCTGTCACTGCTGTTGTCAGGAAACTGCGTCGGCGCTCCGGGAATCTGATATGTCGTGCTATTCGTGGCATTGTAATATTTTCCTCGTTCAAATGCTCAGGTGATGTCCAAATGAACGAGTATGATAATTTGTCAAGGTCCTGGAGCCTGCTACGTGACACCTGCAACATTGCAAGCACCTACGCCGTGGCCGATCAGTGAGAATGCGCAACGAACTTGAACTACAGACTGTTGATCGATCTGTCCGAGGAACAATTGCAATCAAAATCAAAATCAGATGGAAGATCAATTTGAAAACAGCACTAATACTGCAATTGTTCAGAGGACATACACCCAGGATACCCTGAGGTTGCAGTGGGGACGTCTCGAGGTTACACTGGAGGTTTCCTGAGATAACACCAGGCGCACCCTGAGCTCAAGCAGAGGAATTGTTCAGCTCAAACTGGTGATGATCCCAGCAGTAGTGTCAGCGATTGACCGACGGCGAAAAGAAATCGATTACATGTAGCTTAACGTCTTAATTAGGTGGAGATGGAACAAATTAAAGGAAAACCAACCCGACCCGACTCGACCCAACCTGACCTGTCCCGACGACCCGATTTGTTTCGGCCAGACAGGCTGTCATACCTTTGAGACCGTCATGACTTGTTGGTTGTTTTTGACAACATTTGATGTCCTAATTTCTTCACTTAAAATTAGACGTACTATTTTGAGTTTTGTTTCACAAACTTTTATCTGTGCTTCCCCACGATGTAACGACATCGTGTATGGCACGGTGCGCCACCTGCACAGGTGGTAATTTCCGAAAATTACTGGGGGAATACATGAAGGCAATGGGCAAACCCAGGTTGATTGGGAGGACGCATTCCTTAGGGTCCCATGGTTAAAGGTGAAATTATTATGGGGGTAAAGCCAACATTGTTGGTGCGCTATCTAACAACACCGCTGGCCACCTGTATAGGTGGGCTGGCATCTGCCTCCACGAGGCGGCAATGGCCTCCAGCATGGCAGCCAGAAGCGCAACCACTGTCTTGTGTCAAAGGACAGGAAAGCCAATGTCGCACCCAGAATCCCGCGCCATCTCGCCTCGGGCCCGAATCCAGTTAGCCACCAAGGCTGAGCCGAGCCAGGACTGAAGGCATCCATGTGCTTCATCATGCGTGAATCTGTGTTGATCTAATGCAATTTTGACAGTGAACCTCATCCGTTGATTTGAAATGGTCAATATTAGACGCGTATATGGAAGGGTGATATCCGCTGGTCTGCTTACATGAGGCATTGACCTTTCGAAGGTCATACGAGACCATCCACCGATTTCGACATCGGATGACGTTTTTTAACTTAAAAACGTCATCTATTTTGCGACTCTATGTAAGCTATTTTGGACGGCGAAGCCCAATTTGGAGCCGGGATTTATACTCATGGGTAAAAGAACACAATGTTTTCTGGCTTTATTCCATTTGGTTTTGAAAGCCCAACCATGATATCTATTTTATTTCATTGGCTTCTGATTAACTGAACAGCTACATGATCCTTGTCGCGGACTAGCCAGCAGCCGATCGAGGCGCCGCCGTGCCGACTGCTTGGCGGCACCCCAAACGGGCTTCCCGAAGGCGAAAGCAGCTGGTAGCAAAAAGCTGGTATGCTGACGCAGCTGGTTTTTATCGGACGCCGGAGGCCTGAGGACTGGCGTGGGCCGGCTCGGTGACCGCCGACTGTCGGCCAACACAGACAACATCAGCGGCTCCACGTCCCTGGCCAGTGCTGTGTGACGTGCATGCGCAGCGGGACGGAGCGTCTCTCTGCTGATTCAGCGGACCGCCCCCTCACCAGCGTAGCGGACCGTCTCTCTACCAGAGTAGCGGACCGTCCCTCTACCAGAGTAGCGGACCGTCCCTCTACCAGAGTAGCGGACCGTCCCTCTACCAGAGTAGCGGACCGTCCCTCTACCAGAGGAGCGGACCGCCCCCTCACCAGCGTAGCGGACCGTCCCTCTACCAGAGTAGCGGACCGTCCCTCTACCAGAGTAGCGGACCGTCCCTCTACCAGAGGAGCGGACCCGCCCTCACCAGCGTAGCGGACCGTCCCTCTACCAGAGTAGCGGACCGTCCTCTACCAGAGTAGCGGACCGTCCCTCTACCAGAGGAGCGGACCGTCCCTCTACCAGAGGAGCGGACCGCCCCCTCACCAGCGTAGCGGACCGTCCCTCTACCAGAGTAGCGGACCGTCCCTCTACCAGAGTAGCGGACCGTCCCTCTACCAGAGTAGCGGACCGTCCCTCTACCAGAGGAGCGGACCGCCCCCTCACCAGCGTAGCGGACCGTCCCTCTACCAGAGTAGCGGACCGTCCCTCTACCAGAGTAGCGGACCGTCCCTCTAGCAGAGGAGCGAACCGTCCCTCTACCAGAGGAGCGGACCGTCCCTCTACCAGAGTAGCGGACCGTCCCTCTACCAGAGTAGCGGACCGCCACCTCACCAGCGTAGCGGACCGCCCCCTCACCAGCGTAGGGGACCGTCCCTCTAGCAGAGTAGCGGACCGTCCCTCTAGCAGAGTAGCGGACCGTCCCTCTAGCAGAGTAGCGGACCGTCCCTCTACCAGAGTAGCGGACCGTCCCTCTACCAGAGTAGCGGACCGTCCCTTTACCAGAGGAGCGGACCGTCCCTCTACCAGAGTAGCGGACCGCCCCCTCACCAGCGTAGCGGACCGCCCCCTCACCAGCGTAGCGGACCACCCCCTCACCAGCGTAGCGGACCGTCCCTCTACCGGAGTAGCGGACCGTCCCTCTACCAGAGTAGCGGACCGTCCCTCTACCAGAGTAGCGGACCGTCCCTCTAGCAGAGTAGCGGACCGTCCCTCTACCGAAATAGCGGACCGTCTCTTTAGCAGAGTCTCTCTACCAGAGTAGCGGACCGTCCCTCTACCAGAGTAGTGGACCGTGCCTTCACCAGCGCGCTGGTCCTTCACTTTACCAGGGGACGTGGCACAGGTGCATTCTGTCATGCGCAGTTGCAGAGCGAGAAAATCAACATCACGAGGACGAATTCAATGAAAGGCCACACTTCAATGGAAGCAAGACACACAAACACATTTCGTTTACAGTGCTGGAAACTAGAGAAGATAAGTGAACATTTTGCAACGCTGGAGAAGAACACGTTCATCCGATAATAAGCTCATGCGACGGGGTGAATGTTGTGCACAAGAAAAGGGAAGGCCTTCATTGGAGCTCATCCGCCAAAAGTGTTCGTTTGTGCCAGTGGCAGTCTCATTATGATTCGTATTTTCATCAGAGTTGATTCTCATCCCGTCACGATGTGTTGGTAAACGTTACCGGCATGATCCACAGGGTGGAAAATCGGGGTAGAGTGGCGACTTCTTTACCCGTAGCTCAAGGCAGGCTGCCAGTCGTTCAAAGCTCAGCATCATGAAATCGCTTGCCGTGCAAAATAATGGAAGCCGATTTAGCCTCAAATGGTGCACAGAGTTCTAACAGTGTGTGTTCCTATATTAAAGAGGCAGTTGTAGCGTTCCACTTGCTAATCAAAGGCTCCATGTATGAACAGCTGGGTTGCTGGTAACAGCAACTGAATTACCATCAGATATATAATCAGATGTAGGATAGATAGGAACACTTCATCATCCGATCAATCGAACACATACTACCTAGTCCAATATCGGTCTGGATTGCAATGGCACGGACACACGCTCTCACCACCACTAATTTTCTATCAAGCTAGGATAAAATGTAAAACAATGTTAGAAAGCCTGGGGGCATGGAGAACCCGACGCACAACTTACATGTGCAATTTTGTCGATGCCGAGGTGACCAGAGGTCATAACATGTAAGTAATCGAAACTCGACTTCGTTCCTGGAAGCGGCTTCAAAAAGCTTAGTTCTCTTTATTTCAGCACTGCTCTCAACAATACTAGGCTAGCGTATTGGGTTGCGCTGACGTGATTTCCCCCATTAGCGGCGTCACTCGGCCGCCAGCGGAGACAGTCGGCCTCGAGCCCACTTGCGGTCAGCTAGACGCCGCTCGGGAACGTCCGTGTCGCCCCGATATGGAGCTGGTGCGTCTGGATTGGTAACCAACAGCTGTTCGCGTATCAGCCCACCCAACGGAGGGTAAGTAAAACACGGAACCGCGGCCGGTTTCAGGTCACGTGCCTATGGGAGTTCAAGGTATGCATTTCGTATTGGCATTTTTACAATTGATTGAGCCATCCCAGGGGGATTACATCAACCTTTCAGGATACAGAATTGATCAAAGAATCTTGCCGTTCTTTCCTTATTTATTTATTACGTTCCGTTCAGAAGTTGACGTAGTGCGAAGTGCATCTGTGAGAGAGAGCCCACCTCGCCCCAAGGGTTGGCCCGCGAAGTTGATGTTGTGATGATCTTCATCTTGAATCTTTTTCTGTTATATCTCTATCTATATCTTGATCTTGAAGGGATCGTATGGGGTAAAGTACATCAAGGCAATGGGAAGACCAAAATTAATTAGGAACACATTCTATTGGCTCCCATGTTGGAACAAATCGGCGAGAGGTAGTGGCGTTGCCAGCTAGGGTATATTGCAAGGGTTGATGCAAGGGGGAGGAAGCGAAAGTGGGCCCCTCATGGCCCGAAGGACGCTTCTCTTGGAGGTTCCAGTATACCTCCTGCCTCGAATTTCTCAGCGCAACGCGCTCCTCGGCCTGGGAACAGCAGTCCCTTGGGAGCCCGAACGCACGCCGGAATTTTTTTTTTTGAGCACTCCTCAGCCAAAAACAAATGGTGCTCCTCTGGGAGATTGGAGTGTACCCCGCCCAAATGTTTTGGGCCAAGAGCCGCTCCTCTGGAGAAATGACGTCTTCTTGGCAAAATAATAAATATGTCAGTGGTATGGGGTAGGGGGAGGTGGTTTGTACCTTCCATGAAACTTCCGCTCAACCCTGTTCGCGGATTGGGGGGCACGTCGAAGTATGTACTCTCCATTCAGTTGTGTAAACTACTCCACCGGAAAATATCAGCCATATATCTAGAGAGCAAGGAGGGTGGGGCGAAAACAGAACCGCACATTCTCATCTTTTAGAGTGAAACTGTCCCCTCAATCCTTGCTTCCTCACGCGCAATAATTTCAATTTATAATATGGGAGGCTGTGTAATGTGACCTCCCCCTATTAATTTTGGTCTACCTATTGCTTTCGTGTACATTGACCCCTCCGATCATTTTAACCGTCAGATCCTCACACCCCGTCTCGGGGGAGGGGGGAGAGGGAGTCGACAGAGACCCCCTTTAACCTCCAAACTAAGCGTCCCATGAAAACGAAATAGGTGTCATGTCATCGGAAAGCGCTCGACGAGTATGGCCAGATACCACCCAGAAAATGCCCCCCAAAAAGTGACGTCACTAGGAGACCTAGAGTTTCACGACTTACATCATGTTTGTGGTTCCGGGGGGGGGGGGATCATTTTGAGGGAGATTTGAAAACAAAAATTATTTGGTGTCAGAAAAGGAAAGCAAAATCGACCAGGACCATAACATTTTAGACCACCCAAAAATACTTTTTTTTAATTTTCCAAATTTTGACTTTTCATGTTTTATTTCATTTTCCTTTTCTAGTGGGTAGAGTGGATCGAAAAATATTGTTCAAAGTCAACTTGCGCCAATAAAAAAATGGTTGCTTTAGCCAGAATCCTCTTTTTTAAACTCTAATGGGCAAATATACAAAACTAATAAGTTATCAAAAAGGGGAAAAATGAAAAATTCCTCCGGTGCGTTTTGTTGCATCCCTAAAGATAAGGAAACGCTGAAAGTTTCATTAAAATACCTTTATCTGTTAAAGCGTGACGACTGGTTGAACTTTCTTGGAGGTGACCTGACTTGACCTGGACTAACTCGTTGACCCTAGATGACCTGACTTCAGAATCTTGACACAACATGCCAAATTGATGTGGGAAAAGGTATGCAAAATGTATCGTCCACTACCCGCGGAAAACCTTAGGGAGGTCGTGAACGGACCCCCCCCCCCCCTCCACGAGACGGTGTGGGTTAAGAAATCAACATCGGTGGGCCGACCCTTTCGGCGAAATGGGCCCCCTCTCACAAATACCTTCACTTCGCATCACGACAACTTCAGAACGGAACACAATCAATCAATAGGGAAAGAATGGCAAGGTTCCTGGGTTAATTATGTATCATGAAAGGCAGGTGCAATCCTCCTGGGGTGGCTGAATCAATTGGAGAAATGCTAATAAGAAATGCGTACCCAACACTCCCATAGACGCACGGCATAAAACTGGTCGCGTTTCCATGTTTTTGCTTACCCTCCGCTAGGTGGCAGGTTGGTGCCGCTGATACGCGTAGATGAAAGTCGCCGACGCGGAGTTTCCAATCTATGGTCGGGAGGCCGGACATCTGCGGCGGCGGTGACCAACAAGCACACGCGGCCGGCTCCGGAAGGTCAGCACTGTTGTCGGAAATTCCCACTCCCTCTGTCGGGCGGGGCGCGCGCTCTCCCTCTGTGTGACTAACGACTCGCCCCGGGCTGAGTGCGGCTGCCCGACCTCCACTGTCTCGGAATCCTGTCGCTGGGCCGGCAGGCGTGGACGCCACACGTCTCAGGAGGGATCGCGCACGCGCAGCCGGCGCGGCCAGCCAGCGAGTGGTGGAGGGGAGCAGCCGAACGTTCTCCGTCTCTCCTTCCATGGCGAGAGCTCGGTTGCCGACGGTACTTATGTTCACGTCCTGTGCCGTGGACAAGGCCATAGACACCCTGGGGCACTTCCGTCCAGAAGCAAGACATTTTTCCCAGTAAGAACAAACGCTCACCTCCACTATCACCCCCAGCCGCTGAAATGACGGGACGCCAAGCTCTGAATCAACACTCTGTCATTGGGCAAGCATTGTGTGGTGAGCTCATGGTCTCAGGAAGTTCAGCCCAACACAGATGTGATTCTGGAAATACTGGCCTGCGAACATTATACTTGGAGTAAGCAACTGCACTGGGCTTGCGGTTATTTCATATGGCTGTCTTTGAAGTATCTTGCAATTTGATGTTGAAATTTCACGTTTCAAATATGCGACATGACAGTTTGGGATGCCAGTCGTAGCTCCTTAAGTCTGACCAAGACAAGTCAATTACTTAATGCATGAAACGATAAATGCATGCAGAATTATCTGTGCTGCTAAACTGATATTTGCGTCCAGTCATGCACCACCACATCGATTCAAGTCAAGACTGCGAATTTTGCGAATTGGTATGCAGCGTCGTGGTGCACACCGAGGTGGATTATTATACACCTCAAATGTGTTCGTTCCCTATCTATTGTCATTACCGAGCTCAGATGACCGACGCCTACCGTGCTACCAAAATCGGTAGTCATCCACTTGGACAGTGCCGTCCTTCCGTCCCACTTTTTGTTCCATGACATCCACATAATGCAACTCGAAGTCATAGCCACGAAACGCGAGGACTCTAAAAATTAAACTACCTTTGAGCTTTAGGCTTGATCTGACATGTCCCGGATTGGAATGCTACTCGAGGGTCGCCCATGGGCATTCTCTTGATACCAAGCGTGGGTAGCTTTTGGAGAAAACGAAGAAACGCGTGCGACCGAAGAAGTGAGTTCGACCTTTGACTTTGGAAATTGATTTGCTTTCTGAACAGTTTGCTAAAGTATCACACGGCACGTGGAATGACTCCACTTCATGAAAGTTGAAGACATGGTGACGAGGCGCGAGGACTTCGAACAATTTAAGCTAGCCTTCGGTCGTGTGGTTTGACATTGACATGTCCCGGCTTGAAATGTTACTCAAATTGCGCCACGGACTATTGTTTGATACCAAAAGTGGGAAGGTTAGGGGGAAAAAAATGCGAGGCGACCAAAGAAATCGGTTTGACCTTTGGCCTTTTAAATTTGGTAACACTATAGTACGGCACAAGTCACGTCGAATGACACCCACATGGTGCAAATTGAACCCATTGCGACGAATCGCGAGGACTTCGAAAAATTCAAACTAGCCTTTGACGTTGAGGTTTGACTTTGACATACCCGGTTTAAGAATGTTACTCGAGGCTTCGCCATGGGCTGTCACTTGATAGTGGATCTGGGTAGGTTTAGGCGAAAACGACAAAAAGATGTGAGCCGACCAAATGAATCAGCTTGAATTTTGACCCGTACAGTTTGTTTCGAAATATCAACTTTTTGATACTATACAAGAAGACAACACCAGTGACACTACACGAATGATATCAATTTTCTTCAAATTTTCAATTTTCAATCAATTTTCGCCATAGCGACGAAACGCGATGACATCAAAGAACTCAATCGAACTTTTGGCCTTGACGTGTCCTGGTTTGAAATGTTACTCGAGTGCTCATAGATTAGCTTGATAGGAAAGTTGGATAGGTTTATAAGGAAGTAAGTAAAAACCGATGGCTACCGAAATATCAGCTTAGCCTTTGTCCTTTACAAATAATTGGATTACTTAGCTTTCTGATACTGCATAACAAGCCACATCGAATGAAACCCATTTGATGGAAATTGAAGCGATGGCAACCGAACCTCGCATTCGGTCGATATCGCTTCAATATCGGCATCTAATAAATGAAGCTAACCTTTAACCTACAAGTTTGACCTTGACATGTGCCGGTTTAAAATATTACAGCATGGTTTACCACAGGCTATTGCTTGATACCATATTTGGGCAGGTTTGGGTGAAAACGAAAAAAAAATGGGAGGCGACCAAAGAAACCGGCTTTCGTTGAACATTGACCATTAAAGTGGTAATGCGAGACCTATGCAGTTCCTTCCAGCGTGTTCACTACAACCAATTGTGGTAATTGATTCGAACGATCATAAACCCGTCGCTGAATGCCGATGCCGATACAAATACGCCTCTCACCAACTCATGACTGAATACGAATACGACTTTAACTAGACGTACGTGCTTAGGGCTGCCCATGACTTCCCTCAATGGTCTTGAAGATACCAAGGACACTCAGAGTTGCATTTGTTCAAGATATATAAATATATGAGCAGGGGAATGGAACCGAAGACGTGTACACTGTGCACGTCTTCGGTTCCTGTACAGCCTTACTGTACAGCCTTACTGTACAGTAAGGTGTGTCACGAAGGACCACTTTTTTTGGAAAGTGCACTTTGCTTAGTGAAATTATCGTGCAGATCACCTTAAAAAACCTGTGGTCGAAACCAAATCGAAATCAAACAATAAACAAAATATGCGACAGGCCGATAAAGAAACAAATTTGCCGGGCGCCCGGCGTTGAAGTCTCCAGTGATGGCGCTCCGTTGCGATTGGCATCTAACACCACGCGTCCGGCCACCGTCGGAGCGCCGCCGCGGCACTGTGACGAAAGAGGCGGCAGTCGGTGCTGTGGATGACTGATGAATGGATTCTGGTGATGAAGCTCATTAATAAAACTCAATGAAAGTGTTTAGTGGGGTAAAAGGCTTTTGATAAGCACCAGTCGCTTAATAAGTTGCCTGGATATCTGACGCATGAAAGAAAGGTACACTTTACGTCGCTTGTTCGTTCCATTTTCAATCAGTAGATCTATCGGCGTATAATGCTAATATTTTCACTTTTGAAAGCTTGAACATCTTCAAAATTCCTCGTCTGTTTACATCGAAGACCAATTAAATCATTCTGAGACACTTGATATCTTATTGTTATGACAAATAGACCAGGCGAAATCGGCATCATGCTCCGTTCCACTACAACCGAAGGAGACGGGCATACAGCGACGTCACCTTTTGTACGAGCGGCCACATTTTTTGTACGAACTATCATTTTATAACTGTACTACTTGTCTACATGCTCGACAGAAAACCCGGCATGAAATCCTTTTTGCTGCTGAGCACTGGCATTGCTGACCTGTGTTTCAACTTCGCCATATTGTAACCGTGGCGGGCCTCTTCACCAATTCACCTTCAAAGCCGCCTCGGTCACCACTTTCACCATCCGTTCCACCGTCTGACTGTGCACGGGGTATGGCGGTACTTCGAGAGGACTCGCGATGATGTCTAGTAAGTCATCATCGGACAGTTGTTGCGTCATGGGCGGCTCGGTTATCGCCTCATTACACCAATCAATCCGCTCCATGATGCTGTTTGCCCCCATATTCACTTTTGGAAGCTTGAACTTCCACACTTCGTCAGTATCACTATCGACTTGAGTTCTGCGACACTGCTGGATTTGAGTGACCGCCCTTTCCCGTGTGGCTTGATCTTGTCCCGCTGCCATTGCTAACAGTACTGCCTCAGGGTGACACCAGTAGCTGTTGCGCTGTATTACCGGCTGCACCATGGCCGCTATCTCAGGTCGCAAACTTTTGATAAGTTGCACGCTGTGCAGCGCATTTCCAGGACCGTCAGAACATTTCCATTTCTTCTTGATGCAGAACCACATGGGAGTATAGTGGCACACGATGAACTCCGCTAGCATTTTCAGACTGTCTGATGGCTGTTCGGTTGATATATAGAGCCGGAGAATTCGCGCCGCCAGTCAGCCACCTGGAGTGGTTTAGTGGACCGATCTTCATTTTCGCGGTTCTATCTGAGATACAGCCTGGACACTTCGCGCCAGACTGTACAGAATAGCCTGATCTGAACTTAGGTCACTGAGAATCTCCTGCGTCATTTCTGAAACATTTCCGCCATCGATTGGCTCAAAATCGACCACTGGCTAGGTTTCTACTGCGCCTGCAGCAGCCCGGCCAATCAGCCCACTAAACGACTTAGGTGCTGTTGCGACTCCATCTAACTGGCTAAATACTGTACGAAGATTAAGTTCATTTGCATGAAGTTGGCACACAAACCAGTGGACGGGGCGTTTTTGTCCGAGCTCAAGCAAACGGATAACACCACCTTTTTGGTCAGTATTAACTCTCGTGCCGTCACAGCCAAGCACAGAAACATCCGCACCAAACTCATATGCCACGGCGTTCAGGTCCCGAAAAATGTCCTCCGCTTTCCCAGTCTGTGGGGTAAAATGTCCTAAATATGCACTGCAGGGGTAAAAAAACCATCAAGTTGGTCGCCGACCGACCCGAAGCAATCGTGCGTGGTCTCCTACCCAAAAAGCGTACTAGGAGGTAAATGAGCAATATTAGCATGTGGTACTTTGCCTTCGAATACAAATTCGTTGCTGCTCTTTGGTTGTCCTGCAACCATGAAACATCTTTATCTTTCGTACACACGAAAGATAAACCATGCATTGATTCCGATCAATATACCGGGCACATAAGCAGTTAAAAAAAACACGTTAAATTGATTATGACAAAGAGCCTTCGCCAGGCCCCATCTTATCGACTGTAACAAAAACTAGCAACATATGGAATGTTGTGCCCAGCTAAATCCGCTTGGTCATTCTGGCTCCAGTTTATTGTTGTATATGGAATGTCGTGCCCAACTGAACCCGTTCGGTCATTCTGGCTCCAGTTTATTGTCGTATATGAAATGTCGTGCCCAGCTAAATACGATCAGTCATTCTGGCTCCAGTTTATTGTTGTGCACGTTAAACAAAATATTGTGCACATGACTCGCCACCCCAGTTATAACAAGTTGCCTTTTTGCCCCTCCACACATGAAAGAGAAAAATACGGACTGGATGTTTATTGGCCAATGGCTGAATCAATTCACATAAACAAATTTTGCACTGGTCGAGCTTCAGCAATATCTAACATGCGGATTTCAATTGTGGTAAACTTATTGTGCGTTTTATTTTGCCTGATGGCAACAGTTACGGTCAAGGGTGTGTATTCTCACAATAAGCGCGCGAGACGTGTTTTTTTTTTCTTGGGAGCAAAACTATGGGCTAAACTATGATTTTTCAAGTGGTGAGAAACGAAAAATGAGCCGCCACAAATAAACAATTTGGCATCATATTCAAAATCATAAAACTGTGGGCAGTTCCTGAGAATGTGCGTTGTGCACAATTGCGGTGAGACATAAGCGATTTCCCAGGTGCGTTTTACTAACATGAAATATCCACTCGATATTTCCACACATTCATACGATCATAACCAATTCCAAGAAACTGAGTGTGTTGCAAGTCTAGAACACCTCTGTCCGAGCACGCGCAAGGGCAACACTAATTATATATCTTTGGAAGTCTCTTCAAATATATTCAAATGCTGATTTATCCTTTGCCGTGAATCCCATGTACACAGATCCAGTAGAGAAAGGCTTGGTTAGATAGTGTATCACACAACCACGACGAACGTTTAGACAGCGGTTTGTGAACAAACCGCTAACTGCCCCTGGTGGCAGTTAGCCCACCACCGGCGGAGCCGCGCCCAGCCCGCGCGCAGCGCCAGCGGCGGGAGATGCAAAACAAAACTGTTGCACGTAGCACAGATGAGTCGCAGGAGATAACGGCGACGTCAGCGAAGATGAACAACATTGAGGCGCAGTTGCAGGGTACCAGGGCGTCTGCTACAGCTGACCGGCGCTCAGGCAAGCGGCGCGGCTGTGCGACAACTTCAGCGACAGTTCTGCGAGATTCACACCCTGTACCCGCACGATCAGTGCAGAACCACAACGGCAGGAGGCAACAGGAGGTGACGCCACAGGCGCACCTCCCCCGCCGATGGAACGCCGCAGCTCCAGCAGCAGCTGGCTCTGAATAACTAATAATAACATACCTGGATATATACGTTGATGTAGAACATTGTCATTGGTGCATGTTGCTATTCAACTGGGCAATGCACCATTTTCCCCCAGGTGAAGAAAGCCATCCTGAGTGCTTCACGCCTGCACAATAATAAAGAGGTCAAGGGGTAAGCATTTAGTTTTATACCATGTGAATTACTGTGTGGAGAATTCCATCGCAAAGTATTATGGTGAAGTCAAACACAATTGGCAATCAATAATGGTGGAAATGCACCTTTTTGACGGTATTATGGGTTGTGCTAAGTTATGTGTTGTAGGCCATATCAACGCTAAACAAAAAGCTTGGGACCCACAAATTGTGCAGCATTATTCAACCACGGAACCATAACAAAATAAGTTGCCCTGAAATTGATCAACACCTTATACACCAAGTTGGGTCACACTTTTTTGTCAATTTGGGTTACATAACCAAACCCAACCATTGGGCCACAGGGTGAAATGCACACCAAAGGGACAGAACACGATTAGCTGACTATTGCAGATAAGAAGTATGTGGTGCCACATATGTTGCAAACTTCCATAATTTGCAGGAATTTGTTATTTAGCCATCACATTATGAGGGTTATATTGCATGGCAACAGGGACATCACAAATAAAAGTTAAACAAAAAACTTTCACAAACGCAACACCACAAACTTTTCAGCAATGAAGTGTCCTGTTTACTGTGGGCAATAAAGTGTAACTTTAAGGTAAAAAGTTTGTTTTGTAATATGCATGTCTCCATCATCTTGAAACATCAGAAATAGGTGAAACTAATTCCTGGAGAACTGCCATTATTGCAATATTCAGCAGCATTGGGTTCCACAAATTTTGAAAAGAACAGATGAGTGAATAGGCACTGGAAAATATCTGGACAATTGATAAATATCTGAGGATCTGTGCACTGCTGCAGATGTGCATTCAGCACTGAATAGATCCACTGAAATTGTGGTTGTCTGGTCTGTCTGCTCACCATCACTGAAAATTGATGAGAGTGTGGGCAGAGGAGCCTCCTCCCTTACACAGTGAGCAGTGTCACCAGATGGGCGTGCTTGAAGCACAGATTATTGCAATCAGGAACAGTAAGAATAAAATTGTGCAATTTGGAGTTATGTGATCAGCCAGGAGTGGATCCAGGAGGGCAAATTGGGTCATGACCCCCCAAAAGCAAAAGAGGGATCCAGTCCCTCTTTTGCCTCACCCCAAAGGACATCAATACTTACATCTCCGGACAGCATGTACCACACTGCTCCCTCCCCCATCCCAGGATCAAAACATGGAATACATGTGGCCTAACTAGACTTCACATTCCCCCCCCCATGATTGGAACATTGCATACCAGCAGGGTCCCATCAGACATCACTTCCCCCCCCCCCTATAATGACATATCAGCTGGGGCCCCAGCACAGCATGTGCCCACCTAGCCCAAACTGGGTCCCCTTGGGTGGCTTTCTGGATCCACCTCTGTGAACAGCCATCCCAAAATCATTATGCCTAGTTAAACTTGGTAGCTAGGTTGTAAAAGACTAACAGTGCCACATATATCCAAACCCTATCAATACTAGGAGTCGTTCATTTATATATGGAAAGAAGCCTAGCCTATTTAGATAGGGAAATAAGCAGCCTTTGTATTTTGCCACTTTTCCCCCTATGATTATATATAATATCATTACTTTCATTTCTGGCTAATTAGTGGCACATATTTTTGCCCCTCATCCAGCTAGACCACTGGCCACTTGTCCCCAGCTGGCTCTCTGATGGATATGTCTTCTTGGGCCCACAATCACCATGCTGCTTTTTTGTGTGTGCTGATAAATGCTTTGTTCAGAGCCTGCCCATGTGCACCCATCATACCCACACTTGCACACCTTTCTTGTCCTCTTTTTGCTGGCTTATCACCATCACCATCATCAACCCTCTATTCTTCTTCTGCAATTCCAAATCCCAACTTTGTTTGCTTCATTCTGTAACAATTAGGGCACAATGTGAATAAATTCATGCAAGATGTAAGATGGAGCAAATAATGAAAACTGGAGCCCTCACCTTCCAGGAGAGGCAGGGGGAGGGCAGGACAATGTCAATAAATGCATGACTTTTTGGGTGGGAAACAAATGGTAACCATTGGCATTTTAACCTCCATAGGCCACTCATTTGACCTCTTATGATTACATATGAGACAAATTTTAAAATTTTGGTTTAGCTTTGGATACAACATTTGAAAACACCACACTGTGATGCATAAATTGTTTTCCTTTGTATGTTGTCACATTTATCAAACATTTTGACCACCATCCTGGACTGGTACAATTTATGGGCACTGGGATGTGGGTCAGCATGTGATGCTTCACTATACACAAATGATCAACAAATGATCTACATCATTCTTGAGCTGTCAATGGTGGATAGCTGGAACAAACCCCCAATGGGGAAAGCTTAAAGCAAATTTGAATGATTTTTAGAGCAATCCACAGTATGTCCTCACAAAACTCACTCATATTTTCTTGCTATTCTGGCTACTATGATGTATGGGAAAGTGGGGCATGGCAGACCACCCTCTACCCTGCCATAGACTTTTACCAAGCCAGATTTCATTTGCCTTGTGGAAAGACCCATGGAGTGTGCATGCTTTTGGCTATTTCAGATCTTGTCTTAAGCTTTAATCTTGTGTCATGATTTAAAAATGTTGTTTTTCCACTTTCGGATACAATTTCTTCAATACACAGAAATGTGTAAATCTTAACAACTAGGTAAGACCGATTTTTGTCTCTAATACCTATGTTCCCTAAAATCAAAATTTCAGTGCTAAACAAGCTTGCAGTAGCTAGGAGTTATACTTTACAAAAATAACCCCAAGACAAATCCCAGATCCCAAGCTTCACTTTTGGGCAAAGTGGACTGCCCATTAGAGAGCAACCCATTGTTTGCAGTGGCAGATCCAGTTCCATTTTGTGGGTGCAATAGGTGGTCATAGCAACCCACGAAATATATTACATTTGTCGCAGATTGTTATTTTGGGATACATTTCAGATTGAGAATCAAATAGTAAATTTCTACCTCCCTGGACATGCCTATGCCACTAAAGTGCAGCTTCCTTTGCTAAAATTGCTTGCAACTCCTATTTTTAAGACAAGCTACCATGCACAAGTCACAAAGTATGTCCCTTGACATTTACATTTAACACAAATGGCTTGCAATTGAAATGGTCCACTTTGCCCAACAACTTTGAAAATATAAAAATTGAGGTGCTCTCATTGAGCAAGGATTTCAGTTTTGTTATATAAAATATAGATAAAATTTCCACTTCAAAGAAAGGATAACAAGGCATTGGGTTCCATCAAAGAGTTGGTCATACCTCCATATGACATCTCATCTTAGACTTACAGGATGTCAAACCTTAGGTGGTCTGCTTTGCCTCACTCTTCCCTACCCATGGTTTGAGAGCCTTAGAAGTGTGAGGCCTAGAAGTGTTGTGAATTTAAGCCAGCTTAAATAATAATAGGCCACTGTCTGGCATAAATTCAATTTAAGCCAACTTTTTTACCATCCCTATGTTAAATGTCACCATTAATTTGGCCTACTCTTCCCTGATCATTTACACACCTGTCCATAAACTTTTGTCTGGGGGAATCACTAGGTGGAGCATAACTCATGCATTTACATGGGGAAATAAGCATAACATGTGAGAGCTGGTTAAAAATTCATCAAATTAGTGTAGAGGAGGAAGGGGGGGGGGGTTCTGAACACTTAAGGCACCATGCAACAAATAGCTCTACTGCTGCTTTTGTATGGCTGATCCAGCAATTCTACTGTGTTTACTGAAAACAAAAATGAACAAGGTATCCATATTCAAACAGTTCCTTTCAATTGAAATCCTCTAACCACTTATCAAGAGGAACCTTAAAATAGATCATTATTTTGTAGTGATATGCTGTATTCTGAACATAAAAATGTTGCTGTGCAGGAATACCTCACTGTAACATTTGCAGTACAAGCTATTAGTGGTGACTGAAATATGCTGGTGTAATTGCAAAAAAAAAGTAAATCACTTCCCTATGGTTTTCTTAAGCCAACTGCTCTTTGAAGCCAAAAATCATGCCTGTGAACTTTGCATGCTCTGTGCACAAAGCATTAGTAGAACCATGTAATCAGACATTCATATTTTGGTAGAAACAAGTCAATCATTTCTGAATACCATAATGTTTTTGTTATCTATGTACTCAACATGATGAGGGCAACATCAAAAGGTAGGTGTTAAGGAACATAACATGTTCAGATACCCCCATACAATCCCCCTACACCACCCTCTTCCATAACTGAGTCACTTTTAAACTTTAAAAAATTAAATTTATACACAGATTATGTTGCATTTGGATGTGATGATCACCAGTGGTGGATCTACAGGGCCTGTTTAGTGAGGGCAAATTTTGGGGAGGCAAATGTTAAAAACAGACGAAAGTGCCAAGAACATTGATTTAAAGAAAAATCTGGCAGTTTAATGGGGGAAGGGGGCAATTGCCCATTTTGCCCTAATATAGATCCACCACTGCTTATCACAAATATGTTTTCACTTAAACAACTTTCAGCTACATCAAATTGACATTGAAGTTTATGCTGCATGGACAGCTTTTCCCCATTTACTAACATGGCAGGGAGATAGTGCAACAATGCACCAGACACTGTTGTCAGCACCAGAGATAGGCAGGCTCAGTTGCAAATTTTACCTGGCTTGATATGGAGGGGGCAAGGCTGGCACAAATTCCAGAAACATAGGTGGGAAAGTAGGTGGAGAATGGTTGGCAGGATGTTTGACATGATACAAAGATGTTAGAAGAGATTCACTGGCAATATTATTTCTTCAGATTGGTTAAAAAGATAAAACTTAGTTTGACCAGTTTATATTATAAATTATGATCAAGCACACAAGCATCAAGCACTCATTGCTTGAAAATGATTTATAATAGAAACCAGTCACACTAAGATTTCTCTTTTTAACCAATCTAAAGATCTAATATTGACAGCGAATCACTTCTAACATTCATATCATGTCAAGCATAGCTGATCTTTCTTTCATATGGCCTACAAATTGGGGTGGATGGTTATTTCCGCCCCCCCCCCACAATCCACCAAATTTTATGTAATGCCTGGAGGGAACAGACAACAGGTAATGCCTCTTTCTTGGATCATTCCTCATACCAGAAGTGATCTCAATGAATTTGAATGGGTAAAAATTGAACCCAACAGTTTGACTTGAAGTTCACCAAAATCAGCATGCATATCGCCTGGTTATCTACGGTTCGTTCCAAGTTGAACGGACGCACCAAACCATTTAAGTTTCAGTAATGGCACAGGCTTTTCTCACCTTCAGGTACATATATGTATAGATGAAATCATCAAAGCTAGATAAAAACAGGTTTCCACTCCGACCATACCCATTCACTAACAATTAGGCCACCACTTCTGTTCGTTCAACAAATGTCCACTTCAGCGATTCCCTCCTCACATTCAAAATCGAAATCTCTTCCTTCCCAGCTCAGCTGCCCTTTCCCGACTATTTCCTGTTGCTAGTTCCTACTAAGACACGGCGCGGCGACCAGCCTGCGACCATTTGTCGGTGATTCTCGCCTTTTTTAGCCCATTGACTTAACACGGGTGGTCTCATTGCGACCACCGAGAAAGGCCGACGGGCCGCGGTGTCCGCCGTGGATATCTGGTATTTTGGGTACCGTAAATCTGGTATATTAAAAATATATGCTAGATTGTTAAGATGTGCTAAATTAGTATTTGAAGGGCAGCTTTTTCATGTTAGAAGCACACCTACGACAGGGCTGCCTTCATGGGCTGCAGTCTGCGGAGTTTGATCGGACAGAGCCCAGAAGAGGTGCCACTTTTTACAGTATAACGGTCCGGCGAATGGAAGCAACATAAAAGCACGTCCTTGATTTCTTGGGTTTTGCGTGTGTTAGTCTTCGCTGTTGGTCTAAATCAGCTTAACCTTAGCGTGTGTGGTCTCCGACGACGTCGGCAGATCGGTGACTTTTTTGACCCCTGATGCACTGTCTGGCTCGGATACAACCACAATGTGCTCTTCCGTCTTCTTTGAACTGGCTGTCATAAGCGTGTCGTCTTTTCTACCGTCGAAGTAGAGACCAGATACACGACCTGCATGATCCTCATGGCTCTGGGCTACTATCTCTCTTCTAATCCGATCCCTTGCTCGCCATACTTTTTTGCTATTCACTATGCAGTCCATATCGTCAGAAGTGATCCGACCAATGTCCACTAGGAAACCGTTTATGATAGCAGCACACGCACGATTAGACACTCCGTACCGATCTGCTGCTAGAGCCGTATTTAGCAGTTCGTCTGTGTTACCGTTCACCATATACTCTGACTCATTGACTACAGATGTGAGCTATGATGAATCTGTGGCGGAATCTTAGTCTGAATTAGAATCTAGCTGGGCCATTCCAGAAGGTCCCGGTTGTGGTGATGTGACTCTCTCGGCGGTCAGACGCCTCCTTTCGTCCATGGCGCGTCTATGAGTGGTTTCACGGATATCTGCGATGCCGATTTGCATTTGGCGAGGTCCTCTCTGGTCTTGGACAAAGGGAAACTCCATTCGTGGCACTTTGTCGGCCATCGCACATTTGCAGCTATCGATATCAGCACATTTGCAGCGGGCTATATCAAACAATTTTCCAAACCACTCATCACCGGACGGACGTACACCTGGTGATGCCGACTTCTTTCCAGCAGTTTTCATGTATCGCAAGTAGCGATCGCGGCATTCGCGAACCATATGTTCGACTCGGGCCCTCCCAACAATTGGTATTCCTTCGCAGCACCACATTTTCATCACACTTTCCGCGACAAACTTTATATGGGGTGCTAGCCTCTCTTTCAACCTTTTGTTCGCAACGCATGAGTCTCTATTCACTTTACTCAAGTAATTCAGAACGTCAATTCTCGTGGGCAGTCGGTTTGTTTTTAGTTCAGAAGGAACCAAAAGCCCTTTGGTGGAAGCGCGGATCTTCATGTTCGAACTCTTACCCCGATCACACCGACGCAGGTAATATCGCACTTCACAGGCAGTGGGCACAACTTGCAGACACCAAACCACTCTTTTTCGGACCGTCCCGCCGTGTCTCCGCCGCCGACTGCCTTGCCTCGGCGGCCCTCTCCTCCCCTGTCTCCCCCTCCCCTCCCCTGTCCTGTCTCGCTCTTTGTGTTCTCTACCCTCACCGTGCGCCGGCCGTCTCCCGCCCCATCCCAGCCCCTCCCCCGCGCCATGCGACGATCGCCGCCGGCTCGTGTCGCCCTCGTTAATAGGTTGTCCCTACTGCTGATAATCCCAGTTTCCATTGAAACTTGAGTAACGAAAAGGAACAGGAGACTTGGATTGACTAATAAAACAGGGATGTATGACATGCGAAGCTATTTTGTGTCGTTAGTGCGTACGCAATTTATTCGAATGATGATTCATAGAACTGTGAAAGGTGGAGCACAGACAAAGGAAAGTGGAGCGATCAGTCCTTCAGTGAAGTTTAATCTTTACAATCAGATATATCCCGGCTCCCCTGATCTGTTTTTGAATTACCAGAATCCATTCATAAGTCATCCACAGCCCCGACTGGCGCCTTTTTCGTCACAGCGTCGCGGCGGCGCTCCGACGGCGGCCGACGCGTGGTGTTAGATGCCAATCGCAACGGAGCGCCATCACTGGAAACTTCAACGCCAGGCGCCCGGGAAATTTGTTTCTTTATCGGCCTGTCGCATATTTTGTTTATTGTTTGATTTCGATTTGGTTTCGACCACAGGGTTTTTTTAGGTGATCTGCACGATAATTTCACTATGCATAAGAAAAACCGTTCAGGCGACACACCCTACTGTACAGCCTTGCGATCATGCAGATTTGTTGCCTAACAGAGCGGAGTTTTACACCCAAGATAAAACAGAATATGATCAAGGTTCTTGTGATTCAAGAATGGCCTGGAAGCAGAAATTTCTGAAGTGTGCTGATTTACCATTCGGAGATTTGGTGGAGACAGATAGGCTGTGAAGCTCGTTGATTGGCTCCATCGGCTTTTAGTATTTTTAGTGAATCTCTTGCATATATTTTTTTTTTCACTGTATAAATAATTCAGTATAATTTTGCGGCGATGATACTCAGGTAGCTCATGCTTTGAGGGGGGACGCGGAAAAATTGAGGGGGACAACTCACCACTTTTCGGACATTGGGGAGACATGCCCCCTAGCCCCCCGCCCTCACTGGTTACACCCATGCCAACAAATACGGTAAGTATGATAAGAAGTCAGGAAGTATGACGATAAATCAGCAAGTATGATAAAAGGTCAGCGAGTATGATAAGAAATCAGAAAGTATATCAGATCAATCTGACCGGTTCCGTGCACAAATGCCGCCTTAGGTGGCGACCAAACGTGGAAACTGGCAGTTTTCTCAGTTCGTGTGGCAGTTCATTATACAGGGCAGGACTTCGGGAACAAAAGCGGCGCCTGCCCATCTCTGTATGCGACCTGAGGACGTATAGGCCCCGGTCCTGACGGGCGTGCCGGCCACGATGCTCGGTGACTGTTGAGATGGTGCCGGCTAATGAAGCCAGCTCCCTCAGTCGGCGAACCTTGTGAAATAGTTATAGCGTGTGGTATGGGGCCAAGTTCTTAGCGCTCATCCAGCCGAGACGCTCTAACAGATCTGTGACATGGTCAAATTTAGCTCGTCCGAAAGTAACTATTTCTCCATAGTTGATAACTATTTTAATCCGAGACGTATCATTTCGGGTACTATTTCCGTACACCGAAATTCGGTACCGGAACTGAGGGAGGACCAAGGCTTTGACAAGCACCGAGAAGACAGAGGGTGGCAGGTGGCCTCTAACATGCGATAGACTGGCCAAAGTTCCGAAATATAGTCTGGTAATGGTTGCAACATGCGAGTCCCAGCTGAGGGTACGATCAAAAGTGAGTCATATGTTTGGCTTCCGAAAATTGAAGTAATTGTTGATCGCGAAACGTTACAGTGTAGGTGGGGAGATTGCGAAAATGTTGTTCACTGCCAAAGACCATAAGCTGTTTTTCCCGCATTTACTTTCGTACCGTTACTGTGGAATCAAATATCGAGGGAGGCCAGGACGTATTCCAACTCAGCAGCGACACTTTGGATGGAGGTTTGTTTCCGGTGACCAAAATTTGTGTCATTTACATACTGAATGACCACTGGGCCTTCAGCGAATAGACTGAAGTCGTTGGCGAAGACACAGTAGAGCAAAGGGCCGAGAGATGAGTCTTGAAAAACTCCGATATTGTTTGGTAGTGGTACAGATTTTAAGCTGCGACCCAGACTGTCAGTGAGGCTGACACTCTATGTATCGTCTTTCAGATAGGCCGAAAACCATGAGGCGTCAATACTGTGCTGGCTTAATTTGGTCAAGAGTTTTGAGTGATCTATCTTTTGAGAGCAGAGCTGCTGGTGGACTGCACGCTCCACAATTTTGGCAATGATCGGGACAATAGAGATGAGCCGGTAGTTGGATGGGCTGGCAGAGCCACCGGATTTATAGATGGGATATACTATGAGTGCTTCCAGGAGATGGGGACGTCGGCAGTGGTGAGGCTGAAGTGGACAAAGTGCAGAGGCACACTGCAAATGACGTCAAAACTCAGCCAGATCATACACACGCTAATGCCGTCCCTCCGCAAGCGGATGAGCTGTTCATGCCGAACACGACGGCGCGCAGCTCGGAGAGGGACAGTGGCACTAAGCAGAATGCACAGGCACCCACTCGCTGCAAACGACAGGACAGACTCGGGGAGGCATCCTGACCAGCAACCTCTCCAGCAATGCGAAGTCCAACGTCGACAATATAATCATTTAACTGATGAAGCGTAGCGTCAGGAGCCTTACGATGACACTTGGCATCGCCCACGGCCGACCGAATGCACCGCCAATGCCCCCTCGTCCGCTCTCCTGGATACGCCCCTGCACATCGTCAAGGGTGTTGCGTCGAATGGCGGAATGCACCTGTCTGTTGAGCTCGCTGTAAACAGTAGAACCGTGACTTGGGCAACGCAGCGCCTACCGGTGGCAGGCCATGATATATCTGGTTCTTTCAGACAACGCTGGGGCGCTGGGGTTTCTAATGCGCACGCAAGGGCTTAGCTGGAGCGTGTCAGTCAAAAGTCGGTAAAAAGCGATACAGGAAAGCGTTCCACTTCATCGTGACAGTCTGTTCATAAAACACTGTCCACCAATCCACACACATCAGATCACGACACAAAGCAGTTTGGTCAACCCGCCCCATGCTACGAGATTTCACGGTGCGACACATAGGACGGCAGCGAGGAAAATCGATTAAAACGCATGCGGGCTAAAATGGCAAATTTGTGCAGGATAAAATGGCAACATCACGAACCACAGCGTGTGACAAGAAAACGACAATTTGCTATAAAAACATCCATTAGAGAACCGCCTGAATAAGCACAAATTGATATAGCGAATTGATCATTTCAAGATGCGGAACTTCAAAATGTCAGATCTGAACTTCTTGCCGGCAACTACATGCGGATGGCTGGCGAGCAGACGGAGCCGCTGGGGCCGCCGTACACCCAGCACTGAGGCAGCAGCAGCTGCTGGTACATCGGGCAACGCCGCTCCGTACGGAGGCGTGTCCTGCCACAGCCGTCAAGGAAGGGAACTGCGCAGCCGACAGCCGAGTGGGCGGGGCAGGCTTGTGGCGCCCAGCGACAAGACGACCACGCTATCAACAAACTGGCGGGGCGAGGAAGCGTAACCACGGACAAGCCATGGCAGCTGTGAACGCAAAACGTGATGCAATTGAAGATGTGTCATGTGATTTCATGGGTGGGTATGGGGAGTGCCGGAGGCATGTGCCACAAAGGTGGCGCCATGTGCCACAAAGGTGGCGCCAGCTGGCCAGAACAGGCGACCCTTCAGGACCATGCCACAAAGGTGGCGCCAGCTGGCCAGAACAGGCGACCCTTCAGGACCATGCCCAAAGGGCATCAGAACAGGCGACCCTTCAGGACCATGCCACAAAGGTGGCACCAGCTGGCCAGAACAGGCGACCCTTCAGGACCATGCCACAAAGGTGGCGCCAGCTGGCCAGAACAGGCGACCCTTCAGGACCATGCCACAAAGGTGGCACCAGCTGGCCAGAACAGGCGACCCTTCAGGACCATGCCACAAAGGTGGCGCCAGCTGGCCAGAACAGGCGACCCTTCAGGACCATGCCACAAAGGTGGCGCCAGCTGGCCAGAACAGGCGACCCTTCAGGAAGGCTCGAGTGAAGCCCCGCCGCTTAAATAACTGTTCCTCGGATGGGCGCCGAAGGCGCCCCTCCAAAGAGATGCGTCAACCCCATGAACATTCCTGGTGATCTTGAATATGTAGTAAAGATAGCAATCTCCACAATCTTCGCAATGGGCAATCTATGTGTGATCCATATGCTCTTCGTAACGCCGATGCTCGATACATCGATATGCGAGGAGGATATGGAGGGTGGCAGAAATGGAAGCCGAGAGGGAAATGGCAATAGTAAATGGGAGAGGGATAGGGAGAAGGGAAAGAGGGTGGGGGATAGCAGAGATATTAATTGTTAGCTTGCAATAAGCTGTCACTTAACACGCACTATGTCGGGCACCTGAAAACTACATACACTGGATGGGGGGTGGATTCCGCCCCCTAATATCTCGGCTCCTATTAAAGCTGGAGGAACGAAATTCGCAACTAAAGACTAGAATCTAGATTGTTTCACTTACAACATCGAGTAGCAGCAAACGGCGTGACGGTGCTGCCGCGTATTCATTAAGGGGATGGGGCGGGCAAAGAAAATCCTTCTTTTTTAAACAAAAATGGTGCATTTCAACTTAGCATGGAAAACATAGAATGATACCAGGAAATCGCAAATCCGAAAACAAAAATGCAAAAGGGAGTCGCCCTACGTCCACAAACAGCAAAGCCATGACATTTCCCTTACTACTCAATCAAGTACACCCGGGTGCTTCAGTTATAAGTTCTGACTCTGCCTTGCCAATCATTTATCACTGACATTTCTGGAACTCACTACATTTTTACCACAGATATCGCTGCAGTCGCCTGGTATTCACAATTAATGCCGGTGCTTATGCTGGTGCGAAGTTAGTGCTAATCATACATTGGATGTTCATATCGAGTGTTTGCTTGCCGGTTATCGTCTGACACACCAACGATCGGAATCTGCATGTTTCATTCGTTGGCTGTGAATTGGCTCAAGAAGCTCGACGCTGCTGCTGGCTATTGTAAGAAAAAACTCATCTACCTCCACATGTAATGCGAGCAAAATGGAGGCTGTAAACAAAAAGGGTCGTTAGCCAGAACTGGTCCGGGTCATTCCGCGAGAAGGTCACGACCTCACCAGATGCCGTGCCGGTGGACGAAGCTGTCGACTAATCAGGATCCGACTGGGCGTCACAGCGTGGAGGATAGCTGTCGGAGCAATGCCGACACGGGTGAATCCCACAGCCTAGGGTCACTCACGCACGCAAGATATAACTAGATGTTTCGGTTTCTGACTTCACTGCGGGGTCAGTCAAGGCTATCAGCGGCTGCAGAGGCCGCTGGAGGTGAACACAAGACTTCCAACGGCTGCAGGGACGGCTGGAGGAGAACACAAGACTATCAGCGGCTGCAGAGACGGCTGGAGGTGAACACAAGACTATCAGCGGCTGCAGAGACGGCTGGAGGTGAACACAAGACTTCCAGCGGCTGCAGAGACGGCTGGAGGTGAACACAAGACTATCAGCGGCTGCAGAGACGGCTGGAGGTGAACACAAGGCTATCAGCGGCTGCAGAGGCCGCTGGAGGTGAACACAAGGCTCCCAACGGCTGCAGAGACGGCTGTAGGAGAACACAAGACTATCAGCGGCTGCAGAAGCCGCTGGAGGTGAACACAAGGCTATCAGCGGCTGCAGAGGCCGCTGGAGGTGAACACAAGGCTATCAGCGGCTGCAGAGGCCGCTGGAGGTGAACACAAGACTTCCAGCGGCTGCAGAGACGGCTGGAGGTGAACACAAGACTATCAGCGGCTGCAGAGACGGCTGGAGGTGAACACAAGGCTATCAGCGGCTGCAGAGACGGCTGGAGGTGAACACAAGACTATCAGCGGCTGCAGAAGCCGCTGGAGGTGAACACAAGACTATCAGCGGCTGCAGAGACGGCTGGAGGTGAACACAAGACTCCCAACGGCTGCAGAGGCCGCTGGAGGTGAACACAAGACTATCAGCGGCTGCAGAAGCCGCTGGAGGTGACCACAAGGCTATCAGCGGCTGCAGAGACGGCTGGAGGAGAACACAAGACTATCAGCGGCTGCAGAGACGGCTGGAGGAGAACACAAGACTATCAGCGGCTGGAGAGACGGCTGGAGGTGAATACAAGGCTATCAGCGGCTGCAGAGGCCGCTGGAGGTGAACACAAGGCTCCGAACGGCTGCAGAGACGGCTGGAGGAGAACACAAGACTATCAGCGGCTGCAGAAGCCGCTGGAGGTGAACACAAGGCTATCAGCGGCTGCAGAGACGGCTGGAGGTGAACACAAGACTATCAGCGGCTGCAGAGACGGCTGGAGGTGAACACAAGACTCCCAACGGCTGCAGAGGCCGCTGGAGGTGAACACAAGACTATCAGCGGCTGCAGAGGTGAGTCGCAGCCTCCTGTGGCCGCTTGCTTTTCTCCTGGTGCGAGCTTGTCTCTCGTCCTGGTCCGAGTCTGTCTCGTGTCCTGGTCTGAGTTTGTATCTTCTCCATATCCGAGTCTCCCCCTCTCTCTCTCTCTCTCTTTCTCTTTCCTCTCTCTCCCTCCATCGCTCTCTCTCTCTCTCCCTCCCTCCCTCTTGTTCTGGTTCGTATCTGCTCTGTTGCCCATGCCCGGATCTGGTCTTTTATTTTTGTCCGATGAACACGTGCAACTTGCTGTGTGCTGCGCAGTGTTGCGTATCACCTGTGTGCTGACGCAATTTTGGTCCGCCTTTGTTCGCGAGCTCGTGCTTTGTCCCTGATAAATCGCAAATGCTTAAAATACACTCACTGTGCTCCCTAACCTGCTTGCGGTATTGGTTAGGATTTCCACAGCACACGACGACATATGCTGTATGCACCAATGCATATGTATATATGAAAACAAAGAAAGAAAGCACTATGTTTTGGATCCAAATTTGTTTGATTTTAAAGGTGGCTATGATAAACGCATTGAAGTTCCAAACACAATATTATCACCACCTTTCTTTGTGGACGAGAAATGTCTTATCTGACTGTACTGCAGCTAAAATGTTTGGATGTGATCTATCGCATCAAATACATTTCCCATAGAACGGCATTCATTATTTCCGGTTTGTCTCTGTAATCCCTGCGGAAATTGCATGATTGTGCGCGGAAATCAAGCCGCTGCCAGAAGAGAACGCGCTCATGCTGACTCATCTGATCCATACCGTGAGAACTAGAAGTTACGGTTGAACTGGATCTGACAAGAAAAAAGACAGCTCTGTCTCTTCTCCAGTCAGATTTGGTCTTACAAATTGTGTGAAGGAGATATGCGGGCGCAGATGTCATTAACAAAATAGTATGCCTGTCGCAAACTGAAGCTAATTTCTCATCTATTTTGTGTCTATATTTGACACTTATCACTATGCTTCCTCTGCGATGTAGGTGTGACCAATTACAGACAGATCAGACTGGTAGCAGATCGCTCGTTCAATAAATATCCAACAAAGGGTAGGCTTTCTATCTCTACTGTTTATGCAAAAGTGTAAACATATTACCACGGGTAATATGGCCTTTTCTCCCAACCTTCCAGGGACTAAAATAACATATCAACTGGAGGAGCAATTTACGCCCTAGCGATTTAAACATGTTTTCCTTTTGAAGCGCAATGTCGGTCGGAATTACACAATAACTTCATTGACGCAATTTTGGGGCTCTTGCCCCCGCCCAGTTAAAAGAAATATTAACCCACGCCGTCTTTCCGGTCAAATCCTCACACCCCATCTCGGGGGGGGAGCGGTTGAAGACCCACCTATAAACCCTAACTAAGCATCGCACGGAAACGAAAGAGGTGTCAACGAAAAGCGCTCGACGAGTAGGGTCCGGGTCCACCCTCCAAAACAATTTCCCCCAAAAGTGACGTCACCAGGGGGGCTAGATTTTCACTTTTCACGACTTACATTATGTTTTTGACTCTGGGGAGTTCATTTTGTGGGATATATAAAAAAACAAAATTTATTTGGAATGAGAGGACAGCGAATTCGACCAGGGAATTCATTTTGTTAGGCTCCCCAAAATAAAACTTTTTTGAAAGTTCAAAATTTTGAGTTTTCAAGTTTTCTTTCATTTTCCCTTTCCAATGGATAGAGCAGACCGAGAAACGTTGCTGGAAGTCAACTTGCACCAATAAAAAATGCTTAGTTTAGCCTAGCCAGAATGCTGTATTTGAACTCCAATTTCGCAAATACGCAAAAATTTTTATGTTGTAAAAAAAACGGGGGAAAATGAAAAATTCCACTCGTACGCTTTGTTGCATCCGTAAAGATAAGCAAACGCTGAAAGTTTCATTAAAATATCTGTATCCGTTAAAGCGTGACGACTGGTTGAACATTTTTGGAGGTGACCTGACTTGACCTTGACTAACTCGTTGACCCTAGATGACCTGACTTAAAAATATTGACACAGCATGCCAAATTGATGTGGGAAAAGGTATGCCAGATTTGGGTGCGCTGCCCCACGCCGTTCGTCCACTATCCGCGAAAAACCTGAGGGGGAGGTTGAAGACCCCCAGCCCCGAGACGGGACGGGTTAAATCACACACGCCCTCACAACAATCCAAGACAGGCTCATCGTTCGATGTGATGTATTAAGCAATAACATAACAGCACGTTTTTGGTCTGGCCGACTGCCTATGCCGGCTAGGATTGGTGACTGTGGGATCACGGACGAAACAGCAAGTGGTCCCACACAGGCTGTTTATGGTGGAGCGGCCCTCGCGATCGGTATGCACAATATGCAGTACACACATATTGCAGTCTGAATCTCAGGCAGAGCACATCCTTGGCCACCAGTTCCTCCAACGTATTGCACCGCCTCCCGCCGAGCGCGGCCGCGGTAGCATCACGCGCCGTCATGCTGCTGGACCTCTGGCGGACGAACTAGCCGTAGCGGTTGTAGTAGGGGCGCCTGTCGCTCTGGTTGGAGACGGCGCTCGTCTGGGCGCAGTTCGTGTTGCCGAAGAAGCCAGAGCTGGACGATAGGTTGGTGGTGCCCCGGTTGTAGCTGGATCCTCCGTTGGAGGCAGAGCCATGCAGGTCAAAGGTCGAAAGGTCGAAAGGTAGCTCAGGGTATGGGTCACGAAGCAAAGCTCAAAGCGATAATTCTCAGTCTCGAGCACCGAAATCTGAAGACATTGGCCAAATGAGATCTTAGAGAGAAGTGCAAGATGAACAGTAGTCATTTCACCATTCAATGCTACGTGCTACCCTCATCACTTTTCTCTCTGCATTCCTCGCTCAAATCTTAATCATTCTCCAACTGTCAAATTGGTAAGCATTAGCCCAGGGGGCTTAGTAAACAACCAAAATACGAACCAGAACCGCGTCTGTCGATATGATACTTTCAAGCCTATACTATCGGTTGCAAAAGTATATTTCAATATGGTTTAACTTGTTAGTAGCTGTTTGAACTTCAGGTGTGTTGACGAAGTGAGCACACTAGGCTTACTTTTACCATATCATGCCTTGTTCGTTTTGTACTTGCTTGGTTGTGGAGCATTGCTGGAATATAACAACTGACTTCAAATGGCACGTCAAATGCAGCTGAGCCAAAAACAATGCGCTTTAGAATCCTCGTATCATGTTGCAGCACCAGGAATAGAACCTTGCAACTATTTGTCGGTACACATGTACCGACCACATGTAAGCCAGACCTGTGCACTCACAAACCCGCATGTGCACTCACAGAATGTTGGCGAGGAATCCTTGCAGCGCACCCTCCCCCATTCGTGCTAAGGAATATTTTTGCCATTCTGTATGTACATCGTATATCTTCAGGTAACGGTTCTATTCCATGGTGAATAATAATTTGCACCCACGATTAATTTGGAAAAACTGCACCCTTATCAAAGCATATTGGGTAAGAGGACGACGTCAGCCATGCTAAAACGTATTCATTTTAATGCATTGGGAGGGGAAGGGTAGTCCATCATCATCCGCTGTTGGGACATATCGGGATCACCTCTCACCACAGTGCACTATATAACTCTGAAATACGTGCGCTGTAGAACGGCTGGCTCGCCGTACTGAAACACGGTGGGGCACACAAACATTGTACACTGAGTAGTCCGGTCACGGATGTATATACAGCAAATATAAGATAACATAAGGCAAGACAAATCAGAACACATCAACCTTCACATCAACGCGGAAACATGGAACAACTCCAGCTATAGTAACACGTACCACGATTCCTGAGAGCCTATCGTTCTCTCCGAATTCACGTGACATGCCTGTCGTTCCCTTACCTCCTCGGTGTTTTAAATGCGCTTCAGACGGTCCTCCTGGTTTCTTAGCCGTTAACCCCGTTCCATCGTGCTTTGCCTCTGTCCTCGGCAGCTGTTACCGTGCCCCGGCTCGACCAACCTTCACATCAACGAACTCTCGAACGAACGACCAATCAGCGAACTCGTCCGAGTTCGCTCTCACCCCTGCAGAGGCGTCCACTTGGTTGATACCGTCGCCGTTGCTGATGCCCTGTACCGCGTTAGCGCTGGCCCTGCCTGCGGCACTGTCGCCCGGGGTCTCCAGGGCCAGATGGGGCTGCCCGCAGCCACGGCCGCCAAACACATCAGCACACAGACCGTCTTCATGGCACCGACTGCTGCAGCAACACCATACGTCAGCTACAGTCACGACCACCACCATAGACACCATGGACCGTCTTCATGACACCGACTGCTACGGCAACACCATGCGTCAGCTACCGTTACAACCACCGCAGACCGCCTTCATGGCGCCGTCTGCTACGGCAACACCATGCGTCAGCTACCGTCACGACTATTGAATTTTATGCGCTGTTGATTTCATCGGCTACTGAACACGCAGTTGTGAAACCATACTTAAATAAAGTCATGTGTGCGAACAATTTGGGCTATTCTCGCATGTCACTTGGGTTTTAGAATCTGAGTTTGTATGTCCTTGCATTTTGTAACTGTCCGAACATTGGAGCATTGAATGCTGTGCGGATACACGGAAGGCACACTGCTAATTGCTTGACGTCGTTTAGGTGCGTACACACCGCGTTCAAATAAACCTGCTCATTTTCAGTAGATGTCAAACCCAAAGCTTTCCTAAACGCCAGGGTGATGAGTTAAATCGTGTTTTTGTTGCTTCCCAGTGTGGCCATATATGTCTATCATAGATCAAAGCGCTCGTTACATGAATTATCCATATGATTGCTATGTGATATAATGTGATTGCTGCAAACTATCACACCCAAAAGGTACCTCAAGTGGCACGGTCACACAAGCAAGCATGGCTACGTCATTTTGTAAGGGGGTAATTTATTACTTAAGATTCTATCCTCAGGGCGCGACCCTGCCGAACACTCTAAACAGAGGCATCTAATCAGTACTTATCAATTATGATGTGCGGCTGACTGCCCGGTGGGTCCATGATCATAATACCACTGTGCGATTATCACCACCCATTTGCAGCATTGAAGTGTTAATTCTTCATCAGCCTGATAGGCGTGCTAAAACACTGCATGCCTAGCTGGTCGTACGGTGTGACGGCAGTGATACGCAGGCTGGTGGGATCGGATGCTCCCAAAATCTACTCCGCATCTCCCAGCTTCAGGATCGCTTCAACGTCAATGCTGGAATGACGCGTTGGGCGTTCGGACAGTTTGAGCGAATGTTGGAGCACCACTATTTGTAGCATTTCATCGAAGGTAGCAATGGAATTTAGCATAAAATTAATTATATGCAGAATTGCTTTTAAATTTTATTCTCGCATCAAGTAGCGTTTGAGTGCAAAGAGCAATATTCCATATAACGGCCATCAAACAGTGACTTAGAGTTTGTTTCTTTGTTTTTCCACCCGTAAGAACTGATCCGATCCAAACTGACCCAAGTCTCAAGAAAACCTTAAGGAGACGCATTTGTGGCGATAAAACTGACAAAAAAATCGCTGGCAGAAATCAGTGTTTATGACCATCATCATAGCAAGTGGCTTGTATTTTCAGACACGTTCCACCCTGATATATATATATATATATATATATATATATATATATATATATATTGATGTATCGGTCCAGCATGAAGCCTGCATTAATGACACACCTGTCTACCTTGGCTAGAGGTGAACTGCGTGTTATGACTTACCATGATCAGACGTGATCAGATACCCTTCTTATCATATGTGATTTTTTTTCGTCATAGATCGTTGGTAGTGGACATATTATGAACATATCTCACTTTATGAAAGTTAGGTCGGACTACTGACATTACATAATGCTGATTTCCAGACGAATGCATTCCTAAAAATCAGACAGGGACTCAAATATCTACCTTGCGTGACCTTATATACTGCATCTAGTTATACCACATTCCTGAACTACAATTAAACCATCGCCGGCGCACGACATTTCGTTCCGTTGCCAATGCAGGAAAGAGTACCCACCTGGGGTTTTCAAGCGGAGAGCGCTAGCGACATTAGCACAAATTTGTATATGTGAGACAAGAAAAAGCGCTTGAAATATTCAGCATAACCTTTCTCACTATGTTAGGTTTACTACCAGATACAATTGACTACTGTATTTCAAGGAGTAGAAGACGGGTCAGAGAAGGTCGAAGTGTTAACATCGTCTGGAAACTTCTCAAATACTACTCGAAAATACCTTTTTCCAGTACCTAAAGACAATGTGAAAGTAAAATTCAATTTCGGAGGCTAAGTCAGCTCCAGGGTGACTTCTAGCTGAAAAAGATCATCTGATGTAAAATTATGCCAATGATATTGGGTAACCTAAACATGATTAAAAACATATATAATAAGCTATTAGTATATCTACGAACCCACTACACCAAACATTAATCATTTGGAGGAATTAATTGAGGTGAATTGCCGTTAGCTTTTGATTTCTCGAGAAAAAAAACAACCTGCCACGTTTCTTCTTGTGACGTCATACATCAGTGGACTCGAAAGAGAACCTAAATTTGGCTTTAATCCCATAAGTTCTAAAAGTTCCATCAGCTATACCAAGCCACAATGCGCCGCTTTGCGCGACGGTTGAAGGGTGTGGGTCGGTCTCATGAGGAATGTGGTTGATAAACCAGGTGGTTGCAACTGGCAAAACATGAGGTACAATAATCTTCTACCTGTAAACTCGGCTCATTATGTGTTGCGGCCATGTGGGTAAAAATTCCGACCACTGCAAATAACTCCACACCACCAAGTTAACCTCAGTAATAAATACATTAGGACGAGTTGCTGTCTACGTGAACTGTACGAAGGCCTGAGAATACAAGGCTACCAATTTCAATGTGCATCAAACATCAGTAAAATTTCATTTTCACTTCATGTACACGTGCATTGCAGTCACAATAATGTATGCGACAGATACGCGATACAGAGTGAACTCGCTGTACGCTCACGAAGAGCTCACAAATATTCGCTCACAAACACTGCCAGGTACGCTACTATACGCTTGCCTGTGGCGAGGCGAAAAAGCGGCTGTCGCCAAGGAAGTGGTACGGGTCCAGTGGCGCGGCACGCGAGCCTTTTATAGCCTTTCGTGGCCTGCTATAGCCAGTGGGACAAGGGCGGCAACGGTCGCCGGTTCGATGACCGATAAGAACGGCCCTGCTGCTGACCGAAACCTGGCGCCGATCCAGCCACACCAGACCCACCGACATACGGTCCAGCACCGTGGCGGGATGCGCGCACGACGTCTCGAGCCGACACCTGCCGCCTCGGAGCTCTGGAACTGCGCCGACCATCTGCACAGTCTGCACCTGGTGGCGCTGTCGGAGCTGTCCGGGACGTTGCTGCAGACGCTGCGGTAGACGCTGGGGTGGACTAGCAGCTTCAGCGCGCCCGGCCCGCACGCGCCTCTCGGCCCTTCAGCGCGCCCGGCCGGCACGCGCCTCTCGGCCCTTCAGCGCGCCCGGCCGGCACGCGCCTCTCGGCCCTTCAGCGCGCCCGGCCGGCACGCGCCTCTCGGCCCTTCAGCGCGCCCGGCCGGCACGCGCCTCTCGGCCCTTCAGCGCGCCCGGCCGGCACGCGCCCTCGGCCCTTCAGCGCCCTTCAGGCGCCCCGCCCGCACGCGCCTCTCGGCCCTTCAGCGCACCCGGCCGGCACGCGCCTCTCGGCCCTTCAGCGCGCCCGGCCCGCACGCGCCTCTCGGCCCTTCAGCGTGCCCGGCTGGCAGCTGATGGCGCCTCTCAGCGCCATCAACTGCACACTGTTTCCCGGTGAGCGGTCCGCAGCTCTTACGTAAACACACAATTGCTGACACACTGACAGTATTGTCTGTGTGTTAGTCATCATCGAGGACTTACCCTGATAGTGACAAGTCGCTGAAGTCCTCTCTATTGATGAACTATCTGGTGATAGCTTATATCGTCCAGCTAATTATCGGTCTGTTTGTCAAAATTTACGGAATAACTGTTTGCAATCGGCTTAACCGATATATGTACTATCATGGCATTCTGTACGAACACCAATACTCCATTACGACCAATGCGCCATTATGAGCGGAGCGATCCCATTTGACTGCGACTCTGAGCGAATTAAGCAGAAGCGTAGCTCTTTTCTAATGAGAGGCTCAACCAAAACTATACGACTGAGTGACAGCTGCTACTTTTTTTGGAGGCCCCAAATTCCAGGTCCACCCTAGTTTCGAGTGGTCCCTCCAGCGCCAAGGGGTCCCTCCAGCTTCAAGGGACCTCCTCAGTTCCCAGAGGCTCCTTGTTCACAATCGAATATCAAAAACTCCCTGGACTCCACTGTCGAGCTCAATAGAGACCATTTTAGGGTGTGTCCCGGCCGGGACGAAGGGTGGTGGGGGGACTATGGCTCCATTGGCATCCCAAAGGTGAAGCTACTGCTTTTGATGTCTCTTGTTCGCTTTCACCATCACTTCGCTTGTGAAGTTAGAATAGTCTATGGTTAGAAACAACCGCATACATGATAGAAATCTACCTGTGTTAGAAGGCTCCACCCTCCATCTGTGGTTAGAAATCTTCATCTGCATGACAGAAGGCTCGACCCACAGTCCAGTATGGTGAACAGCAACAATTGCGCTATTGGCGAAAGGTGCCACCGAGGCGCCGCGGGAGCGATGTCGGAATAATGATGATGCTTCTTAAGTCAGACAAGTGGTGCCAACACCAAATGAAGTAAAGGAAAATTAAAATGCAACCACAGTTTATAAATAGCAGAACGGACAAAGCATTGACATTAAAAGCACAAATTGCTCTGGTCGTAGCTGTGAATAGATGCCTTACCCTTGACTTAGCCCCCACCAACCGGGTACAGGCGATGTCCTTGGAGGCTGCCTGCATAACTGAAAGTACCCAGACAGCGCCACCTGCGCTAGGTGGCGCTGTCTCTTGTAGCTGGACCATTCATTGTTCGGATGATGTTGCTAATATGCAGTGGAATATCGAGGCCATGCGACACTGAAATTATTGATGACTGAAATGAAGGACATTTCTTCCTTTCAGTCATGTATGCATCCCTAGTCCGTAACAGCTTACCACTGAATGAATTGAAGCGTTTAAATATGAGCTCAGGGAACAACTGGGTTCTGCATGTCAACAAGACGATAGGAAATACCTCTGCTTGCTGAATGTCCCATAGCATTTCCACACTACCACTTTTTCATCCTCTGCTGTCACCACGTTGATTCCTGGCATTGCACAGTCATTATAACCTACATCTTGCAAATTATGCAAACAAAAATGCTATATTGCTCTCTGGTGTGAGCTCGTCCGATCGGTTTGGCGCGACAGCCTAACCACCGACTGGTGATGGCGGGGCCGGAGCCGGTCCACCTCCGCGGCGTCCTCTGCCCCCGCCTAGTGCCGCGGGCGCTAGGTGCCGCCCTGTGACCAGCCCCGGAGCTGGTCCACCTCCGCGGCGTCCTCTGCCCCCGCCTAGTGCCGCGGCCACTAGGTGCCGCCCTGTGACCAGCCCCGGAGCCAGTCCACCTCCGCGGCGTCCTCTGCCCCCGCCTAGTGCCGCGGGCGCTAGGTGCCGCCCTGTGACCAGCCCCGGAGCCGGTCCACCTCCGCGGCGTCCTCTGCCCCCGCCTAGTGCCGCGGGCGCTAGGTGCCGCCCTGTGACCAGCCCCGGAGCCAGTCCACCTCCGCGGCGTCCTCTGCCCCCGCCTAGTGCCGCGGGCGCTAGGTGCCGCCCTGTGACCAGCCCCGGAGCCGGTCCACCTCCGCGGCGTCCTCTGCCCCCGCCTAGTGCCGCGGGCGCTAGGTGCCGCCCTGTGACCAGCCCCGGAGCCGGTCCACCTCCGCGGCGTCCTCTGCCTCCGCCTAGTGCCGCGGGCGCTAGGTGCCGCCCTGTGACCAGCCCCGGAGCCAGTCCACCACCGCGGCGTCCTCTGCCCCCGCCTAGTGCCGCGGGCGCTAGGTGCCGCCCTGTGACCAGCCCCGGCCCTGGCTCGGGATTGGCTGCTGCCCGGTGTGTACCAGACCAATGCTAATTGCTGATTGGCCGCTATGTTTTATTGTATGCTACTCGAGGGCATTTCGTACGTGGTGTCGAGAGAGTGGGGGAGTGTGCTTCGGGAATTAGTGCGTAATATACCTCATCCAGTGTCCAGTCCGCTGTTCAGCCGACCAGTCGGACGACCGCACAACCATTTCCTCATAACGTGGTGGCCTAGGTCGAGTGAAGATGATATTGGGTTGAGTTATGTTATGCTAGTCTGCATTTCGCATGACTTCGACTGAGTTTGGCCTGTGTTCGAATGAGTTGCAAAAGGATGCACAAGTGAATGCAATCCACGACTAGAATTGAAAGGAAACTGTTTTGGCAGTTCTTGCCATTTCATTTGGTCAATGCCTCACTGCAGTGCGATTCAGTCAGCATGGAGCAAGTAAGACTCCGGGATGTGATATAATAAGGATGGAAGGCCGCATTACGTAACTCGAATATCGAGCGGAAATAGTCTTGTATAGTCTTGGGGTGTACACACCTGTAATTACGTCTGGACCATTCGTTTAGGATGGATTATTTTGGCCTTAGGACGCATCGGCGCTGGACAATACGCAAAAATAAATAAAAAGACGAACATGAGCACGGACCCAACTGAGTTGATGCGCTGTGGGCTGAAACACAAAAACAAATACCATCATTTATTTTCAACTCAAAGCTCTATACAAATAGTACAACAGCGTTATGTATCAAAACTTGATCCCTCGCACACAAAGTAAGCGGAAATTTAAGCATCAGAAACTGCCAACCAATAACAAGTGCTTCAACGTCGGTGCCTGCAACCAAAACACGTCAACTCGCCTGTCACTGAGGGATACTCGTCTGCAGTAACCAATGCTCTCCCACACTCGCTCTCGAAAAAGGAACTCTCCATGTACGTTTCGTTGAACACCCAAGCGCTCTACCCAGCCTAACCAATCACACCCACACGTCATGGTCGGAAACCAACCACACCCACACCTCATGATCGGTAACCAATCACACCCACACGTCATGATCGGTAACCAATCACATCCACGCGTCATGATACGTAAGCTAAAATCACAGAGCAACCTTCCCGGCCAGGTCCGAAGAACGGGACGCCAATGCGCGTCGTTCGACGAACACACAGCTGTAGGGCGGGGTCACGCGGGCCGGGGTCAGAGTCGGCCAGGGATCGCACGGTTCGGGGTTACACTGTGTGGGGCCACTCCTGCCTTGGCGGCACTCACCTCAGCCTCGGCTGCTGAACATCGGACAGCGTCGCTGGCTGGTGTGGGCACTGGCTCTGGTGCAGCCACCCGGTGGCAGCAGGGTCTGGCAACCTAGCGATATGGTGTCCCGGCGCAGACCCTGTACCCTGACCAGCCACCAGAAAACAGCTACCAGCACCATTGCCGGTGGCATGGCGGCGGATCACCAGCGCACACCCAGCAGAGGCCACCGAACTCGTGAACCGCACCCACGACACTTCGCAATGGTAACACCTCCTGACTGAGTACGTCAGGCGTCTTGCTCGCCCTTCATTTGCGCCTACCCTCCCATCCATTCGGACTCGCGTGCACGTTAGGACATTCAGACTGTCGCCGCGAACGCAAACACTACTTGCATAGCTTCCCGTCGGCAAATGCCAGCACCCTGGCCGCGCTAAATTCGTCGCACGTGCGTCGCGTCGCCCCACCTCATAAACGGCTTTGCATATTGGCAAATGTACAATCTGTACAAAACATAAATACAACGACGCGGGCAGTTGCAGCGCAAGATTACCAGCACACGTGACGTCAACGCAAGAGAAACTGTGACCTCCGCGCAGTTGTGGCAACGGCGCGGCAGGAGCTCGGTGGTGCTGGCGGCAGACTGCGAGACTAGACACAGCTGGCGAACGGCTCCGGCTCGGGAAGCAGGAGCGCAGAAAACAATCCGACACTTATCATAAGATCACAGGCTTTCGTATCCATGTCTTTGGAAGGCGGGCGCCGACGCGCCGCCGCACGATTCATATCGATAACACCTACGGCGTCGAACGGCCGCCACATTTATGGAATGTCTTCGCGGCCGCGACACGTGCACACGACACTTGTGGAGGGCATGACATTTTGATGAGTTTCTCCGCACCGCCGCCGCGCGTCGCCACCGGAGCGTTCGCGCCCGTTAAAGCCCGTTGAGTTGGCGCAGCGCCGGCGCCGCCCGCCGGCCACTACACGAAGTAGGCTTCCGACATGTTGGCGTGAATCTGAGCGCGTAACGCCTGCACACTGTTCATGATCTTTTTCTGGTGGCCGACTAGCGTGACGCCGAGCGCCGGCAAGTCGGCGTGCGTGAGCCGCGTCACCGCCTCCATGCTGGAGATACCGGCGCGCTGCAGGTTCTCCATATAGCGCGACATCTTGATGGACGCCAGCCACTCCTCCACCGTGGTGATCTGCGTGAGGTCGGGCGCGTCGGGCGCCAGCGGGTTGGTGTTCCTGGCGGGAGGAGCGACAGTCAGCGGAGGGCAGATGTCGACTCGCCACGGGCGCATCGCACGACCCGCAACACAAGCCGACCAGCCAACACGTGACCGCGACACGGACAACACATGGGCCAGCTAGCGTGGGACCGGTGTACGCAAAGTCAACGACTTCAGCTGTTCGCCATCGAAGGAAGGGCTGCGAGACAGGAGAAGCGGATTCACAGGTAGTTGGCACATCATAGGTGTGTGCAATTCCTCAAGCATTTGCGTTGCAGTTGCGATTGCGATAACATCAATATTGTTTACCTCCGGCTGCACTATGAACAAGAAATATAAGCTATTGTGTTGGTTATGACCATCATGTGCCGAAAAAATTTATTTTCTAAGGACAGCTACAATTCAATGCAGCCGGCTACTTCCATGCTGGGCAGGCTCCCGGGAAGTATGAGTTATAAGTTACTTCTCAAAGTTCGTGAAGTTTGGCAAGAACACATTGCCAGAATGATGTTTGTCACTGGTATTAACCTGCAACAGAGCGTTGCGGGCTCCCACTACGTCGACTCCCAACTTAGCTTAAGAGGTGGAATCCACCGTCAACGAGATTAATACACCATTATGTTCATTTACGAAGGCTAACATTCATACTACCATACTGTCTAGCATTTGGTACTCTAAATTGTGCAGTGATTTCAGAAGCTTGCTCGCTGGTTGCCGATGTATTCCATATATTGTTGAGGCACACAGATAAATTGAATATAGTTAAACGCAATACAATTCCGGGATTGTTGGGTTCGCATGAACTGTCTATTCTTCTCTGGTAACTTGAGGTTTTTCCTATGTGGGCTATACTTGAAGAAGGGATAAATGACAGCACTTCATCCTGACTGTATTTCCATACGCTGTTGTGCTTTTGTTTAGAAAGGTGACAGATGTTTTTGTTAGCTTTCAAATAATATTCCAGGATCCATTTAAAATATTCGAGCAAGATGTAAAATTGTCAAGGCTTGCATTAGAACACAGGAAATGTTGTTTTCAGTAAGAGCATTGAAAATTATAGATACGTTTGAATCAGAATGAACTTCCAAAAATACCACCAGGACACCGCTTCAAATGATTCATAACTAAGCAGGGTTTATAGCTAACAAATAATTGTCAAAAAAGAAAACTAATCAGGAAAATACGCCAAAAATCTATTGAAATCAATGCTAACAAATTTGTCATGCATTATTTGGCTGTGAGCTGCGAAAATGTAACGATGTGAAAACACAAGTGTAAGTGAACACAAGTGAAGGCAGACGAACTTGACTGGCCACCAGTGATAATCGGGGTGATGATCGGGGTCTGGCGACATGCAGGTAAAGCTGGCACCTAGGTCAACGTAACCAAGGATATCGCTGTTAAGCGCAGGTTATTCAAGCAACCAACAAGCAGTTACGACACCACCGTGCAAGGCATGCCCCGCGGACGTGCTGTGTGGACATTCCACATGGACGTGCATGTGGACATGGCGCGTGGACGTGCGTGTCGACATGCCGCGCGTACGTGTTGCGAGTGCGGGAACACTACCGCCCGTGTTGCCCGAGTCAGATTGGCAACGAGCACACGTAGGCGCCAGCTAGCACACTCCATGCGGACAGCCGGGAGCCGCTCTGACCTAGAGGAATCCGTGTAAAACTGCACCCAATGTGGCCTAATAGAGTGCGGAGAGTAGGCGGACACGTGTCTGCAGCCAGAAACAACACCTTCCGTCACCAAACCGCCCGAGGCTCAGTCAAGGGAGGTCAAAAGACCGCACAGCAGCGAACCTGACACACCACGATACCATGACACCATCAGGCGGGCGTGTGGCCGGTACTAAGGCACAGAAAGCTGTACACAGAACAACTGCTTTGGATTCACACGATTTCCGATTGATTAATATCGGAAACAATCGTCTACACCACCATCAGTAGTTGAAACTGCCGTGGTGCAAGCTTGAGTTCCGGTAAGAACTCGGGACCAAGGCTCGAACTTATTCAATCAGCTTCTTCCGATACAAACAAAGCAGTAACAGAACAATAAAATACGTCAATTAAGCGTTATGCTTTCCCACATTGAGCCCAGTAAATGGCCAAGAGAGGAAGAGAGGGAGAGAGCCAGTAAGATTTTAGAGCTAAGCAGAATTCATAATTAAATGAGCTCTTTATGAAGGCCAGGTATACATCGTACCATGCAATGAAGCAGAATGCCAAAGTTCACACAATAACACATGGATGTTTCAGCATATCAGATTTTTGTGTTTCTTTTTTACGAACGGACAACAACCGCAGGATGACAGATGCAAGAGGCGCGAGCTTTGGGACGTGACTACCAGTTTTTAAAGACCAGCTTTGGAGCGCGATTAAAACAAAAATGATGAAGATTTATACAATGGATAAAGAACGAATAATTGAATATGTGTATTTAGAAGCTGTTCTAATGAACCGTAGGCGTCCACAAATATTGCTCATACTGCAAGTAGGCAATATGCATGGGTGCCGATTTATATCCCTTTGAGAGACCTGATCTAATGTTGGCTCGACCTCTAATGCTTTAATAATCATTACAACAATAGTTATTAGGGCTCCAGGGCGCATTGCCTACATTGGCCATGTAGTGCCAACTTCATTATAATAAACATTCAACATGGGACCATATGGTCGACCCGTAATACTTTGGCCCTGGCCACGTTCAATACTTGGACGCCAAAAGATCATACGAAAAAATACCCATGGCAATGGATAGCTGGGCAAGGATGAAATTCCACCCACTTAAGATGCTACAAGGATCCAGAAACCACCGGATAGGCGCATATACAGGCGCATAGCACCGACGATCCAGGTTTAACAGGACGGCACAACACTGTTTTCTCACGAGCTGTTAAAAAAAGCCACCACCGTGTCCAAGCGAATTGAGAATGTTCAGACCCACCGCAACTCTGGAACTAAGCACGGACTCTCAAGGGGGGGGGAAGCTGCAGCAGGTAGGGGGCAGCACCAGCGGGAGACCGAGCTATGTGGAGGCCCCGGGACGACGGTGACGGTGTACCTGTTCGGCGCCACCTTGCGCAGCGTGTCCGGACACCCGACCAGGTTGTCCAGCGTCTTGACGATGCTGATGAAGGAGGGCCGGTGTGCGCGCTCCTTCTGCCAGCAGTCCAGCATTAGCTGGTGCATGGCCTCCGGACAGTCCATCGGCGCCGGCAGTCTGCGACACATCAGCGGCGTCACGGAGTGCCACACCGACAGCCGTGTCCTTCCCTCGGTACCATGGTACGGCTGTGTACCTCCCCTGCTACGATGGTACAGCCGTGTCCTTCCCTCGGTACCATGGTACGGCTGTGTACCTCCCCTGGTACGATGATACAGCCGTGTCCTTCCCTTGGTACCATGGTACGGCTGCGTACCTCCCCTGCTACGATGGTACAGCCGTGTCCTTCCCTTGGTACCATGATACGACTGTGCCCTCCTCTGATACGATGGTTCAGCCGTGTCCTTCCCTTGGTACCATGGTATGGCTGTGTTCCTCCCCTGGTACGGTGGTACAGCCGTGTCCTTCCCTCGGTACCATGGTACGGCTGTGTACCTCCCCTGGTACGATGGTACAACCGTGTCCTTCCCTTGGTACCATGGTACGGCTGTGTACCTCCCCTGCTACGATGGTACAGCCGTGTCCTTCCCTTGGTACCATGGTACGGCTGTGCCCTCCCCTGCTACGATGGTACAGCCGTGTCCTTCCCTTGGTACCATGATACGGCTGTGCCCTCCTCTGATACGATGGTTCAGCCGTGTCCTTCCCTTGATACTATGATACGGCTGTGTTCCTCCCCTGGTACGACGGCACAGCCGTGTCCTTCCCTTGGTACCATGGTACGGCTGTGTTCCTCCCCTGGTACGACGGCACAGCCGTGTCCTTCCCTTGGTACCATGGTATGGCTGTGTTTCTCCCCTGGTACGATGGCACAGCTGTGTCCTTCCCTTGGTACCATAGTACGTCTGTGCCCTCCTCCGGTAGGATGGTACAGCCGTGTCCTTCCCTTGGTACCATGGTACGGCTGTGTACCTCCCCTGGTACGATGGCACAGCCGTGTCCTTCCCTTGGTACCATAGTACGGCTGTGCCCTCCCCTGCTACGATGGTACAGACGTGTCCTTCCCTTGGTACCATAGTACGGCTGTGTCCCTCAGCTGGTACGATGATATAGCTGTGTTCTACTCCTGATACGATAGGACGACTGTGCCCTTCGCCTGGTACGATGGTACGGCTGTGTCATTCCCCTGGTACGATTGTACGGCTGTATCCTTCCCCTGGTATGAGCAATAACGGCACCCGCTCGGTGTGTCAGCTATCCTACGATTATTCTCCGCGTAACAGCGCCGGTGATGTGCCGGCTAAACATTCGCCAGGCTCTGTTTGACCCGACATCCACCTCCACTGGCACAAGCCAATAGACGACCCTACCTGTAGCCTTTCTCTATGCTCTTGATGACGTCTTGGTTGCTCCAGTTCCAGTATGGCCTCTCGCCGTAGGACATCACCTCCCAGGCGACGATGCCGAAGCTCCAGACGTCGGAAGCCGAGGTGAACTTGCGGAACGCTATTGCCTCGGGCGCTGTCCACCGGACGGGGATTTTACCGCCCTGCGAAACAAAGCGGCCTTTATCACTATGTGTAGTGGAGCCTAGAATTAATCTTCCTTCACGACATACCGTTACTTAACTAGCATAAAGTAGCATTACTGTACACGTAAAGCAATGACATAATAGACAGTGACTTATTTTGAACTAGTCGCATCAGTTTCCATCCAGGAATTCCTGCAAGCATCGCAGCCGTGACATGAACGTGGGTGTGCCGTGCAATAAATCGTTAGCTATGGCCTACGTGGCAACAGTGATATTCGTCCATCGAACGCATCGCGAGTGGAGCACTCAGAGTGTGTGCACGTGTGTGCACACCAGGCTACTGCCTAACTGTCGTGCTTTGATGACGTCCATATCTGCCATTGTTGTGGTGGTCCAGAGGCGCCCGTACGTGGTGGTGACTATCGGCCTCGCGATGTGTCGACTGCTTTTGGTCAAATAGCGTCAGCGTTGCCAATCTCTCAGCGCCGATTGGTCGCCCGAGGTGGCGGACTCGAATTCACACTCTTTCGCTCGGGAGACCGGCACCTTACCTTGATGGTCCCTCCTCACATACGCGATGATCCGGTGACTTCCATACGTGGTGATCCAGCCTCGCACACATTGTGATCCATCCTCACACACATTGTGATCCATCCTCACACACAAGGTATTCTAGCCTCAACCACGTTGTGCTCCGACCTCACACATGTTGTGTTCCAGCCTCACACACGTTGTACCCCAGCCTCACCCACGTTGTGCCCCAACCTCACACATGATGTGTTACAGCATCACACACGTTGTACGCCAGCCTCACCCACGGTGTGCCCTCACACACGCGGCGATTCGGTGACTCACCCTGGTGGTGTAGGCACCCTCGGTGGTGCTCTCGATCTCCCGACTCAGGCCGAAGTCGGCGATCTTGCAGACCAGCTGCGAATTGACCAGCACGTTCCTGGCGGCCAGGTCGCGGTGCACGTAGTTCATCTCAGACAGGTACTGCATGCCGGCGGCGATGCCGCGCAGCATACCCACTAGCTGCAACACCTGGAACTTGCCGTCGTTCGCCTGCGGGACAAGCGGTGGGTCACACACAGGTCACACACAGCGTGGAGGTGGGCACGTCGTCAGTCCTGGCGATTTGATTGAAGTGTGGTGTGCAAGGGCTGAATGTTGAGGGGAAACGGGTGGTCGGTGCTTGGCGACGGCTGCACGCGTCGGGCATAACTAAGGACCTATGTGCCGGTGAATATCACTTCATCTGGTGTCATGGTGTGATTATGTATTACCACCAGTACCACAGTACCAGTACTACCAGTAGCAGGTGCATTGACATACGTATGTGTCACGTGCAATTTGTGCGTACCATCGGCAAGGGATGCACATTCTCTTCCAGTTGTTGCAATAATGTGGGGTGAAAATTGTGGGGCACGAATCTCGGCGCACCATTGATTCGGATGTGTAGTCAACGATCAGATCCATCAGGATGTGGTAAAAGGTTCACGCACACAGTTCATAATCACTTGCTTTGAGAAGGAAGGTATCCCGAGCACTCTCATCCCGAGGAACGTGCTTACGCTACTCGGTATGATTACCTTCATCCCGATGAAGGTGATTACTCTACTCGGGATGATTACCTCCATCCCGAGGAAGGTGATTACGCTACTCGGGATGATTACCTTCATCCCAAGGAAGGTGATTACGATACTCGGGATGATTACCTTCATCCCGACGAAGGTGTTACTGTGCGTGGCCACACCCGGATGATGGTGTTCCTACACGTAGCCTCACCCGGAGGAAGGTGTTCCTGCGTACAGACTCACCCGGAGGAAGGTGTCGAGACTGCCGTTCTCCATGAACTCGGTGATGATCATCACCGGGTTGCTCTTGGTGACGACGCCCTGCAGGAAGATGACGTTGGGGTGCTCGAACTGGCCCATGATGGACGCCTCGGTCAGGAAGTCGACGCGGGCCTTCTCCGACGAGCCGGGCTTCAGCGTTTTGATGGCCACGGTGATCTCTGGTCGGCCGGGGATCTGCTGAACGCCGCGACACGTCAGGTCAGCATGATCAACACCGGCAGGCGTCATGCTGTGCCAACAGCTGTCATCGCGGCAGGATAAACAGGTCACCGGCTGCGGGGGCAGATTGCTAGTCATCTCGTCGGCAAGAGTTGGTTCAGATCACCGACCACCGGGCCGGCAATCGTCAAGTCAGGTTCACTACCGCCAGCATCGATTCGGGTGTTCTATGGGTCGATAATAACGGCAACGATCACGGATCGTCCAAGGTTTCTATTGTAACCCACTTTGACATACGAGCGAAGTCTTGATGCACTAGGATATTTAATCGTCACAGTACGATGTTCCTCCCACTCAGTGTGTTGATGTCAATGGAAATGGCAGACAACCGGTACACATTTGGTGACAAGCCCATCAACTAAATTAAATATCGAATGAATAATACAACGAAACTACGACGACCCGATATTCCAATCCTCGACGATGGACTCTGTCACGAAGCAAAGGAACATATTCGTAGGAAATAAACTAAAATGATTTTACAAACAACAGGTGGCTTAACAAATTCCTAAGTCTGCTCCGCCATTTCCAGTTTCACTATTACACTCCTTCGATATGGAAAGAACACGTGCAAGCTGTGTATGCTAGGACTCTAGTCTAGGCAACAAGTGATGCCGCCCCGTCGTAAACCTTGAAGCAATGGCCAGGGTTTTCCAACGTGGATGACATGGAGGGAGTCTTAGCTCTGCGGTACAAAAGTTTTGATGAGCACTTGCTGCATAAATAAGCTTTGTTGGAATTGCTACCCTGATTAACATACTGAAACGACAAACTAAACTTCGTGCGAACCATGTCTGGATAAATTTATGGTCTGTTATCAGCTCCTTATTACTCCAAGAAAATAAATGCCGAACGAGATGGGCCTTGCTATGCTATTGTAAGTACGCTGACGTCACCGGGCCTCGGACAGCTCGGTCAGAATTTGGACCCGGCTCACCTGGTGTCCGAACCAATGACTCGGGAGGGCGTCTCACAGTCCCACCACATTGCCGGCCGCTGTGGCTGCAGCACGTGCATACCCTGACCTAGGGTTGGGGTATTGGTCTCCCGGGCCAGCTGTTGCGTCTGTCTCAGGGTCAGGATATTGGCTTCACCGTCCAGCTGGTGTTTCTGACATTGGGTCAGGGTATGTGACTCCCGGTCCAGCTACTGCATCTGCCATAGAGTCAGGGCATTAGAGTCACGTCTCCCCGTCCAGCTGGTGTCTGATTTAGGGTTAGAGTGCTGGACTCACGTCCCAGCTGATGTGTCTGCCAAATGGTCAGGCATTCAGCTACCGGTCAATCTGAGGTGCCTGGCATAGGATTTCTCCCGGTCTAGCTGGTGTGCCTGACATAGAATCAGGCATTCAACTCCCGGCCCATCTGATCCAGCCCCCGGTCCAAATGACTACCGCTCCACCGCAGTGCCGAGTGGGTCGAAGTCTGGCAGGGCGGTCAGCTACCAAGCAGGCTCAGGGGGCCGGGTGGGGGTGCCGCGTCGGACGTGGGGGTCGGCCGAGCGTGCCGAGCTGGCACACGCTGCCGATGACACGGCCGCACTAACGACCCCACAACCTGCCGGCCCACTACTGTTGAATAACTTAGAGCCGGCGGCCGCCACGTGCGGGGCAATCGCCCGGCACACTATCGAAGCTTTCACTCGGACAACACCGTCATTTGGCGAGTGTTCAAAGTCGCGGCCGAATCGACATGATATGCCACTTAGCAGCCGCAATGCTACACCGGACCGGAACGAAGTTTGCACAATCAAACACCGTGCGGACGATTATTGACCGCACGCGCCAATAGAGCGTCGTAGGAAGTTCGATGCCAAGCGGACAGCTAGTATATCAGGCGGGAGGCGACCGTGTCATGGCCATACATCAGGACCTCATCACCGTTATACTAGTTCTCTGCAAACATCATCGGCTTTATAACGGAAAAGGGACGTCGATGCAGCGACAATATTCATTTAGAACTTTCGAACAATTTATGTGGGAAGCTAATAGTATAATATATTAGGAACTTTTATAACTTCATGTAAACAATGTATATTTATGACAGGCAAAAGTGGTCGAAGAAAGAGAGAACCTTGGCTGTGATGCATTTGGCTGCTAGCATTTTGTGCATCTATAGGATGACTGCCTTTCGCTGCTATGACAGCGTATCGTGCTATCTAGCGCATGCATTGCATTTCTCGTTACCAGGACGGCTCAGAAATACTTGGAAGCCTCATTCAGACTCGTGCTACCGATGATGGCCCCATATTGCAAACTACTAAGTGCAGACTGGAAGTGACAAGGAGCTATTTCCCGCACAGAGCTGCGTCAATTCGGAGCCCGCTTCTTGTAGCAATTCAGAGCTGTAGCCCGAAGCAATTTAAAGTACGAATAAAAACTTTCATCATCGCGGCCATGACAAGAAGCCGGTGCGTGCGCCCTGGACCAGTGCGTAGCCATGCACCGTTATTGTGACATTGGAGCAGTGTGTAGCGAAGCACCGTTGTTGTGACCTTGGAGCAGTGTGTAGCCATGCACCGTTATTGTGACCTTGGAGCAGTGTGTAGCCACGCACCGTTATTGTGACCTTGGAACAGTGTGCAGCCATGCACCGTTATTGTGACCTTGGAGCAGTGTGTAGCCAAGCACCGTTGTTGTGACCTTGGAGCAGTGTGTAGCCACGCACCGTTATTGTGACATTGGAACAGTGTGTAGCCATGCACCGTTATTGTGACCTTGGAGCAGTGTGTAGCCATGCACCGTTATTGTGACCTTGGAGCAGTGTGTAGCCATGCACCGTTGTTGTGACCTTGGAGCAGTGCGTAGCCATGCACCGTTGTTGTGACCTTGGAGCAGTGTGTAGCCATGCACCGTTATTGTGACATTGGAGCTGTGCGTAGCCATGCACCGTTATTGTGACCTTGGATCAGTGTGTAGCCATGCACCGTTATTGTGACCTTGGATCAGTGTGTAGCCATGCACCGTTATTGTGATCTTAGAGCAGTGCGTAGTCATGCACTGCTATTATGCCGCACATTTACTTGGACATTGGTGGGTCACACTAACCCGTGAACGCTTTGTTATTAGCAATGTTCAATTGCGTGAACAATATGCGCTCTAGAACAATTGACGCTGATAGCATAAGGGCCATATGATGTCGATGATCCAAAGCAACCAATACAATACAATCCAGCACAACAAAACGATGAGTTAATTACTATGCGCCAAGATGTTGTCAAGTCCTTTTTCAGGTGATCATGCTTTACCTTTGCAGACATAGATTCCATATCATGCCACATTTTCTCATTTTGATATCTTCCATGCTCAACGTTCAAATACGGTACTGATTTATATTCTGATTATCCATTAACTCTCACCAACACTGGTGTAGCGGAAGTTGAAGTAGGTTGGTGACGACTCCATAGCATTGCGGCTGCCTAATCAACTTTGGCACGAATTATCACGAAGCCTCCAGAGCCACATGGAAGCTGCCAGAATCGGATACAATCCGAAGTTGTCTTCGACCTAACAAGTTTATAGAAACATCCGTAACATGCATGCTTATTGATGATACTGCAATCATTCATCACCCAACTGATACACATGTACTGATAATGCATCAATATGCAGAAAACCTCCTTGTTTATGAATACATCAGCTGTTCGCTTCATGCTTGTCCACGTCCGGCCAATACGACGTACAGCAGGTGCTGGACCGGTCACTGCCAGGCTGCCACAATTGCCGGACCGGTCACTGCCAGGCTGCCACAGGTGCCGGACCGGTCACTGCCAGGCTGCCACAGGTGCCGGACCGGCCACTGCCAGGCTGCCACAGGTGCCGGACCGGCCACTGCCAGGCTGCCACAGGTGCCGGACCGGCCACTGCCAGGCTGCCACAGGTGCCGGACCGGTCACTGCCGGGCTGCCACAGGTGCCGGACCGGTCACTGCCAGGCTGCCACAGGTGCCGGACCGGTCACTGCCGGGCTGCCACAGGTGCCGGACCGGCCATTGCCAGGCTGCCACAGGTGCCGGACCGGTCACTGCCAGGCTGCCACAGGTGCCGGACCGGTCACTGCCAGGCTGCCACAGGTGCCGGACCGGCCACTGCCAGGCTGCCACAGGTGCAGGACAGGTCACTGCCAGGCTGCCACAGGTGCCGGACCGGTCACTGCCAGGCTGCCACAGGTGCCGGACCGGTCACTGCCGGGCTGCCACAGGTGCCGGACCGGTCACTGCCAGGCTGCCACAGGTGCCGGACCGGTCACTGCCAGGCTGCCACAGGTGCCGGACCGGTCACTGCCGGGCTGCCACAGGTGCCGGACCGGTCACTGCCAGGCTGCCACAGGTGCCGGACCGGTCACTGCCGGGCTGCCACAGGTGCCGGACCGGCCACTGCCAGGCTGCCACAGGTGCCGGACCGGTCACTGCCGGGCTGCCACAGGTGCCGGACCGGTCACTGCCAGGCTGCCACGAGTCTGCCACCAAGCTGACTCTGGAATGTCACGGGGCTGTCACGAGGCTGGCTCGGGACTGTCACGGGCCTGGTCGGGGTTGTCACGAGGCAGCTCGGAGCTGTCATGAAGCTGACTAGGGTCTGTCACGAGGCTGACTCGGAGCTGTCACGGGCCTGGCTCATGACTGTCATGGTGCTGGCTCGGGACTGTCACGGGGCTGACTAGGGGCTATCGCGAGGCTGGCTCGGGACTGTCACGGGGCTACTAGGGGCTGTCGCGAGGCTGGCTCGGGACTGTCATGGTGTTGGATCGGGAGTGTCACGGGCCTGGCTCGGGACTGTCACGGGCCTGGCTCGGGGTTGTCACGAGGCAGCTCGGAGCTGTCATGAAGCTGACTAGGGGCTGTCACGAGGCTGACTCGGGGCTCGCTCGGGACTGTTACGGGGCTGGCTCGGGAAGGCTCGGAGCTGTCAAGAGGTCTGCTCGGGGGGGGTTCGGACAAGTTCGGCCGTGGACACATCTAACATCTGGTACACACACTCGAAACAAGCCGAGGTCAACGACCAGTAGCCACATCAAGCTCATTGTGAGCTTGCTATGTCGAAAGTGGCTCAACCGCCCCGAGTTTGCCGCGACACACGTTGCCGAACTCACCCTGAGTTTTCCGCGACACACGTCGCCGAACTCACCCTGAGTTTTCCGCGACACACGTCGCCAAACTCGCCGCCGCCGATGACGGCCTCGATGATGATGTGCGACGCGTCGATCTCCCTGGCGAACTCGCGGATCGCCTGGTTCGGGTCCTCGTACGTGTGCGGGTCAATGTAGGTGCGCTGGTGCGAGACCGGGTTGAAGAGCGGCGTGGTCACTGCAACGCCGGCGTCGAGGTCAATCGGCGGTGGTCGGAGGGTCGGCGTGTGTCAAGGGTGGTGGACGATCTGGCGTGACGCAGGAGTGTGCTCAGGTCGGGTTAGATGATTGGAAAGGTGGGTACGGTTAGGCCTATGGGCGTAGGTTAAGCTATGATGGAGGAACGGACTGGGAATTTATCAGATAGCCGAGGTCAGGTTGTTCAAAGGTCGGACAAATGGCGCAGGAGTGACATGGCTGCAGAAAGGAACAGCTTGGCCAAGCTTGCAGTGCTGCTACATGCATTATCTATGGCTTAATACCAACCCCGTCATCTGCCAGTGACCAATATCTGACGTAGGTTCTAGGCACAGGACCGCCAAGAAGACGCGCAATTATGCAGCCGACGTGCAACAAGACGCAGGCGGCAGCAAAGTGACCCTGAAGCGCGCACCGCAATCATGACGAATATGATGAACAGGTACACGGATAGTCACTGACCACCTGAAGCTGCACTGACCACCTACCGACGAAAGGCGGTTTTTGGAGCACGCCACCACCATGGTCAGGGAGTGTCGTGTCCATTTCCGATCCCATAAACACAGCCTCATGATGGCTACGCGAAGTTGGGGGGTGGGGTGGGGGGGTGGGGAGGGAGGGGGCTCTGCGAGGTCCGCCATCGGCCCCCGTCGGTGGCGGCCACCACCTCAGGTGTCTCTCTCTCTCTGTGTGTGTGTGTGTGTGTGTGTGTGTGTGTGTGTGTGTGTGTGTGTGTGTGTGTGTGTGTGTGTGTGTGTGTGTGTGTGTGTGTGTGTGTGTGTGTGTGTGTGTGTGTGTGTGTGTGTGTGTGTGTGTGTGTGTGTGTGTGTGTGTGTGTGTGTGTGTGTGTGTGTGTGTGTGTGTGTGAGTGTGTGTGAGTGTGTGTGAGTGTGTGTGAGTGTGTGAGTGTGTGTGTGTGTGTGAGTGTGTGTGAGTGTGTGTGTGTGTGTGAGTGTGTATGTCTGTGTTTACTCGGGGCGCGGGTGTGAGGCGGCGCGGCATCGAGCGACATGCACGGCGGGTGCCATTAAGTCAGCCGGCAGCTGGCCATGACAGCTGGAATGGGCCGGGCCAGCCGGCCACTGATCGGCCGGCCGATAACGGACACCGCGGGCGCCACGGGCGCAGCGGCGGCAGCCGCCCAGGCACCACCACCGCCACCGCCACCGCCACTTACTGCCGGCAGTGTGTGTCTGCACTATGGAGCCGTTTCCCACATGGTGCACTGAAACAGAGGAGCGGGCGGCTCTGGTTACGGGTTCGGCTGTGAGGCGCGTGGTCGGGCCGTCACGGACTAGCACCGCTGCCGGGCGGCCGCGGCACACACGACGCCACTGACAGTAGCAGCCGGGCACGCTGCCGCTCCCAGCACTACCTGCACTCCACCGCTGCCGCGCGGCCGCGGCACACATGCCGCCACTGACAGTGGCAGCCGGGCACGCTGCCGCTCCCAGCACTACCTGCACTCCACCGCTGCCGCGCGGCCGCGGCACGCCCACAGTGCTACTGGATTGTGTCTACTTGATTGAATCCGCATAAAGTGCTGCAGGGAGATGATTTCGTCTACTTGATTGAATTCGCATAGAAGCTGATGCAACTGGTCAGTGAGCCACGAAAATTCTGAAATTGTCACTGACTTATGGAGGACGCAGATACTTTAGCTTCACACACACACACACACCTGAGGTGGTGGGTTATTACGGCCGCTTCCATAGAATTGACAATTTAGCGAGGTACGCAAACCTATAATTACTGCGAGATCCATTGGCGCTAAGGAACGCTCTCCCGCTCTTTGAGGCTTTCGTAATACCCAAATTTTAGGAGAGAAGTCGAGATGCCGGCCAAACCTGAGCTGATTTGGTCTGCTTCTCTTTGCTGACTTAGCTGACGTGGTAGTGCCCACAATGCAGTGCACCAAATTTCACGGGCACACATTTTCACGAACGGAAATTTAAAAGCTGAAATTTGATTTGAACCATCGACATCCGAGGACGAATCAACTACAGCGACCCAAGCCCGGCTGCCAGCGACAGTGGTGAAGACATATCACCTCCTCCAACAGGAATATTAACAGCATAACAGAGTAACAGCGTGACAAACCTCGTGCCAGCTGGCGCGCACAGCAGCTGACCGCACACAGCATTTCGGAAACCGTCGAGCTGCACACAAGTCAAGACTAACTACTCTCTAACCATACGACACGGTGCCGACCAGTGATCGCCACAGCCACAAGCACTGCTCAACTGCTTCAAAGTGCAGTCGTTAATGAAGCGCACTTTTACACAAGCTATACAAACGCACCAAAAGCACTGCGTGCAGGTTTAATTGTTCCGTATACTGCACGTGGCATGCATTTATCAATGAGTGTGTTTAAGCTTACAAATTACGTATTCAAGCCGTTTGGGAGCACGCCGTGCGGCCATGACATCCGTCACCGACACCAGCCCGGACACACAGCGCAGCGTGCGTGACGGCCGGCGGAGGGGGGGGGGCGTGTCAACTGACGGGCTGGACGGCAGGTGTCAGACGGCGGACCAGATGCTGGATCGGATGGTAAGGCAAACAGCAGCCATGCAAAGCGGGACACAAGTGTGGCGGGCAGTGACTTACTGTATGTCACTACCAGGCCTGGCAACATGAAACGACAGAGCACCACCGGTCAATGGCAGAGTGGAGGAGGTGCGGGACTGGTGGGACGTGACCTCACCTGACCTCGCACCACGTGGAGTGCCCGACGTCAGTGGGTCAGTGCTGGGACGGCGAGACCTGCCCTAACCAGACATGGTCGACATCTGTGAAAGCGCAGCTATAGCGCACCCTGACCCGACCTGACCAGACACGGCCGACCTCAGTGGCGCCGACGATCCTAGCTGATGTCCCTTGTAGCCGGTGATCTGACCCCTCTGACCCCTGAGCGACACGCGTCACGTGGACGTGCGATTGGCCGGTGTCTCGCTTGAGTCGGGATCCTCGGGCGATAACCCAATATACACGCATACCATCTCTTCCGATCTGATGAACAGGGACGGGGTCAGCGTGGAAACCACGCTGCCTTTTTGACGAGGGATTTTAGTGATTTGTCCATCTCTCCAGATACACACACAGGATGAACGTTACATTTGGAAAAGTAGACCATGGCGAATAACAGAAAATCGTCACAGACAGTACAGGCGGACAGCCAATCAGCGGTGGAGTTGCGTCTCAGCTGAGTGCAGGTCGCCCTCTAATTGGCTGTGGACTCCGCTTAGGTTCGCTTGATGAGAATGGGCGCTCAGCGAACACAATATTGTCTGGCATACTTCCAGTGCAGTGCTTAACTCCTCTTTATATTTTTGATTCACTTTTTCCGTCACTCGTGACTCACACCTTCTTCCTCTCCCCCTCTCAGAAAATACAATTGCAGAAAACATTAAACCCGACATGGCTTCAAATTTATATGCCTTTATTACCGCTCGATAGGTCAAAAGTTTTCACAGTGGGACCTGATTCCACTTGAGCACCACCGTTCTAGAGGGAATTGTCTCCGCTAAAAATGTTGCACACCAGGGTGCTTACAATTGCCGACCCAGCCACATTATGCTGAATGGAGATCCTGGGAAATGTCAGTTCCGCCAGGCGACAGGCGCCATTTTCCTCGTAGCCGGTATAATGCGCCCTCAGCCCTTCCGGTCTTCCCGGTCAGTTTCTCACACTCCGTCGCGGGAGTGCGGGTGGGGGTGGGGGGGGGGGGGGGGTAATTGCATGTCCCCCTAATATCTAAGCGCCGCACGAAAACGAAAGAGTATCACCGGGAAGCCCTTGTCGTGTAGGGCGCGAAACGACCCCCAACATTTTATCTCCTGAAATAGTGACGCCACTAGAAGGTTTGTGGGATCAGGACTGACATCATGTTTTGGGTCTGGGGAATTCATTTTGGGAAGATTATAAAACCATACTTATTGGGAATCAGAAAAGGAAGTTAAAATAAACCATGACCAAAAAATGCTTGCGCACACAAAATACAAATGTTCATTGTTCTGGAAACTTTCATATTTTGATTTTTTGTTATCGGTAGAGCCCACCGAAAAACGTCGCTGTCTTAAGTACACATGGCCTCGTAAAACGTGTTTACTTCGGTCAGAATCTTCGATTTATCCCTAATTGGCAAATATGCAGAGCAAATATGTCATGAAAAAAACGCACAAAATCCAACATTACTCTAGTGCCGTATGTTGCGCCCCTAAAGACTAGGAAAATCTGAAGGTTTCGTCCAAATATCTTTGTCCGTTAAAGTGTGATGACTGGTTGAAAGTTTTCGGAGGTTACTTCACTTCACTTAGATTAACTCTGTAGCCGTGGATGACCTGACATCAGTATTTTCAAACAGCATGTCAAATTAGTGTATGAAAGGGTGTGCCAAATTTTGTCACACTTCCGAGCGCCGTCTCTTCACTATCCGCGGAAAACCTTAGAAGGAGGGGGACCTCGGGACGGCTGAGGTTAAGCCAAATAATATTGGGCTTTAATGACTACACTAGACGCAGCGAAGCGCTGTGGAAGGCGCTATCAGCTTCCGCTCCAGGGACAACCACTTAGCCTTGGTATTCCATAGCACAGCCGTATATGGCGTGGGAGGCATTAACCTCACTGCTATGCCCGTGGGCCGACCGACACTGACCGCCAGCGCGTCCGTGGGGAGAGGATAGTGGCCGGGCGTGAGTGGGCGGGTTAGTTCTATGTACCTTCACCATTGCGATACTCCAACGTGTCGCAGTCGCTCGGCTGCTTCTTATTACACTCCTCGTTACCTCGACTGAAACACAGGCGGAGCACAGCGGCGTCAGCTGGTGCACAGCACGGACACAGCACACGCAGGGCTGGCACGATGCGGGCGAGACACAGCACACGCTGAACAGGCGCGATGCGGGCGAGACACAGCACACGCAGAACAGACACGATGCGGGCGAGACACAGCACACGCAGAACAGACACGATGCGGGCGAGACACAGCACACGCAGAACAGACACGATGCGGGCGAGACACAGCACACGCAGAACAGACACGATGCGGGCGAGACACAGCACACGCAGAACAGACACGATGCGGGCGAGACACAGCACACGCAGAACAGACACGATGCGGGCGAGACACAGCACACGCAGAACAGACACGATGCGGGCGAGACAGCAGACACATGTGAATACACGGCGGCATCCTCTGATGTGATGCGACGCAGCCGTGGCAGGCAGAGTTCAGACACAGCAGATGTCATAACAGCAGGCACAGCAGAGAAGGGTCAAATACAGCAGCGCGACAGCCACAACAGACAGAGATCAAACACAGCAGCCACAGTGACAGCAGACAGGGGTCAAATACAGCAGCGTCACAGCTACAACAGACATAGGTGGGATACGGTAGAGCCACAGCTACAACGGAGAGGGGTCAGAAACAGCATCGCTACAGCCACAGCAGACAGATGTCAGATACAGCAGCGGCACAACCACGATAGGCAGAGGTACAGCAAAGTCAGCTGGCTTACAGCACCACACCCACAACGTGCACCACAATCTTCCCGAGTGTGGTGCATGAAACAATGCAAAACAATTAATCCGAATATCACACCACGGCGCAGCACGCAGCTTAGCATACGCTTAGCACATCGCGGTCTACAACGTAATACATGGTTTCGTTGCGAATTAAAATTACATTAACGAGTGCTGATTAACGTATGTTGATTTGCCAGACCTCGCTGGAAGAAGCCATTTCAGGAATGATGGCTGGAAATTAATGTCATCAAAGACACGGGGCTCGTTAGCGAGCTTCACGACACAAAGCCAAAACACCAGTTGTGCGTCACTATCCACGTGTCCGCGATCAATACGGGTGCGTTGCCAACGAAACAATACACGCTTCAGAACTGAAAGCCAGCTCAGTGGAGATCAACCCAGATAGCGATGCGATCATCCAGCACACTATGAATACAAATGTGTAACACATTAAATGCAACAATTTCGCTTCATCTTTGCTTTCGCTGGTTAGTATTCTAGAATCCGATACGAGAACATACAAAGATATTCCGTTCACATTTCAAAGCTGCTTTCGTAGCGTTATTACTTTAGCACGCCTCTGGAATATTTTTTAACGACGGCGTACTATCACACGGCGTTATTTATTAAGGCGATAGAGGAAGCTATTCATTAAGCGTGTAACACACCGCCGACTCAAGTGGCTCCTAAGGCCGACGATATAATGAGCTATTTCCCAAGGCAAATTCATTCTGACATGACGCATGGCGCGAGAATGATTTACATTACTTAGCTCCTAGTGGGAAAAAGATGCGGGATAACTCACTTGCTGAGGATTCATGACACAATACTGAACTGGGGACGGCCTGATAACCCATCCATTAAAGATGAGCATGACCATGACCACTTTCTGGGAAGAGCAGAACAATGATGATCCATCCCTTGAAGAGGACATGTTTGATAACCCAACCCGTGATGAGGGGAGGCCAATGATAGTTAATCCCTTAAAGAAGAGAGATTTGATCACCCATCTCGTGAGGAAGAGGAGAAAAATGATGATCCATCCCTGGAATGAGAGGGCAGCTATGACCACCGATCCCTGAAGAAGAGGACGACTTAATCACTCACCTCCCGAGCAATGCCCAAATGATCCAACCACAGAGAAAGATGACAGTCCTGATGACCTACCTCCTGAGAAAGAGGACGGCCATGATGACGATGATGACCAGAAGAGCGATGACGGCCACCGTAGCACCAGCGATGATGCGGACCTTCACGCCGTCATCGTCTCCCACATACGCTGCAACAAGCGGCGGAAGTGGTCACACCTGGGGTACTGCAGCGACAGGGGATCCCTCGGGAGAGATCCTCCAGTATTACTTGCCATCGGGGAGATTTCACCTATGGAGATCCTCCAGAATCTGTCTCTCCTGGTAAGGGCCAAGCGAGAAAAAGGTTCTCCAAAGCTATTATTCTAAAGAGACAGTCCCCACGAAGAGGTTGTCCACGCCAGGATAATTTATGGAGATGTTTCCAACTTTTCAGGGACATATGTCTCCTACAGAAGAAGTTATTCCAGGGAAGAGGTTTTGCATTGAAGATGCTAGGTGTAGGTATCTAGGTCCCGGGAACACAAGCGATCCAAAGACAAGGACTGCCCAGGCACTCAGTTCCACGAATGGAGATCACCTAAGGAGCGAAGGTACTTCAAGCATAGATATCCCCAAAGAAAGAGTCGTTGCTGAACAGATGAAGAATATAAATACAAATAATCTAGCAGTACAAGTTGTGCGACTGGTTCAGATATACACAACCTAGCAATGCAGAAAATTCAACCACAGCTGTCTTCCGAGGCGACATCTCCGAATGCCAGAAGTTCTCCACAGGCACCACGGTACCGACAGACATGCCACAGTACCGACAGGCACCACGGTACCGACAGACCCCTACCTTACGACAGTTCTCCGTTACGACGCTTCTCCTGCGGCAGTCGCTTATCGTGCCATTGCATTGCGCTTATCGTGGCATTGCATTGCGCTTTCGTGCCATTGTATTGCACAAATTGTAGTTAAGTGGCACACGACAGCAGTCACCACTCACATGGCAAAAGCGGTATTCACACGCTCACGCTAGAGCTCATTCATTTAATTTAGTCGCGTAGCATCTTGTGGAAACTGTTTCTGATCGTCTATAATACGGGCGAGCTTGGAGCGGCCAGCTGATCGACCGACCACGCACTGCTCGAGGTCAAGTGGGACATCCTCCGGATTTATCCAGTCGCAGTCGGTGACCGCGGCGACTGGCGCGATTGACCCGACCACTGAATGAACCATGCATTTTACATTGCGGCGCCGGCCCTCAATCTCGCCCGCCAGATAGCGACCAATCAGAACACGAATTTATGATCCGCATAAATCAGAACCGAGTCCGAATATGGAGCAAGTGGCCTTTGATCGCACCCAGCCATGTTTGTGTGCATGTCGACGCTGCTGCAGGGGCCGATACAGTACACCGACACATGGGTGGAGCTCGGCGTGACTTTCGCATTGCCAATGCAGCAATAACTGCATAATCTTACTACCAGGCCTATGGCGTGGCACGAACAACAATTAGATGTAAACCCCGTCTGACAGCACAGATGATTGTTGAGGATCCTGGTGCTGGCAGCAATCGCTGTGGAGTACATATCGAATGGCTCCTCACGTCTGCTAAGGATGAGTCCGGACTCACCTGTACCCACCCCATGCGCTGTCATACCTCATCTGCACCCAGCACGTGTCTGACGGTTCATCACCTGCACCCACCATACGTGCTGTCGCACCTCATCTGCACCCAGCACGTGTCTGACGGTTCCTCACCTGTACCCACCACTCGCGCTGTCATACCTCATCTGTACCCAGCACATGTCTGACGGTTCCTCACCTGTACCCACCACTCGTGCTGTCATACCTCATCTGCACCCAGCACATGTCTGACGGTTCCTCACCTGTACCCACCACTCGTGCTGTCGCACCTTATCTGCACCCAGCACATGTCTGACGGTTCCTCACCTGTACCCATCACTCGCGCTGTCGCACCTCATCTACACCCAGCACATGTCTGACGGTTCCTCACCTGTACCCATCACTCGCGCTGTCGCACCTCATCTGTACCCAGCATGTCTGACGGTTCCTCACCTGTACCCACCACTCGCGCTATCGCACCTCATCTACACCCAGCACATGTCTGACGGTTCCTCACCTGTACCCATCACTCGCGCTGTCGCACCTCATCTGTACCCAGCATGTCTGACGGTTCCTCACCTGTACCCACCACTCGCGCTATCGCACCTCATCTGCACCCAGCACATGTCTGACGGTTCCTCACCTGTACCCACCACTCGCGCTGTCGCACCTCATCTGTACCCAGCACATGTCTGACGGTTCCTCACCTGTACCCACCACTCGCGCTGTCGCACCTCATCTGCACCCAGCACATGTCTGACGGTTCCTCACCTGTACTCACCACTCGCGCTGTCGCACCTCATCTGTACCCAGCACATGTCTGACGGTTCCTCACCTATACTCACCATACGTGCTGTCGCACCTCATCTGCACCCGGCACGTGTTGAGCGGTGCTCACCTGTGCCCAACAGGTGGCCGGTGGTGCCGTAGACGGCGGCGCTGAACTCTCCCCAGCCGCGGCTGGTGCGCGCGCGCACCTGGAAGCCGTACTCGGTGCGCTGGCGCAGGCTGCCGATGGTGCAGCGCGACTCGTCCGTGGACACGCTGCTGGCGTTCGACTCCTGGCCCTGCTGACAGCAGCGCTGGCGTCACACATCACGTGGCCCGTCACACACTGTTCGGCAGTGTCGACGCGGCGGTGGACAGGTTACGGCAAGCGGGTGGAGGTAGCACAGGCCAGCACCCCAGGTGGCGCTGTCACTTGGCACGCTTACACTGCTGGTCGTGTCAATGTTCTGTTCGTTTGTTTGTTTATTCATTTTGGCTTAAGGGCGCCTAAGCTGTTAACGATTATCTCGCGCCCGATGTCGATGTTCTGCCCACCGCCGCACCTCCCGTTGGGATGCAGACACCGGAACTGGCGAATACCGGACACGGCGCAATGCTGGAACCAGCATCCACGCGGCGCGGTGCGACACAGTGCTAGGAAGCGAGATGCGCTACGATGCAATCCGATGCGATGCGATACGGTACGCTATGGTACAGCTACTGACCGCCAACTGCATACATTTCCGGCCATGCAGCCATATCCAGCGGCCCCCAGACGTCCAGATCGTCCAGATCGTCCGGATCGTCCGGATCGTCCGGATCGTCCGGATCGTCCGGATCGTCCAGATCGTCCAGATCGTCCAGATCGTCCGGATCGTCCAGATCGTCCAGATCGTCCAGATCGTCCAGATCGTCCAGACGTTCGGGATCAACACACCGATCGCAGCCTACTCTGCCCCGCGGACAATAACATCGGCTGTGGTCAGACAGCAACAGTACGGCCAGCGCCTGCCTCGCGGCCGGGCGGGACTCTCCTCCGGCCGGGAGGATGGCGGACGCGGCGTACCTTGACGAAGTAGCGCGCCTCGTAGCGAAGCACCTGCTCCTGCGGGTCGGCCGGCGGGTCCCAGGTCAGCACCACCTCCGAGGAGCGGACCACGCTGACTCGCAGCTGCGACACCATCGACGGGACTGCAGCGGCATCAGAGTAGGGTCAGTGGGGGGTGGTGGTGGGGATGGAGTGGAGGAGTACACTGAACCGCTGCTTTGGACACTATTGACAGAGCTGCAGCAGCGCCGGAACAGGGTCGTCAGAGGTAGGAGAACCAGGCCGAGTGACATCTGAGGAACCTGCACAGCTAAATAAATCAGAGGCACACCAGAGTTTCAGGGCCGTGATGGGAGCACCATGGCGTGGCTGCCAATGCCCCCCAAGTAACGAATGCAATGCGATCACCACGACGTGACCGAACAGTCACAGGAGCGTGCCCCGGGCATGACCTGACCGAACAGTCACAGGAGCGTGCCCCGGACATGACCTGACCGAACAGTCACAGGAGCGTGCCCCGGGCATGACCTGACCGAACAGTCACAGGAGCGTGCCCCGGAGGCATGACCTGACCGAACAGTCACAGGAGCGTGCCCCGGGCATGACCTGACCGAACAGTCACAGGAGCGTGCCCCGGACACGACCTGACCGAACAGTCACAGGAGCGTGCCCCGGGCATGACCTGACCGAACAGTCACAGGAGCGTGCCCCGGACATGACCTGACCGAACAGTCACAGGAGCGTGCCCCGGGCATGACCTGACCGAACAGTCACAGGAGCGTGCCCCGGGCATGACCTGACCGAACAGTCACAGGAGCGTGCCCCGGGCATGACCTGACCGAACAGTCACAGGAGCGTGCCCCGGACACGACCTGACCGAACAGTCACAGGAGCGTGCCCCGGGCATGACCTGACCGAACAGTCACAGGAGCGTGCCCCGGGCATGACCTGACCGAACAGTCACAGGAGCGTGCCCCGGGCATGACCTGACCGAACAGTCACAGGAGCGTGCCCCGGGCACGACCTGACCGAACAGTCACAGGAGCGTGCCCCGGGCATGACCTGACCGAACAGTCACAGGAGCGTGCCCGGGCATGACCTGACCGAACAGTCACAGGAGCGTGCCCCGGGCATGACCTGACCGAACAGTCACAGGAGCGTGCCCCGGACACGACCTGACCGAACAGTCACAGGAGCGTGCCCCGGGCATGACCTGACCGAACAGTCACAGGAGCGTGCCCCGGGCATGACCTGACCGAACAGTCACAGGAGCGTGCCCCGGGCATGACCTGACCGAACAGTCACAGGAGCGTGCCCCGGACACGACCTGACCGAACAGTCACAGGAGCGTGCCCCGGACGCAGCGGGGAGAGCGCCGCCACAGGGTCACCTGACTGATGCACCGCGGTGGCCTCGACCACCACTGACCTGACGCGTCGGTGGTGACCTTGATCTGGACGTGCTCGTCTTCGCCGGCCTCAGACGAGACGCCGTTGCTGCTGAACACCTGGAACTGGTACGAGGTCACCGGTCGCAGCCCGGTCACTGTCAGCCTGGTGGTGTTGAAGCCCCTCTGCAACGGACGGACAGAGGGGTGTCACGCAACGGTCAGTACTGCATGGCAAAGGGAGATAGGGATGGGAGGGGGTTGTCCTTCACTTCATAGCACCCCTCACACGGAATGAGTCAGGTGATCGGGTGATCAGGCACTCACGCAATCAGCTGGTCACGCGATCCGGTGATCAGACCATCAGGCAATCAGGCACCGGAACACAGCGACGCAGCCCAGGGGCTGCGCTCCGTGATCTCGTACTGGCGAATGGGTTGCGATCCGTTACGCGAAAACAGGCGGCGGATTGGAACACTGGAGCGAAGTCATTCCGCTGCGACAAGTCAATTTCGATCGGCGAATGACCGCAATGCATACAGCCGAGTTTGGAAGCGACTGTGGGAGCTGGCGGCACCACCGGACGCCTCGACACCGGCTGTACGTCCGCGTCCAGCGCGACAGACCGACTCGCCACGTTATGGGAAACCGTTCAAATACCCACCGCGCCTCGGGCCGATTCAATTTAGAGCGGAATCCGAACAAGGGATCGACTTGAAGGCGAGCAGTTTCGCATTCACTCTCACAAGGTTCATCGGTCAACGGTCGGCGGCTGTCACCGCCAGACGGTGCGCGTAAACACGCAAAGCGCCACGTTCTGAGGTGATGCTTTGAACTTGTTGGCGAGCGATCTGAATCAGAGGAGTTCGTTTTCGGTTGCGGCTATCTGAAGTGCAACTGATGTCCGCCGCTTGGACTTGCCGGACTTGTTGTGGCCGCGGCGGCCGCGGCCCGTACCGTCGAGAACTGCTCGACAGAGGGCGGAATTGATCCTGTAGGAGCGAATTTTTATCGCCTTCATTTACGCCAGGCACCTCCAAGAACCAGTGATCTGATTTTTCCAAAATATGAGGGGTACCTAAAGCGAGGTTTCTTTCAACCAACGATGTCATCAGGAAACTTCCCACTTAAAGTACTTCAAGCGCTGTCTATCAGCTTGCAACTGCATTGAATGGTCGGGCTATTTCGGCTTCAGGAGGCCACCGCTACAATAGTCTGCAGCAGCTCTCAGTGCTACACCATCACCTGCAACAGTGCTCAGTTACCGGACTGATACCAGGAAACCTTTTTACGATCGCATTATGCGCAACGCACAGCACGTCAGAAAACAAAACAAAATTATGCTCAGCAGCCGTCGTACTCCGTCGTATTGCACAGCATTGGAGTGTATCGCTTCGCACCCGTCCCTAGATCGTTGATACATTTGAGGAACCTGGGACCGCTGAGCTACAGAGCTGGAGTAGCCGCCATGCTCTTCCTCGGCTGTGTAGACGTGTAGCCGCCGCGCTCCGCCTCGGCTGTGTAGATGTGTAGCCGCCGCGTTCCGCCTCGGCTGTGTAGATGTGTAGCCGCCGCGCTCCGCCTCGGCTGTGTAGATGTGTAGCCGCCGCGCTCCGCCTCGGCTGTGTAGATGTGTAGTCGCCGCGCTCCGCCTCGGCTATGTAGACGTGTAGCCGCCGCGCTCCGCCTCGGCTGTGTAGATGTGTAGCCGCCGCGAACCGCCTCGGCTGTGTAGATGTGTAGCCGCCGCGCTCCGCCTCGGCTATGTAGATGTGTAGCCGCCGCGCTCCGCCTCGTCTGTGTAGATGTGTAGCCGCCGCGCTCCGCCTCGGCTGTGTAGATGTGTAGTCGCCGCGCTCCGCCTCGGCTGTGTAGATGTGTAGTCGCCGCGCTCCGCCTCGGCTGTGTAGATGTGTAGACGCCGCGAACTTCGCCTCGGCTGTGTAGATGTGTAGACGCCGCGTTCCGCCTCGTCTGTGTAGATGTGTAGTCGCCGCGCTCCGCCTCGGCTGTGTAGATGTGTAGCCGCCGCGCTCCGCCTCGGCTGTGTAGATGTGTAGCCGCCGCGCTCCGCTTCGGCTATGTAGATGTGTAGTCGCTGCGCTCCGCCTCGGCTGTGTAGATATGTAGACGCCGCGCTCCGCCTCGGCTGTGTAGATGTGTAGCCGCCGCGCTCCGCCTCGGCTGTGTAGATGTGTAGTCGCCGCGCTCCGCCTCGGCTGTGTAGATGTGTAGACGCCGCGCTCCGCCTCGTCTGTGTAGATGTGTAGTCGCCGAGCTCCGCCTCGTCTGTGTAGATGTGTAGCCGCCGCGCTCCGCCTCGGCTGTGTAGATGTGTAGTCGCCGCACTCCGCCTCGGCTGTGTAGATGTGTAGTCGCCGCGCTCCGCCTCGGCTGTGTAGATGTGTAGCCGCCGCGCTCCGCCTCGGCTGTGTAGATGTGTAGTCGCCGCGCTCCGCCTCGGCTGTGTAGATGTGTAGACGCCGCGCTCCGCCTCGGCTGTGTAGATGTGTAGACGCCGCGTTCCGCCTCGTCTGTGTAGATGTGTAGCCGCCGCGCTCCGCCTCGTCTGTGTAGATGTGTAGCCGCCGCGCTCCGCCTCGGCTGTGTAGATGTGTAGCCGCCGCGCTCCGCTTCGGCTATGTAGATGTGTAGTCGCTGCGCTCCGCCTCGGCTGTGTAGATATGTAGACGCCGCGCTCCGCCTCGGCTGTGTAGATGTGTAGCCGCCGCGCTCCGCCTCGGCTGTGTAGATATGTAGCCGCCGCGCTCCGCCTCGGCTGTGTAGATGTGTAGACGCCGCGCTCCGCCTCGGCTGTGTATATGTGTAGTCGCCGCGCTCCGCCTCGGCTGTGTAGATGTCAGTGTGTGACTACAACGCTTTCCGAAAGACAGCACTGTAGCGTAGCTGACCCGGGGCGTCGTTAAACCAAACTTTTCCCCGCACGAGACCACCCGAGGCGGCCATTGAGAAGCGCGGCGACCGGCCGCGGTGGAGGACGCGGATCGGGCCCATCAGCAGTCACACCAAGACACGTCCTACCAAGACACGTGACACGGGTCGGGCCCACCAGCAGTTACACCCAGACACGTCCTACCGCCCCGTGACGCGGGTCGGGCCCACCAGCAGTCACACCCAGACACGTCCTACCGCCCCGTGACGCGGGTCGGGCCCACCAGCAGTCACACCCAGACACCCCCCCCCCCCCCGACACGGGGGGCCCCCACCACCCCCCACCCCCAAACCCCCCAAACCCCCCCCCCCCCCCCCCCCCCCCCCACCCAAAACAACCACACACACACACACACACCCCCACCCCCCCCCCCCCCCCACCAAAAACCGGCAGCCCCGACAATCGGGCGACGTCGACCACTAGCCGACACGAACGCAAACATTCTGCGCATTCTGTCCCGGCGTCGATTCATCTGCGTGCACCCCCGCTCCGCTCACTAAGCAACGCTCCTGCACGATTTGCAGGTGCGCGCCTCAGCCGGCATGCACATCACGTAAATGACAGCGCATACAGAGATGCAGCGATACAAATGAAGCGCTGTGTGTGAGACGGCACGATTACGGCCGGCGATTGTGACCGCATCTGTGCAGAAATCGGGCCGAATCGCAACGGCATGACGTCACGGCTGAGCGTCACACGCAGACCACCAACGATGCCCCTGACAGCTAAATAATGTATGTAATGATATAATATAATGATAATGGTATAATATGGAAATGTATATCTGACCGGTCGACACCCAGTCTGGACTACTGGACCAACCGGCGGCCTCTGCTTCAGCCGTGGCGGTTATTGGTTCTACGGCACGTCGACCGTTGAGTCATGTAGCGTTGCCATTCTTTCACGCCGATTGGTCACGGGTGAAGAGTAGCGACAGGTGAGACTCGAATCCACAATCTTTCGATTTGGCCTGGCCTGGCCTGGTGTGATCTGGCGAGCTTGGGATGGGTTCAGGCCGGCCCACTCGACGATAGGTATTTCGGAACCATGGGTCAATAGACCATCAATCAAGGAATCAAGGGGAATTAATGCAATGGAGTGTCGAACAACGTACAACATTCAGCTCAGCACCGACGACGCTTGGAGAAACGTTTGCAGGGAGGAGAATAGAATGGGCAGGGTTCGTCTCGTTTTCCATCGGCGGAGGAGAATGGAATGGGCAGGGTCCGTCTCGCTCTCCATCGGTGGAGGAGACTGGAAAGGGGCATGATCGGAGAAATGACTTGGTTCTGGATGCTATCACATAGAACATTATCCTCTCTCGGAACCTATCCACCATTTTTCCCAGAAGATAAATTGAGTTGTTTGAAAATGACTCAACCTCATTATTGTTTGACAAGCATGCCCAAAGCTGGCTGCGAAGTGCATAAATGAACGCATGATGTCAGCAACAGGAAAAAAAAGTATCCACTCCGACACCGACCACGCAATCCCGCGGCCCCAGCACCGTACCGGGTGGGGCGGCTGCTGGGGTCACGTGTGTCGCCGACTACGCCAGCCCGTGGTCTCAGCACCGTACCGGGCGTGGCGGCTGCTGGGGTCACGTGTGTCGCCGACTACGCCAGCCCGTGGCCCCAGCACCGTACCGGGCGGGGCGGCTGCTGGGGTCACGTGTGTCGCCGACTACGCCAGCCCGTGGCCCCAGCACCGTACCGGCCGGAGCGGCTGCCGGTGTCACGTGCAAGATGTCACACGGTAGCGCCGACAGCTCGTAACGAGCGCAGACCATACGGGCCGCCGATAAGCGATCGCCCCTCCCCTTCCCTTCCCTCGTCGCGCTGCGGTCCGCAACACAAGGCTGCGAAGGCCGGCTCTGGTCACGTGACTACAACACGGGCGCCTGGCCGAGCGGCGTCAACGGGTCACGTGACGGCCGGCGCGAGGCCGGCTCGTCCGACAGACGACCCGGCTCCGCAGTAACAAATGGCCGCGCTGACCGTCGGCGACCTTTGGCGGTCTCGCGGGGCACAAAGGTCAACACCTCGCTGATAAGGTCCACCGCATGAAGACGACACGGTGGTGAAATAATGATGACTGCTGGTGAGAGACTGCATATTTCATGTCCGCTGGTGGTGTGAGACCAGCTATCAGCGCTCACGTGACGCCGCTCAGCCGTCCTGCTGCGGGTCACGTGCCATCCGCGTGTCAGTGTGTCACTCATGTGTCAGCGGTGTGTCAGTCACGTGCACGTAAGTGGTGTGTCAGTATTAGTGTTGATGGTAGTGGTGGCCTGCGTCATGGACATTTTCCAGCAATGTAGGAATGCTAATAGTGTGTCATCCGTGTGTCAGTGTGTGTCGTCCAGGTGTCAGTGGTGTATCAGTCACGTGCAAGCACGTGGTGTGCCAAAACTGACACGCTAGCTACCGCTACTATTGCCGTTAATACAACTTTGCATTAGCGGCGATAGCAGTGATGGCTTGCGTTTATGGGGGTGCATACGTGAACATCTTCCGGTCATGTAAGTATGCCAGCAGAGTATCGGCTATATGCCAGCAGAGTGTCGGCTATATGCCAGCAGTGTGTCGGCTATATGCCAGCAGTGTGTCGGCTATATGCCAGCAGTGTGTCGGCTATATGCCAGCAGTGTGTTTGCTATATGCCAGCAGAGTATCGGCTATATGCCAGCAGTGTGTCGGCTATATGCCAGCAGAGTATCGGCTATATGCCAGCAGTGTGTCGGCTATATGCCAGCAGTGTGTTTTCTATATGCCAGCAGAGTATCGGCTATATGCCAGCAGTGTGTCGGCTATATGCCAGCAGTGTGTCGGCTATATGCCAGCAGAGTGTCGGCTATATGCCAGCAGTGTGTCGGCTATATGTCAGCAGTGTGTCGGCTATATGCCAGCAGTGTGTCGGCTATATGCCAGCAGTATGTCGGCTATATGCCAGCAGTGTTTCGGCTATATGCCAGCAGTGTGTCGGCTATATGCCAGCAGTGTGTCCGCTATATGTCAGCAGTGTGTCGGCTATATGCCAGCAGTGTGTCGGCTATATGCCAGCAGTGTGTCCGCTATATGCCAGCAGTGTGTTTGCTATATGCCAGCAGTGTGTCGGCTATATGCCAGCGGTGTGTCGGCTATATGCTACCAGTGTGTCGGCTATATGCCAGCAGTGTGTTTGCTATATGCCAGCAGTGTGTCGGCTATATGCCAGCAGTGTGTCGGCTATATGCCAGCAGTGTGTCCGCTATATGTCAGCAGTGTGTCGGCTATATGTCAGCACCGTATCAGTTATGTTGTCGGCCGTCTGCAGCTCATACACCAGTTGTACGTGAACCGTCAGATGTTGGTATGTCCGGCATCTGGATGTCTCGTGTCAGCGAGTATCAGTGCACCACCATCGGTGGTAGACTAGACAGCAGCAGGCACCACCTGCTGACACGGCTACGAGCCATGGCTCCTCGGTGCGCCTGCAATACGATGGCACCACCACTCATCACCAGCACCATCCTATTGTGCACCCGAGAGCACCAACATTACTGGCACTGTGCGCTGCTCCCGACACTGTCACGACACTGGCCGGCACTTCCTGCACCATCCTGATGCTCCCAGACTCTTCCGGACAGTCCCACGGCCATCACTTTACGACACTGATACTGCCATTGGCCACCCGACACTCCCTGACTCTCTGACACCATCCGACGCTCCCTAACGCCACCCGACACTCCCTGACTCTCTGACACCATCCGACGCTCCCTAACGCCACCCGACACTCCCTGACTCTCTGACACCATCCGACGCTCCCTAACGCCACCCGACACTCCCTGACTCTCTGACACCATCCGACGCTCCCTAACGCCCTAACGCCACCCGACACTCCCTGACTCTCTGACACCATCCGACGCTCCCTAACGCCACCCGACACTCCCTGACTCTCTGACACCATCCGACGCTCCCTAACGCCACCTGACCACTCCCTGACTCTGACACCATCCGACGCTCCCTAACGCTCCCTGACTCTCTGACACCATCCGACGCTCCCTAACGCCACCCGACACTCCCTGACTCTCTGACACCATCCGACGCTCCCTAACGCCACCCGACACTCCCTGACTCTCTGACACCATCCGACGCTCCCTAACGCCACCTGACACTCCCTGACTCTCTGACACCATCCGACGCTCCCTAACGCCACCCGACACTCCCTGACTCTCTGACACCATCCGACGCTCCCTAACGCCACCTGACACTCCCTGACTCTCTGACACCATCCGACGCTCCCTAACGCCACCCGACACTCCCTGACTCTCTGACACCATCCGACGCTCCCTAACGCCACCCGACACTCCCTGACTCTCTGACACCATCCGACGCTCCCTAACGCCACCCGACACTCCCTGACTCTCTGACACCATCCGACGCTCCCTAACGCCACTCGATACTCTCTGACACCATGCAATACTCTCTGACACTACTCGACATTTACTGACTCTCTTTTGACACTACCGGATACTTCCTAATATTACTTGATACTCTGACAATATACCATACTCTCTGACAATACACCGACACTCATTGACTCTTTTGACACTACCTGACACTCCCGTACGCTACTCGACACTCTCTGGTGCCATACGATGCTCTCTGACACCACTATAAATTTTCTGATACTATTTGACACTCTCTGGTACTAATCGACATTCTGATACTATACGAAACTTTGACACTACTCGACACTCTAACACTATCCGACACTCTTAGACATTACTCGACACTATCTGACACAACCTGACGCTCTCTGGTATTATCCGACACGCTCTGACACTACCAGACACTCTCTGACATTACCCGACACGCTCTGACACTACCAGACACGCTCTGACACTACCAGACACTCTCTGACATTACCCGACACTACCTGACACTACCAGACACTCTCTGACATTACCCGACACTATCTGACATTACCCGACACGCTCTGACACTACCAGACACTCTCTGACATTACCCGACACGCTCTGACATTACCCGACACTATCTGACATTACCCGACACGCTCTGACATTACCAGACACTTGCAAGATGATGGTCGTCCAGAAAACGTCATATCGAATGTCATTTTAACATAGCGCACATAATCTATTATATATATATATATATATATATATATATATATATATATATATATATATATATATATATATGTATCAAATGCGACCGTTCTATGCATTCAGTGTAAAAGAATAAGACAAAAATTCAGTTCCGATAGTGATGATCGTTACGGTCTAATCCGCCAGTGTTGCCCGTTGATCTAGCATACAGATGAAGCTTTGAATATAACATAAACCACACCGCGCTTATGGCGAACCATTGTCATGCCTTCGGAAGCACTGGAAGTCTGGAAGGTATCTATAGTTTGCTAGCAATTCCTTCCAGCTATTTGGGAGAGCAGATTTATGTTCCTGTAAACTAAATATTAATATTTGGATGCAATGGAACTACTGTGTACCAATGAATACACTCTAATGCTAGAGTGCAAACTTTTTGCAGATCCCATGCGGGATAAAGTACAAGAGACGCCCCTACATGTGTTTGTCATGTGTGAATTTTTAAATGCAAAATTACAACTCACACAACCGAGAAAGCATACAAGTCCCGGCACAAAGCATGCTTGTTGTATCAGACTGCTTGTGATGTGCCTTGCCTTCTAAAGTTTGTTAATTGCAAGTATTTTGTTAGATATGTTGCGCGAATGAGGGCTGCGATTTTTTTCCGCCGTAGAATTTACGCCCGAATGCCAGACTTTGAGAGTCCAGCTACCGTGAAACTTAGCATTGCCAATTGATTCCACTTCCTGGCTAGAATGCAATACAATGCATCATTTTTATGGTTCAAGAACTTCCACCCAAACTAGAGGCAGGAACTCCGGATGGTATGTGGGCACCATTCACCCAAACTTGCGTATTGCTCGAGTTGGGCACTTCCTGTCGAACATTCCTCCACAAAGGCACGCGCGGCTTTTCAGAAGTTACGCCTAACTCGCCATTTGTCTCCGCGCGGACATGATTGGTTAGTCGGACGATGACGTGGCTTTTGGCGCGGGATCGACTGATTCGTAGCAGCGACGGAAGCAAACCAAAAGTGTCTACCGGCGACTGTGGGAGAGGGACAAAAGAGAGAAGACGGGGACAGGGAACGGGGATGCAAGGGTACCCTCGGTTACATAGCTGGGAGTGGGAGACGAGGGCGAAAATTTCCTTCGGGCGAGTCGCGATCATCGCCATCTTGTCGCCGGCCGTCACTCAGAGGACCTGTTGGCCAGTCAGTGGAGGACGCAGAGGACGGCAGAAGATGTCAGAAGACGTCAGAAGACGTCAGAGGACGGCAGAGGACGGCAGAGGACGGCAGATGACGGCAGATGACGGCAGATGACGGCAGAGGACGGCAGATGACGGCAGAGGATGGCAGATGACGGCAGAGGACGGCAGAGGAGAGTCAGAGGACGTCAGAGGACGGCAGATGACGTCAGAGGACGGCAGAGGACGTCAGAGGACATCAGAGGACGTCAGGGGACGTCAGTCAACGGAGCCGGTATAGGTCACGTCAAGTCCAATTTGATACCATATGTGACGTGTAACGTGTGCGATGTGTGAGATGTGATGCGTGAAGTGTGCGATGTGATGCGTGAAGTGTGAGATGTGATGTGTGAGATATGTGATGTGTGATATATGTAATGCGTGATATGTGAAATGTCATATGCAATGTGTGACATTTGGCATGTGATGTGTGTCATGTGTCATGTGACGTGTGACGCGTGACGCACCTGTGCCGGCGAGTAGTTGACGGAGGCGTCGCACTGGACGCAGCGCACGTGGTAGGTGGTGTCCGTGCGGCCACCCTCGTATAACGGCCGCCGCCACACCAGCACCGCTGTACTCTGGTCAACAAACTCCGCCGCCACACCCTGCGGCGGTGACGGCGGCTCTGGAACATAACCGCCACCGTCACAAACTCCACCGCCACACACTGCGGCGGTGACGGCGGCTCTGGAACATAACCGCCACCGTCACAAACTCCACCGCCACACACTGCGGCGGTGACGGCGGCTCTGGAACATAACCGCCACCGTCACAAACTCCACCGCCACACCCTGCGGCGGTGACGGCGGCTCTGGAACATAACCGCCACCGTCACAAACTCCACCGCCACACACTGCGGCGGTGACGGCGGCTCTGGAACATAACCGCCACCGTCACAAACTCCACCGCCACACACTGCGGCGGTGACGGCGGCTCTGGAACATAACCGCCACCGTCACAAACTCCACCGCCACACCCTGCGGCGGTGACGGCGGCTCTGGAACATAACCGCCACCGTCACAAACTCCACCGCCACACACTGCGGCGGTGACGGCGGCTCTGGAACATAACCGCCACCGTCACAAACTCCACCGCCACACACTGCGGCGGTGACGGCGGCTCTGGAACATAACCGCCACCGTCACAAACTCCACCGCCACACACTGCGGCGGTGACGGCGGCTCTGGAACATAACCGCCACCGTCACAAACTCCACCGCCACACACTGCGGCGGTGACGGCGGCTCTGGAACATAACCGCCACCGTCACAAACTCCACCGCCACACACTGCGGCGGTGACGGCGGCTCTGGAACATAACCGCCACCGTCACAAACTCCACCGCCACACACTGCGGCGGTGACGGCGGCTCTGGAACACAACCACCACCGTCACAAACTCCGCCACATCGGTCACATACACGTGAAACAGAGCTGAGACACGGAGATACAGCAAGGTGGAGCGTGACATGGAGGAAACTTTTGTGTGGTGCGAAATTAGAAATCCCTCACACACGGCCGAGAGCAATAACTCGTTGACACACACTGAGATTTCAGGACGTTTTTTTTTTTAATTTCGGTAGCGCTTTATCAGTTCATCACCGATACTCGGTGCTCTCCTGCTGCACTGTGGATTATTTAGCTTTAGCGCGCGCCAAATACTTCGGTCATTTTTTTTCTGCACTGTGGGTGTAGCTTTAAGTATAGAAGTCGGTGCACGAATGCCGCACCTATGCGTGCTTATCGCCAGCCATGATTAGACAATTGAGCACGTGGCTTATGGGTATGCATAGAAAAGCAGCCGCCTGCAAAGCTTGATCGGGAATCTTCACAGAGCTTATGAACACCGCCGGTAGGTCTCGCCGTTGGAGATGGAAATATAGCTGCGCCCACGAACTCCGCCAGGACGCTTAGCCTGTGCAAAATGGTATCTAGTGTCCACGGGGAACTCCGCTGGTACATCTCGCCATTAAAGAAGGGCATCCAGCTGAGCCGGCGATTCGCAGGGGACCAAGGGAGCTCGCCGCCCCCGGCTTTCAGGGGAACTGAGCGTTGTCCAGCGGCGGCCAAAAGCCGGCTGTCAGCAGGCCGGCGGCCCGTCAGATGTCGGACTCATTAGCGCGGCCAGCGGCAGCGGCGGCGGCAGCTCAGTATGCGGCGCGCGCACCGCCCGTCACCGACATTGGCCGGCTGCCACCCGGCCACGGTTTTCCATTGTAAATCTCGGATCGGATAGCCGCCATGAGCGGTCGCTGCAATGCATGCGGAATGACGGGCACGCGGCGATTCCTGGCGCGTTCGGGTCGGCGCGATTGCCGACACCGTGCCGGCCTGACACCGTGCCGGCCTGACACCATGCCGGCCTGACACCGTGCCGGCCTGACACCGTGCCGGCCTGACACCGTGCCGGCCTGACACCGTGCCGTTCGGTCACGCCACGCTGGCCGGGCGGTCGGCCGCGCACGTGATTGGACTGCCGGCGCAGGGACGTAGGTGGGGACACACGACACAGGGCCGTTGGGAATTAGTGGCCAAATGAACGTGGACGCTCACGCGACATGCACCAGTCTGGTGGGTACGTGCCAGGTGGGGAAATGGCATCACGTGTGATAAGACGAACGTCTTCATTTGGTACGGACTGGTGCATGGCAGGACAACAGGTGCACGAATCAGCTACCAGTGGGCCCGCGATGACTCACGGGCAGATCCCGCCGACTATCTACGATACTGATGGACCACAGCGGGGATCTAACAAATTATGGGTTGTGAAAGGGGCTAGGCAAAAAACGCTTCTCCAGTTCGGAGAAAAATAATTATACGTGGCGCGATCCTCCCCACTGGACGACCAGGTGTCTCACCACTCCACCAGCTCCTGAGTCGGCAATCTACCACTGTGTCCGGCCGGTGCCAAAGGGTTCGGGCGATCTCTGACGGCACCGTGATCACCACTTCCCCTGGCCCGCCACCGCCGAGCCATATGTCGGCCGAGCTCAGAGCCGGCCACTCGGGCTACCCGGGCTACTCACGGGTGCAGGGTGCGTCGCGCCGGTCGGTGGGGGCCCGGTGGAAGCCCGACTCGCAGCGGCACTCCACCGACGCCGAGTAGGGCGCGCTGCTGTGGTCCGGACACGCCCGGCACGTGGTGTTGCCCACCGTGTGCTTAAACTGCGACGGCGGGCACACTGAAACATACAAGCACGCCGCGATGTCACACAGTGTACAGTAGTGACAGAACCACACTAAAACATACGAGCACACCGTGATGTCACACAGTGTACAGTAGTGACAGAACCACACTAAAACATACGAGCACACCGTGATGTCACACAGTGTACAGTAGTGACAGAACCACACTAAAACATACGAGCACACCGTGATGTCACACAGTGTACAGTAGTGACAGAACCACACTAAAACATACGAGCACACCGTGATGTCACACAGTGTACAGTAGTGACAGAACCACACTAAAACATACGAGCACACCGTGATGTCACACAGTGTACAGTAGTGACAGAACCACACTAAAACATACGAGCACACCGTGATGTCACACAGTGTACAGTAGTGACAGAACCACACTAAAACATACGAGCACACCGTGATGTCACACAGTGTACAGTAGTGACAGAACCACACTAAAACATACGAGCACACCGTGATGTCACACAGTGTACAGTAGTGACAGAACCACACTAAAACATACGAGCACACCGTGATGTCACACAGTGTACAGTAGTGACAGAACCACACTAAAACATACGAGCACACCGTGATGTCACACAGTGTACAGTAGTGACAGAACCACACTAAAACATACGAGCACACCGTGATGTCACACAGTGTACAGTAGTGGCAGAACCACACTAAAACATACGAGCACACCATGCACACAGTGTACAGTAGTGACAGAACCACACTAAAACATACGAGCACACCGTGATGTCACACAGTGTACAGTAGTGACAGAACCACACTAAAACATACGAGCACACCGTGATGTCACACAGTGTACAGTAGTGACAGAACCACACTAAAACATACGAGCACACCGTGATGTCACACAGTGTACAGTAGTGACAGAACCACACTAAAACATACGAGCACACCGTGATGTCACACAGTGTACAGTAGTGACAGAACCACACTAAAACATACGAGCACACCGTGATGTCACACAGTGTACAGTAGTGACAGAACCACACTAAAACATACGAGCACACCGTGATGTCACACAGTGTACAGTAGTGACAGAACCACACTAAAACATACGAGCACACCGTGATGTCACACAGTGTACAGTAGTGACAGAACCACACTAAAACATACGAGCACACCGTGATGTCACACAGTGTACAGTAGTGACAGAACCACACTAAAACATACGAGCACACCGTGATGTCACACAGTGTACAGTAGTGACAGAACCACACTAAAACATACGAGCACACCGTGATGTCACACAGTGTACAGTAGTGACAGAACCACACTAAAACATACGAGCACACCGTGATGTCACACAGTGTACAGTAGTGACAGAACCACACTAAAACATACGAGCACACCGTGATGTCACACAGTGTACAGTAGTGACAGAACCACACTAAAACATACGAGCACACCGTGATGTCACACAGTGTACAGTAGTGACAGAACCACACTAAAACATACGAGCACACCGTGATGTCACACAGTGTACAGTAGTGACAGAACCACACTAAAACATACGAGCACACCGTGATGTCACACAGTGTACAAGTAGTGACAGAACCACACTAAAACATACGAGCACACCGTGATGTCACACAGTGTACAGTAGTGACAGAACCACACTAAAACATACGACGAAGTAAGCACACCGTGATGTCACACAGTGTACAGTAGTGACAGAACCACACTAAAACATACGAGCACACCGTGATGTCACACAGTGTACAGTAGTGACAGAACCACACTAAAACATACGAGCACACCGTGATGTCACACAGTGTACAGTAGTGACATCACAGTGGGTTAGTATCTGATCCACACTGAAACGCACGGATGCTTGAGAACGCCATGCAATGTACAGTGTCAGGTCCGCACTTAAACCCGCTGACATACGAATACTCCATACAGTGTAAATCGCCCCACTCATTGGAACAGAAAGAAACGCGATACAATGCAAAGTACCTGGGACTGCCAGAAAACTACTCAGAATGCACCAGATTGTCGCCCAGCGATTGGAACCGTCCAACAGTGACCTATCCGTGCACATCAAACGACCTCCTGAAGGATGGAACCTTCCAACACTGGCCTCTCCTCCGCGTACTCCAGACCGCCGCCTAGAGGACGGGGCCGCCCGACAGTGGTCTCTCCACTGTGTACCCCAGACGGTCTCCTGGAGGACGGGACCGCCCGACAGTGGTCTCTCCACTGTGTACCCCAGACGGTCTCCTGGAGGACGGGGCCGCCCGACAGTGGTCTCTCCACTGTGTACCCCAGACGGTCTCCTGGAGGACGGGACCGCCCGACAGTGGTCTCTCCACTGTGTACCCCAGACGGTCTCCTGGAGGACGGGGCCGCCCGACAGTGGTCTCTCCACTGTGTACCCCAGACCGCCTCCTGGAGGACGGGGCCGCCCGACAGTGGTCTCTCCACTGTGTACCCCAGACGGTCTCCTGGAGGACGGGGCCGCCCGACAGTGGTCTCTCCACTGTGTACCCCAGACGGTCTCCTGGAGGACGGGACCGCCCGACAGTGGTCTCTCCACTGTGTACCCCAGACGGTCTCCTGGAGGACGGGACCTCCCGACAGTGGTCTCTCCACTGTGTACCCCAGACGGTCTCCTGGAGGACGGGGCCGCCCGACAGTGGTCTCTCCACTGTGTACCCCAGACGGTCTCCTGGAGGACGGGGCCGCCCGACAGTGGTCTCTCCACTGTGTACCCCAGACCGCCTCCTGGAGGACGGGGCCGCCCGACAGTGGTCTCTCCACTGTGTACCCCAGACGGTCTCCTGGAGGACGGGACCGCCCGACAGTGATCTCTCCACTGTGTACCCCAGACGGTCTCCTGGAGGACGGGGCCGCCCGACAGTGGTCTCTCCACTGTGTACCCCAGACGGTCTCCTGGAGGACGGGGCCGCCCGACAGTGGTCTCTCCACTGTGTACCCCAGACGGTCTCCTGGAGGACGGGACCGCCCGACAGTGGTCTCTCCACTGTGTACCCCAGACCGCCTCCTGGAGGACGGGGCCGCCCGACAGTGGTCTCTCCACTGTGTACCCCAGACGGCCTCCTGGAGGACGGGACCGCCCGACAGTGGTCTCTCCACTGTGTACCCCAGACGGTCTCCTGGATGACGGGACCGCCCGACAGTGGTCTCTCCACTGTGTACCCCAGACGGTCTCCTGGAGGACGGGGCCGCCCGACAGTGGTCTCTCCACTGTGTACCCCAGACGGTCTCCTGGAGGACGGGGCCGCCCGACAGTGGTCTCTCCACTGTGTACCCCAGACGGTCTCCTGGAGGACGGGACCGCCCGACAGTGGTCTCTCCACTGTGTACCCCAGACGCTAGCCAGGCTGACGAGCCTCACCAGCACGGAGCGAACGTCGGCCGAGCGGACGCCGGTCAGTCGGTCAGCCGGTCACTTTACGACCGCCGCCGGCGACGACGCCGGCCGGCTTGTGACTCGTAACCGGCTGACCACTGACCGGTGGCCGCTGGGTGCCACCGAGCGGCGGTACACCGGCACCGGAGCGTCACAACACGTCACAACACCCCGCCCACCACCGAGCGGCGGTACACCGGCACCGGAGCGTCACAACACGTCACAACACCCCGCCCACCACCGAGCGGCGGTACTGCCACCGGAGCGTCACAACACGTCACAACACCCCGCCCACCACCGAGCGGCGGTACATGCCACCGGAGCGTCACAACACGTCACAACACCCCCGCCCACCACCGAGCGGCGGTACACCGGCACCGGAGCGTCACAACACGTCACAACACCCCGCCCACCACCGAGCGGCGGTACACTGCCACCGGAGCGTCACAACACGTCACAACACCCCGCCCACCACCGAGCGGCGGTACACCGGCACCGGAGCGTCACAACACGTCACAACACCCCGCCCACCACCGAGCGGCGGTACATGCCACCGGAGCGTCACAACACGTCACAATACCCCGCCCACCACCGAGCGGCGGTACACCGGCACCGGAGCGTCACAACACGTCACAACACCCCGCCCACCACCGAGCGGCGGTACACCGGCACCGGAGCGTCACAACACGTCACAATACCCCGCCCACCACCGAGCGGCGGTACACCGGCACCGGAGCGTCACAACACGTCACAATACCCCGCCCACCACCGAGCGGCGGTACACTGCCACCGGAGCGTCACAACACGTCACAATACCCCGCCCACCACCGAGCGGCGGTACACCGGCACCGGAGCGTCACAACACGTCACAACACCCCGCCCACCACCGAGCGGCGGTACACCGGCACCGGAGCGTCACAACACGTCACAACACCCCGCCCACCACCGAGCGGCGGTACACCGGCACCGGAGCGTCACAACACGTCACAACACCCCGCCCACCACCGAGCGGCGGTACACCGGCACCGGAGCGTCACAACACGTCACAACACCCCGCCCACCACCGAGCGGCGGTACACCGGCACCGGAGCGTCACAACACGTCACAACACCCCGCCCACCACCGAGCGGCGGTACACCGGCACCGGAGCGTCACAACACGTCACAACACCCCGCCCACCACCGAGCGGCGGTACACGCCACCGGAGCGTCACAACACGTCACAACACCCCGCCCACCACCGAGCGGCGGTACACCGGCACCGGAGCGTCACAACACGTCACAACACCCCGCCCACCACCGAGCGGCGGTACACCGGCACCGGAGCGTCACAACACGTCACAACACCCCGCCCACCACCGAGCGGCGGTACATGCCACCGGAGCGTCACAACACGTCACAATACCCCACCCACCACCGAGCGGCGGTACACCGGCACCGGAGCGTCACAACACGTCACAACACCCCGCCCACCACCGAGCGGCGGTACACCGGCACCGGAGCGTCACAACACGTCACAACACCCCGCCCACCACCGAGCGGCGGTACATGCCACCGGAGCGTCACAACACGTCACAACACCCCGCCCACCACCGAGCGGCGGTACACCGGCACCGGAGCGTCACAACACGTCACAACACCCCACCCACCACCGAGCGGCGGTACACCGGCACCGGAGCGTCACAACACGTCACAACACCCCGCCCACCACCGAGCGGTGGTACACCGGCACCGGAGCGTCACAACACGTCACAACACCCCGCCAACCACCGAGCGGCGGTACACCGGCACCGGAGCGTCACAACACGTCACAACACCCCGCCCACCACCGTGCGGCGGTACATGCCACCAGAGCGTCACAACACGTCACAACACCCCACCCACCACCGAGCGGCGGTACACCGGCACCGGAGCGTCACAACACGTCACAACACCCCGCCCACCACCGAGCGGCGGTACATGCCACCAGAGCGTCACAACACGTCACAATACCCCGCCCACCACCGAGCGGCGGTACATGCCACCGGAGCGTCACAACACGTCACAACACCCCGCCCACCACCGAGCGGCGGTACACAGACACCGGAGCGTCACAACACGCCGCCCCCGCTGGCACACAGATGGCCGTCTATGCAGGTCGGCACCGTCAGCTACCGTACCCATCGGACGGCACCAGCCGGCACCGGTTCCGGTGGCGAGTACCCTCCGACAGGGCATCGGGTCAGGTGAGCAGCCCCCGACAGAGCATCGGGTCAGGTGGCGAGTACACTCCGACAGGGCATCGGGTCAAGTGGCGAGTACCCTCCGACAGAGCATCGGGTCAGGTGGCGAGTACCCTCCGACAGGGCATCGGGTCAGGTGAGCAGCCCCCGACAGAGCATCGGGTCAGGTGGCGAGTACCCTCCGACAGAGCATCGGGTCAGGTGGCGAGTACCCTCCGACAGAGCATCGGGTCAAGTGGCGAGTACTCTCCGACAGGGCATCGGGTCAGGTGGCGAGTACCCTCCGACAGGGCATCGGGTCAGGTGGCGAGTACTCTCCGACAGGGCATCGGGTCAGGTGGCGAGTACCCTCCGACAGAGCATCGGGTCAGGTGGCGAGTACTCTCCGACAGGGCATCGGGTCAGGTGGCGAGTACCCTCCGACAGGGCATCGGGTCAGGTGGCGAGTACCCTCCGACAGGGCATCGGGTCAGGTGGCGAGTACCCTCCGACAGGGCATCGGGTCAGGTGAGCAGCCCCCGACAGAGCATCGGGTCAGGTGGCGAGTACCCTCCGACAGGGCATCGGGTCAGGTGAGCAGCCCCCGACAGAGCATCGGGTCAGGTGGCGAGTACCCTCCGACAGGGCATCGGGTCAGGTGGCGAGTACCCTCCGACAGGGCATCGGGTCAGGTGGCGAGTACCCTCCGACAGGGCATCGGGCCAGGTGGCGAGAACCCCCCCCCGGGACAGAGCATCGGGTCAGGTGGCGAGTACCCTCCGACAGGGCATCGGGTCAGGGGGCGGGGACCCTCCGACAGGGCATCGGGTCAGGTGGCGAGTACCCTCCGACAGAGCATCGGGTCAGGTGGCGAGTACCCTCCGACAGAGCATCGGGTCAGGTGGCGAGTACTCTCCGACAGGGCATCGGGTCAGGTGGCGAGTACCCTCCGACAGAGCATCGGGTCAGGTGGCGAGTACCCTCCGAAAGGGCATCGGGTCAGGTGGCGAGTACCCTCCGACAGGGCATCGGGTCAGGTGGCGAGTACCCTCCGACAGAGCATCGGGTCAGGTGGCGAGTACCCTCCGACAGGGCATCGGGTCAGGTGGCGAGTACTCTCCGACAGGGCATCGGGTCAGGTGGCGAGTACTCTCCGATATGGTGCTGGGACAGGTGACGAGTACCCTTTGACAGGGTACAGGGTCAGCTTACGAGCATCCTCCGACAATGTACCGAAGATTCAGACGAACAGGTGCTGAGTTCCCGCGAGTGGGGTATGTGGAAATCCGGTACCGAGCCTACGTAGGTAGTGCGAGGTGCAGGTTGCCGAACAGGGATGTGTGTTAATCATATTTGCCTTCAATGTAGTCTTACACTAGCAAAGGACGGCAAAGAATTCGCGTTTTTCAACCTAACTAATGGTAGGCTAGGAAATGTATTCGGCTTATCCTGTTTTGTGGTATCACCTACGCTCAGATGGTTCCCCTCCCCCACCCACAACTTGGCTTCAGTATAAATGACGCAACAGGCAATGAAGTGTAGTCGTTCATTTACATTCGGGTTATGATGCTCGAATCCGGATATGCTACCCTGGGTGACATCCAGCCCACGCCAAGTCCAAGCCCGGCCACATATCTCATACGGTGGCGGCCCGCTCCACGCCAGCAAGGCGTCGTCTCGGACATATTTTATTTGGCCAATAAACGTCCAATAAGCGACGAGGCGTTATTTCTGAGAAGACAAGGGGAGCCTGTGGATGTGACTAGGCACCATCAGAAGTTGGCAAGATTTATGTAGGATGTTAAATTAAACCAACGCGAACGCAATTTTCAGGAGCGATGCTTTTGCAAAATTATGACACGACCAACACAATCTCGACATCTGAGCTCTATTCGTCCACGCCCTATCACAAATCGCAATCCTCTGTTATTACAAATCAATGATTGCACTGGGCCCACCGGGTCGCTCCTACTCGGGACACAAATCAAGCTAGCGGCACGGCTGCAGGGCCGAGATGTCTTTTAAAGCTCCCGCGGGCTGTTAGCCAAGTGTCGGCACCGTCCGAGCGCTGCCAACAATGACTGGTGGTCGGCACTAGACGCGCCATTACGGCCCAAAGACGCGCCAAAACAATCCTGCGCCGGCCACCGACTGCGACGGCTCTCTGACACACTCCACCAGTGGTCTGGGTCGGGTGTCCAGAGGAAACTGCACCAGTCCATCTCACGCTGCGGCGGACTGGGGCAGGTGTGCATTACGTGCTGCGTGCTGGTGTGGAACGGGTCGTAATGCACGGCGTTCGCTGCATACTCAGTTTAGTATGCAATGCTCCCGTGCCAGAAGAAAAAAGGATAACCATTATACCCTAATAGTGAACCACCCGCACGTCAGACCGACGATGCTCTATTTCGTTTTGCTATTGACCTTTTAAATCGCCTTTGAAATACCGGGTGCATCCAACGCATGCAAGAAAATATAGCACAAGAAAATTCGCAAACGAGGATGTACATCCAGATGCATACATCGAAACTAAACAATTGAAGAACAACATGCCCACACATGCGCATGAATATATATGTAAATACACACACACACACACACACATATATATATATAACATAGCATGGACAGACAACCCAAATATATCATCTGTTGCAACTGTTGAGTCTTAAGACAACATGACATCTGTTGCGCTTTATACGCATTTCAGTGTTGATTGCAGTCGCGATAGCCCATCGTTTATGTGAGTAACCAAGATATATGCTAACTTGGCGGGCTGCATTGCTGGCTGAGCCAAGCTATTGCCTAGTGTTGGAGCTGGCAGGGAGATGATAGCCGGAGCGAGAGCGAAATTGGAGTTTCCTTGGATTTTCATTTTTCATGCAAACTACAGCACATAATTGCATTGCTAAGGACCTGCTGCACATGGTTGGACTTCCGAGGGCGGGTTGGATAAATGTTCAATCTGAACTTCAATTTTACTGGAGAGTAGTTGAGTTATATTTAGGAGGGCGCCGGGTGATTCAACAGCCACTGCCATATCCAGACTCGGCCAGCTAATCTCCGGTGGCGTTGGCAGCGCGCCGCGTTACCACCGCCGCCTCATCCCCCCCCACCCCCCACCCCCAGCTGCCGTCAGTGTCGCAGCAGGCCGCGCCGGTCGCGCTGCAGTGTCGCGCAACACACACACACACACACACAACCGGCGACGCGCGACAAACAATATCTCGCACGGCGGCGGTCGCCATTTCCTGGGCGCTGTTGATAAACGCGGCGCGTCTCGCGCCGAGAACGCCTCCCCTGCCGCTAATCGCCGCCCAGCCGCACCGATCAATGCCGTGTTTCCGCAGTTTCGGGGCGGTTTTTGGGGGGCAGATCTGGCGTGAGCGCGAAGGCACGTGTCCGCCGGCCGAGAACGGTGAGCCACATTGTCCTCGTCCGATGGAAGCACAGACCAGGCCGGCTCAATTTCCGGACAACCATCAGGCGCGCTTTCATCAATTCTTGTGCTATCAGCAAGACTTAATGGTTCCATGAATAAGAAACGAGACGGGGAGGGGAGGAGGCTTAACAATTGATGTCTGACGAGAGGAATGATGCTGGGAGAAAGAAGCGGAAAATCAGATCGGGACAGAATGACCGACGATGGCAAATTCAGCTGCCCCACAGTTTGCTACCGACTTCCCTCCAGGTTATGGACGGCTTACCGCCAATTTCCCTACATGTTAGGGACGGTTTGCCACCGACTTCCCTCCAAGCTAGGGACGGTTTGCTACCAATTTCCATCTAGTTTAGGGACGATTTTCCACCGACCTACCTCTGGCTTAGGAACGGTTTGCCACCGATTTCCGTCCACACTAGGGACGGGTTTCGACAGATTTTCCTCCAGGTTAGGTACAGTTTGCAACCGACTTTCCTCCAGGTTAAAGACGGTTTTGCACCGAGTTCACTCCAGGTGAGGGAGAGGGCAGCCTCGGACTAGGGAGATGTGCCAGGGGGCCGGTAGACCCTGCCATTTGGCGAGACAGGTATCCACACTTCAGATGGACCAACGTAAAAATATGTACCCTACCGCCTATCGCACTGTCTTACAGACAAGAGCAATATCAAGGCAAGTCTTCCCTAGTGTGCATACGAGAACAATTAACAAAAGGAGGTTGGTGCCCCGACCCCGACATACTCGTAAATGTGATAACTTTACCTTTGTTGCAACGCTTCAAGCCCCGATTTTCCCCCATTCAGCTTTAAACCTGCTCTTGAAATTTTGATCTGATCCGGACTGAAGTACTCATAATCCATGCTGACACACAGTGACGGCGCATCCCGCGTCCATACAGTTCGCCAAGGGTTTCACGGAAATGCCGGCCGCCAACAGGCCGGGAAGCGCAGGAGGCGGGACGTCGAAAGTGCAATTCGGAGGCTTTATTTTCGAACCGCAGGATGGCAGACGTGTGTTATACATGCTTTTACTGGCGAAATTTATCAAATGGATCTCATTTGAGGTCGAATAGTGCCATAAACAAGAAGGTTAATTCCCATGACTGGCATTCACGAAGCCATATTTCCTGACGCTCGGCTTTGAATAGTCCAGTGGACTACACTGGCGTTACTTCGAAATACACCGGGCTACACTGAGCTGGACCTACCCTCTCGCCTAGAGCCATCGATGGCACCCTACATGCACCCGCAATATTCGGCTGGAAGATAGGCATGGCTCCCGATCCCAGAAATTGACTCCGGATTCCGAGATCCCGAAATCCGGTATTCTTCCGATTCTGGGCTGTCGCATGACGCAAGATCCACCAGTCACAGGTCCGGTTTTTACCGAGAGTAGACAGGAAACCATAAGATCGAGGACCTTTCCAGTCAGCTGGTCGTTCCTAAACTGTTAAAAGTAGGACAGATTTTCTTCACAAAGTCTCTTACAGGATTCAGAATCACACGTTGAAAATTATCGCCACAAAACTGGCACATAGTGCTTCAACCTGGCTCAACTTGAACTCCAAAAACGAATACAGCCGAAACATCTGATGGCCGCAACAACTACGCACACTTCAAATCAACGCTTCATTGCTGTGTAGATCATTATGCATACCCATGTCACAAATTTTTGTTAGATGTTTGTCAGACATTCAGTGACCAGAGTAGCTCGGGGACTTTTTGCCACCGACTTCTCTCCAGGTTAGGAACCGTTTGCTTGCTTGCTTGCTTGCTATCATTGTTGAGTGGTCTTTCAGGATCCAGGATCTAAAGGGACGTTTTGTCGAAGAATCTCTCAGGATTCAGAATTCGGCCTTGAATTCATGGATGGAATTTCCGGAATCCGTGAGTTAGTTCATCACTAACATCCACGACCTAGTTCGAAAAATCCAAGAAGCAAATCAATTTTGCGTAGAATGCTACAGGATCCAGAGTCTACTGATAGGATCCAGAGAAATATCGACCGCAGCGTGGGTGAGACTTCAATGTGGGCTGGTTTCCTGGGGTGTGGATGGGTCGGCGGATGTAGGATTCATCCGGCGGCCGGAGACGCAACACTTCCGGCGGTGGTTGACACGCTCTGTTTTCATTTGGCGGCGGCAGGTGGCAGCAGGGTCGGCCGGTGCGGTCAGCTCCCTGGGAGCGGGCGCCTCCTGACCGCCGGAAATCATGCTCATGCTGACCGCAGCGTCCGCCACGCCCGGCGAGCCGCCACACCGCCGGCAGGTAGGCGTCACATCACCGCCAGCGGAGAAGCGTGCTGCACACATCACCGCCAGGGGAGAAGCGTACCGCACACATCACCGCCAGCGGAGCGGCGTACCGCACACATCACCGCCAGCGGAGAGGCGTGCTGCACACATCACCGCCAGCGGAGAGGCGTGCTGCACACATCACCGCCAGCGGAGAGGCGTGCCGCACACATTACTGCTGGCGGAGAGGCGTGCTGCACACGTCACCGCCGGCGGAGAGGCGTGCCGCACACATCACCGCCAGCGGAGAAGCGTGCTGCACACATCACCGCCAGCGGAGAAGCGTGCTGCACACATCACCGCCAGCGGAGAAGCGTGCTCCATACCGCCAGCGGGGCGTGCTGCACATCACCGCCAGCGGAGAGGCGTACCGCACATCACCGCCAGCGGAGAGGCGTGCTGCACACATCACCGCCAGCGGAGAGGCGTGCTGCACACATCACCGCCAGCGGAGAGGCGTGCCGCACACATTACTGCCGGCGGAGAGGCGTGCCGCACACGTCACCGCCGGCGGAGAGGCTGCCGCACATCACCGCCAGCGGAGAAGCGTGCTGCACACATCACCGCCAGCGGAGAAGCGTGCTGCACACATCACCGCCAGCGGAGAAGCGTGCTGCACACATCACCGCCAGCGGAGAGGCGTGCTGCACACATCACCGCCAGCGGAGAGGCGTGCTGCACACATCACTGCCGGCGGAGAGGCGTGCCGCACACATCACCGCCGGCGGAGAAGCGTGCTGCACACATCACCGCCGGCGGAGAGGCGTGCTGCACACATCACTGCCGGCGGAGAGGCGTGCCGCACACATCACCGCCGGCGGAGAAGCGTGCTGCACACATCACCGCCGGCGGAGAGGCGTACCGCACACATCACCGCCAGCGGAGCGGCGTGCTGCACACATCACCGCCGCGGAGGCGTCTGCACATCACCCCGGCGCGGCGTGCTGCACATCACGCCAGCGGAGGCTGCTGCACACATCACCGCCGGCGGAGCGGCGTACCGCACACATCACCGCCAGCGGAGAGGCGTGCTGCACACATCACCGCCAGCGGAGAGGCGTACCGCACACATCACCGCCAGCGGAGAGGCGTGCTGCACACATCACCGCCGGCGGAGAGGCGTGCTGCACACATTACTGCCGGCGGAGAGGCGTGCTGCACACATCACCGCCAGCGGAGCGCTGTGCTGAACACATCACCGCCGGCGGAGAGGCGTGCTGCACACATCACCGCCAGCGGAGAGGCGTGCTGCACACATCACCGCCAGCGGAGAGGCGTGCCGCACACATCACCGCCAGCGGAGCGCCGTGCTGAACACATCACCGCCGTCGCACTTCGTCAAGGCACATCAGCCGGCGACCGAAATTCCGGCGCGTCACTTACCCGGGAATAAACAACACCAGCTTGCAATCGCGTCATCTTGCGCTGCGGGCGGTCGGTGCGTTGGACTCATGGGCCGTCCGCCCAGCGCGCGATACTCGACCTTACGGCGCACGGTGCCCGGTCGCCGCGCTTTCCCAGCCACCCCCCGGCTGGGGATAAAGAGGATGGCGGGGAGCGGTCGGACAGGAGGAAAACACAGGTCAGATATACGCGACACTTACACGCACCGGGGCTCGACACAGGTGGCGGCAAAAACCGGCGGCGGCGCGACGCGGGAATAAATCTGCGCCGGCGCTCCCGGCGGTCACTTGCGACGCATACTTCGGGGCAGCAGCGGCACGACGCCGGCCACCTCCCGGCCCGGAAACGGCAGTCGACAGTCCGGAGACACGTGCCGTCGTCGACGGCGCAGGCGCGGCCAGCTCACATCGACACCGCTGACAGGACGGGTGCATCCGGCATACCGCCGGGACGTATCACTTACGACACCAATATTGGCCGGTCATGTCGCGCGGTGGCCGTTAGCCCTCCCGACCGTGACACATTGGCTATTGCGGACCAAATGCGTCGGCCGCTTCACGGGAGATATGTCCAATTTGTCGGCCGAGGTATATCATATTTCTTGACCGTGCCAATCGGCTGACGTCGGCTGTTATAGACCAGAGCTATGGCAGTCCGAATATATGAAGGCCTATATCTGTCGCAGATAGCAGCGTTCCCGGTCGAGTACAACACTCTTCAAGTTGCCATATGGCTTCGATCCAGGCGATGTTATAACAGAACAGTGGTGGAAACGCCATGATGAATATTTTGATGCATAAAATTTGCATTCAGTCAAGCCGAAAGGGACAGGGAACTTGATTACTGGGCACATTATCGCGAGCGATCCTGATTGGAGATCTGCTGGCATAGGTGGTACGAATAAAAAGTTTTGGGGACGAGTAGATTGGAACTCGTAACTGCAAAGCGCCCGCAGCCCAAGCAAACTGAACAATTCGAACACCTGAATACATACACCGCAAGTTTAAAAAACATCATAGGAAATTGAGTTCTGTCCTGGTGAATTGATGACCTCGCAAAGTAGGTCATGGGTGGCATTCTTTCTGGACACACCCGATCATTTATCCAATCATTAACAAAATTCAAACCAATGGCGCGGATAGGATAATGACATGACACATCCACTAATGGTAAATGTAAAGTATGAAGATATTGTGGGTGTATTCTTGACGTCAGGATTTTTTTAAAACTCGAAAAGAGAATTATCTGACTAAATGTTGTATTGTTGAAATTGAGACGTAATTTCAAGTGGCGAAGGCGTCAACAGCACCTTTCAGAAGCTCTACAAATGAGCACTGTTTTTATACCATGGACCAATAAAAGTATAGGTGCAATGTGCTCCTATCTATCTATGCTGCAATCTACAAGCTGTAACCTTTGCAGGGCTCTTTTGAAAAATGCAGAAAATCCTGTGATTGGAGTACTGTTCAACGGCAGTGCTTCATTTGATTGTGAAGCGGATGACGGAATCCGCAGCTTAGAGATAATCAGATGAAATTAGATGATAATCCGATAATAACTAATAATAAGTGTTCACATGAGTGGGCCTAATGGACTGATATTGTTTGCTCGTGTCTTGCTTTTGGGCGTTAGCATGTTGCTGAGAATGTGAGGAGCTGCATTTGGGCGTTAGCATGTTGCTGAGAATGTGAGGAGCTGCATTTGGGCGTTAGCATGTTGCTGAGAATGTGAGGAGCTGCATTTGGGCGTTAGCATGTTGCTGAGAATGTGAGGAGCTGCATTTTAGCATTTTGCTGAGAATGTGAGGAGCTGCATTTTAGCATGTTGCTGAGAATGTGAGGAGCTGCATTTTTGTATTCATCACTTTCACGCGGAATTCTGCCTGGAGTTCCACGCGACATCTGTAAAGAACGTCGCACTAAGCGGGCGATAGAAGAATTATCCGTGGAATGCCCGCAAAGAACACATCCCAAAATGCACTCACTCGTACAGATCACATAGCAGCGAACAAACCTCGCCATTGTGTCTGCTGTCGTGTTAATCCACACACTTCAATACGACCCCTCATGGATGAAAGTCTGCCTGCACACCCCTATTGGTGTACTTCTCTGTTGGACATTGCGTAGATATAGTGCATGCAGCTTACGTGGATAAATGTCGTCTTCCCCACAATTTGAGGAAACATCGATGAAAAACGACACTTTTCAAGATAGTTTGGATACAAATGCATGTGGTTAGGCTCCGCGAACTCGCCGTTAAAAACTACACCCATCCGCAGAACCCTATACGACACATTTATGTCACTTGGACCCATATTTTAAGCAAAACTGCAGCCGCACGTCTGCATGTGCATGCATGCCACGGGATCCGCGGATCTCTCGGAGCGGATGTTGTGCAGACCCACCGGATGCTCAGTGGATAGGCCGGCAGCGAAATAAGCGGCCCACACTGGTTCGCCCTTATCACAGCCGAATCTAAACAAACAGACTCATCAAATTGTGGGGAGGCCCGCTCCAAGCTGTTGTTTGACGGTTTAGTGATGAATACGAGCAGATGGCCACCCAGGCAGTCCGGCTTAACGTCACACCCACCTACCACGCTTCTCTGCTTTCGAAAGGCTTGGACGTCGACCTCAAGCGCGAACGGCACAAGCCTAAGCTTCTTAAAAAAAGCATCTCACATGCGCTGGGAGAGGATGCACGAGTGTGAAAGTGTGTGTCTGTGTGTGTGGGTGAAAGGACGTGATGAGTCTTGTGCATTTATTTCCCTCTCTAGTTTCCTTTCGAGGAAACATAAATCAAGGGTTCACGCAAAATGGGTTACTGTGTCCACTTCACTCGCCAGCCGGACCGATCTCAGCTTGACAGCTGGCCTGCAATTGCCATATTGTAAACACTTTGAACACCCATTGCAGGAGTTTTGTCCACTATGTGCATACCAAAACTACGGAGTACACCACCAACCTACCTCTATCAACATGTCTTTCATCCCGTCACAACTCAGCTGCAAAAACCTCTCACATCTTATCCCGTCGCATTGTTTCCTCAGAATATGCTTACCAAACCGACACACCGACACCCTAACACGAACTACACACGCAATGGTGCCTACCTCCCAGTGCTCACAGGCCCTCACCTACACGAGGAGCCAAGCACTTGACCGACCCGCCATACACCTTCTGACGCCTACGAGGAGAACGCACGTCGGCGCCACGGGCGGACGTGGCATCGAGCGCGGGGTAGCGCCGGCTGCGACACTTGACGTCACGACACGACGTCACGAAACGCGGACGGCACGTCAGGGGCGTGCAGTCAGCTGACGACGTGATGCTCCACGTGACCGCCGCCACCAGCTGGGCATGTCACGTGGGAAGGCGCGGGCGACAGGTGCGACGTCACTAGTAAGCGGTGGTGCAGCGGGGCCACGTCTCGGAGGCGTCGGCTCTCCCGCGGCTTCTGAACTGAGCTGACCACCGGGCCACAGCGGCCGCTGGGAGGGGACCCGACCACCGGGCCACAGTGGCCGCTGGGAGGGGACCCGACCACCGGGCCACAGTAGCCGCTGGGAGGGGACCCGACCACCGGGCCACAGTAGCCGCTGGGAGGGGACCCGACCACCGGGCCACAGTGGCCGCTGGGAGGGACCCGACCACCGGGCCACAGTGGCCGCTGGGAGGGGACCCGACCACCGGGCCACAGTGGCCGCTGGGAGGGGGGACCCGACCACCGGGCCACAGTAGCCGCTGGGAGGGGACCCGACCACCGGGCCACAGTAGCCGCTGGGAGGGGACCCGACCACCGGGCCACAGTAGCCGCTGGGAGGGGACCTGACCACCGGGCCACAGTAGCCGCTGGGAGGGGACCCGACCACCGGGCCACGTGCCGCTGGGAGGGGACCCGACCACCGGGCCACTGCCGCTGGGGGACCGACCACCGGGCCACGTGGCCGCTGGGGGACCGACCACCGGGCCACAGCGGCCGCTGGGAGGGGACCCGACCACCGGGCCACAGTGGCCGCTGGGAGGGGGACCTGACCACCGGGCCACAGTAGCCGCTGGGAGGGGACCCGACCACCGGGCCACAGTGGCCGCTGGGAGGGGACCCGACCACCGGGCCACAGTAGCCGCTGGGAGGGGACCCGACCACCGGGCCACAGCGGCCGCTGGGAGGGGGACCCGACCACCGGGCCACAGTGGCCGCTGGGAGGGGACCCGACCACCGGGCCACAGTGGCCGCTGGGAGGGGACCCGACCACCGGGCCACAGTGGCCGCTGGGAGGGGACCCGACCACCGGGCCACAGTGGCCGCTGGGAGGGGACCCGACCACCGGGCCACAGTGGCCGCTGGGAGGGGACCCGACCACCGGGCCACAGTGGCCGCTGGGAGGGGACCCGACCACCGGGCCACAGCGGCCGCTGGGAGGGGGACCCGACCACCGGGCCACAGTGGCCGCTGGGAGGGGACCCGACCACCGGGCCACAGTGGCCGCTGGGAGGGGGACCCGACCACCGGGCCACAGTGGCCGCTGGGAGGGGACCCGACCACCGGGCCAAGTAACCGCTGGGAGGGGACCCGACCACCGGGCCGGTGCCGCTGGGAGGGGACCCGACCACCGGGCCACGTGGCCCTGGGGGGGACCCGACCACCGGGCCACAGTGGCCGCTGGGAGGGGACGCTCTACCGTGCCGACACCGGCCACAGTGGCCGCTGGGAGGGGACCCGACCACCGGGCCACAGTGGCCGCTGGGAGGGGACCCGACCACCGGGCCACAGTGGCCGCTGGGAGGGGACCCGACCACCGGGCCACAGTGGCCGCTGGGAGGGGACCCGACCACCGGGCCACAGTGGCCGCTGGGAGGGGACCCGACCACCGGGCCACAGCGGCCGCTGGGAGGGGACCCGACCACCGGGCCACAGTGGCCGCTGGGAGGGGACCTGACCACCGGGCCACAGTAGCCGCTGGGAGGGGACCCGACCACCGGGCCACAGTGGCCGCTGGGGAGGGGACCCGACCACCGGGCCACAGTAGCCGCTGGGAGGGGACCCGACCACCGGGCCACAGCGGCCGCTGGGAGGGGACCCGACCACCGGGCCACAGTGGCCGCTGGGAGGGGACCCGACCACCGGGCCACAGTGGCCGCTGGCAGGGGACCCGACCACCGGGCCACAGTGGCCGCTGGGAGGTGACCCGACCACCGGGCCACAGTGGCCGCTGGGAGGGACCCGACCACCGGGCCACAGTGGCCGCTGGGAGGGACCCGACCACCGGGCCACAGTAGCCGCTGGGAGGGGACCCGACCACCGGGCCACAGCGGCCGCTGGGAGGGGACCCGACCACCGGGCCACAGTGGCCGCTGGGAGGGGACCCGACCACCGGGCCACAGTGGCCGCTGGGAGGGGACCCGACCACCGGGCCACAGTAGCCGCTGGGAGGGGACCCGACCACCGGGCCAAGTAACCGCTGGGAGGGGACCCGACCACCGGGCCACAGTCGCCGCTGGGAGGGGACCCGACCACCGGGCCACAGTGGCCCCTGGGAGGGGACCCGACCACCGGGCCACAGTGGCCGCTGGGAGGGGACGCTCTAACCGTGCCGACCACCGGACCACAGTGGCCGCTGGGAGGGGACCCGACCACCGGGCCACAGTGGCCGCTGGGAGGGGACCCGACCACCGGGCCACAGTGGCCGCTGGGAGGGGACCCGACCACCGGGCCACAGTGGCCGCTGGGAGGGGACCCGACCACCGGGCCACAGTGGCCGCTGGGAGGGGGACCCGACCACCGGGCCACAGTGGCCGCTGGGAGGGGACGCTCTAACCGTGCCGACCACCGGGCCACAGTGGCCGCTGGGAGGGGACCCGACCACCGGGCCACAGTGGCCGCTGGGAGGGGACGCTCTAACCGTGCCGACCACCGGGCCACAGTGGCCGCTGGGGAGGGGACCCGACCACCGGGCCACAGTGGCCGCTGGGAGGGGACCCGACCACCGGGCCACAGTGGCCGCTAGGAGGGGACGCTCTAACCGTGCCGACCACCGGGCCACAGTGGCCGCTGGGAGGGGACCCGACCACCGGGCCACAGTGGCCGCTGGGAGGGGACCCGACCACCGGGCCACAGTAGCCCCTGGGAGGGGACCCGACCACCGGGCCACAGTAGCCGCTGGGAGGGGACCTGACCACCGGGCCACAGTAGCCGCTGGCAGGGGGACCCGACCACCGGGCCACAGTAGCCGCTGGGAGGGAACCTGACCACCGGGCCACAGTAGCCGCTGGGAGGGGGACCTGACCACCGGGCCACAGTAGCCGCTGGGAGGGGACCCGACCACCGGGCCACAGTGGCCGCTGGGAGGGGACCCGACCACTGGGCCACAGTGGCCGCTGGCGGGGACCCGACCACCGGCCCACAGTAGCCGCTGGGAGGGGACCCGACCACCGGGCCGTAGCCGCTGGCAGGGGACCCGACCACCGGGCCACAGTAGCCGCTGGGAGGGGGACCCGACCACCGGGCCACAGTGGCCGCTGGGAGGGGACGCTCTAACCGTGCCGACCACCGGGCCACAGTGGCCGCTGGGAGGGGGACCCGACCACCGGGCCACAGTAGCCGCTGGGAGGGGGACCCGACCACCGGGCCACAGTGGCCGCTGGGAGGGGACCCGACCACTGGGCCACAGTGGCCGCTGGGAGGGACCCGACCACCGGGCCAAGTGGCCGCTGGGAGGGGACCCGACCACCGGGCCACAGTGGCCGCTGGGAGGGACCCGACCACTGGGCCACAGTGGCCGCTGGGAGGGGACGCTCTACGTGCCGACCACCGGACCACAGTGGCCGCTGGGAGGGGGACCCGACCACCGGGCCACAGTGGCCGCTGGGAGGGGACCCGACCACCGGGCCACAGTGCCGCTGGGAGGGGACCCGACCACCGGGCCACAGTAGCCGCTGGGAGGGGACCCGACCACCGGGCCACAGTAGCCCCTGGGAGGGGACCCGACCACCGGGCCACAGTAGCCGCTGGGAGGGGACCTGACCACCGGGCCACAGTAGCCGCTGGGAGGGACCCGACCACCGGGCCACAGTACCGCTGGGAGGGGACCTGACCACCGGGCCACGTAGCCGCTGGGAGGGGACCCGACCACCGGGCCACAGTAGCCGCTGGGGGGGGACCCGACCACCGGGCCACAGTAGCCGCTGGGAGGGGACCCGACCACCGGGCCACAGTGGCCGCTGGGAGGGGACCCGACCACCGGGCCACAGCGGCCGCTGGGAGGGGACCCGACCACCGGGCCACAGTAGCCGCTGGGAGGGGACCTGACCACCGGGCCACAGTAGCCGCTGGGAGGGGGACCCGACCACCGGGCCACAGTGGCCGCTGGGAGGGGACCCGACCACCGGGCCACAGTAGCCGCTGGGAGGGGACCCGACCACCGGGCCACAGCGGCCGCTGGGAGGGGACCCGACCACCGGGCCACAGTGGCCGCTGGGAGGGGGACCCGACCACCGGGCCACAGTGGCCGCTGGCAGGGGACCCGACCACCGGGCCACAGTGGCCGCTGGGAGGTGACCCGACCACCGGGCCACAGTGGCCGCTGGGAGGGGACCCGACCACCGGGCCACAGTGGCCGCTGGGAGGGGACCCGACCACCGGGCCACAGTAGCCGCTGGGAGGGGACCCGACCACCGGGCCACAGCGGCCGCTGGGAGGGGACCCGACCACCGGGCCACAGTGGCCGCTGGGAGGGGACCCGACCACCGGGCCACAGTGGCCGCTGGGAGGGGACCCGACCACCGGGCCACAGTAGCCGCTGGGAGGGGACCCGACCACCGGGCCAAGTAACCGCTGGGAGGGGACCCGACCACCGGGCCACAGTCGCCGCTGGGAGGGGACCCGACCACCGGGCCACAGTGGCCCCTGGGAGGGGACCCGACCACCGGGCCACAGTGGCCGCTGGGAGGGGACGCTCTAACCGTGCCGACCACCGGACCACAGTGGCCGCTGGGAGGGGGACCCGACCACCGGGCCACAGTGGCCGCTGGGAGGGGGACCCGACCACCGGGCCACAGTGGCCGCTGGGGGGACCCGACCACCGGGCCACAGTAGCCGCTGGGAGGGGGACCCGACCACCGGGCCACAGTGGCCGCTGGGAGGGGACCCGACCACCGGGCCACAGTGGCCGCTGGGAGGGGACGCTCTAACCGTGCCGACCACCGGGCCACAGTGGCCGCTGGGAGGGGACCCGACCACCGGGCCACAGTGGCCGCTGGGAGGGGACGCTCTAACCGTGCCGACCACCGGGCCACAGTGGCCGCTGGGAGGGGGACCCGACCACCGGGCCACAGTGGCCGCTGGGAGGGGACCCGACCACCGGGCCACAGTGGCCGCTAGGGAGGGGACGCTCTAACCGTGCCGACCACCGGGCCACAGTGGCCGCTGGGAGGGGACCCGACCACCGGGCCACAGTGGCCGCTGGGAGGGGACCCGACCACCGGGCCACAGTAGCCCCTGGGAGGGGACCCGACCACCGGGCCACAGTAGCCGCTGGGAGGGGACCTGACCACCGGGCCACAGTAGCCGCTGGCAGGGGACCCGACCACCGGGCCACAGTAGCCGCTGGGAGGGAACCTGACCACCGGGCCACAGTAGCCGCTGGGAGGGGACCTGACCACCGGGCCACAGTAGCCGCTGGGAGGGGCCCGACCACCGGGCCACAGTGGCCGCTGGGAGGGGACCCGACCACTGGGCCACAGTGGCCGCTGGCAGGGGGACCCGACCACCGGCCCACAGTAGCCGCTGGGAGGGGACCCGACCACCGGGCCACAGTAGCCGCTGGCAGGGGACCCGACCACCGGGCCACAGTAGCCGCTGGGAGGGGACCCGACCACCGGGCCACAGTGGCCGCTGGGGGGACGCTCTAACCGTGCCGACCACCGGGCCACAGTGGCCGCTGGGAGGGGGACCCGACCACCGGGCCACAGTAGCCGCTGGGAGGGGACCCGACCACCGGGCCACAGTGGCCGCTGGGAGGGGACCCGACCACTGGGCCACAGTGGCCGCTGGGAGGGGACCCGACCACCGGGCCACAGTGGCCGCTGGGAGGGACCCGACCACCGGGCCACAGTGGCCGCTGGGAGGGGACCCGACCACTGGGCCACAGTGGCCGCTGGGGGGACGCTCTAACCGTGCCGACCACCGGACCACAGTGGCCGCTGGGGGGGACCCGACCACCGGGCCACAGTGGCCGCTGGGAGGGGACCCGACCACCGGGCCACAGTGCCGCTGGGAGGGGACCCGACCACCGGGCCACAGTAGCCGCTGGGAGGGGACCCGACCACCGGGCCACAGTAGCCCCTGGGAGGGGGACCCGACCACCGGGCCACAGTAGCCGCTGGGAGGGGACCTGACCACCGGGCCACAGTAGCCGCTGGGAGGGGACCCGACCACCGGGCCACAGTAGCCGCTGGGAGGGACCTGACCACCGGGCCACAGTAGCCGCTGGGAGGGGACCCGACCACCGGGCCACAGTAGCCGCTGGGAGGGACCCGACCACCGGGCCCAGTAGCCGCTGGGAGGGGACCCGACCACCGGGCCACAGTGGCCGCTGGGAGGGGACCCGACCACCGGGCCACAGCGGCCGCTGGGAGGGGACCCGACCACCGGGCCACAGTAGCCGCTGGGAGGGGACCTGACCACCGGGCCACAGTAGCCGCTGGGAGGGGACCCGACCACCGGGCCACAGTAGCCGCTGGGAGGGGACCCGACCACCGGGCCACAGTAGCCGCTGGGAGGGGACCCGACCACCGGGCCACAGCGGCCGCTGGGAGGGGACCCGACCACCGGGCCACAGTGGCCGCTGGGAGGGGACCCGACCACCGGGCCACAGTGGCCGCTGGCAGGGACCCGACCACCGGGCCACAGTGGCCGCTGGGAGGTGACCCGACCACCGGGCCACAGTGGCCGCTGGGGGGGGACCCGACCACCGGGCCACAGTGGCCGCTGGGGGGGACCCGACCACCGGGCCACAGTAGCCGCTGGGAGGGGACCCGACCACCGGGCCACAGCGGCCGCTGGGAGGGGACCCGACCACCGGGCCACAGTGGCCGCTGGGAGGGGACCCGACCACCGGGCCACAGTGGCCGCTGGGAGGGGACCCGACCACCGGGCCACAGTAGCCGCTGGGAGGGGACCCGACCACCGGGCCAAGTAACCGCTGGGAGGGGACCCGACCACCGGGCCACAGTCGCCGCTGGGAGGGGACCCGACCACCGGGCCACAGTGGCCCCTGGGAGGGGACCCGACCACCGGGCCACAGTGGCCGCTGGGAGGGGACGCTCTAACCGTGCCGACCACCGGACCACAGTGGCCGCTGGGAGGGGGGACCCGACCACCGGGCCACAGTGGCCGCTGGGAGGGGGACCCGACCACCGGGCCACAGTGGCCGCTGGGAGGGGACCCGACCACCGGGCCACAGTAGCCGCTGGGAGGGGGACCCGACCACCGGGCCACAGTGGCCGCTGGGAGGGGACCCGACCACCGGGCCACAGTGGCCGCTGGGAGGGGACGCTCTAACCGTGCCGACCACCGGGCCACAGTGGCCGCTGGGAGGGGGACCCGACCACCGGGCCACAGTGGCCGCTGGGAGGGGACGCTCTAACCGTGCCGACCACCGGGCCACAGTGGCCGCTGGGAGGGGACCCGACCACCGGGCCACAGTGGCCGCTGGGAGGGGACCCGACCACCGGGCCACAGTGGCCGCTAGGAGGGGACGCTCTAACCGTGCCGACCACCGGGCCACAGTGGCCGCTGGGAGGGGACCCGACCACCGGGCCACAGTGGCCGCTGGGAGGGGGACCCGACCACCGGGCCACAGTAGCCCCTGGGAGGGGGACCCGACCACCGGGCCACAGTAGCCGCTGGGAGGGGACCTGACCACCGGGCCACAGTAGCCGCTGGCAGGGGACCCGACCACCGGGCCACAGTAGCCGCTGGGAGGGAACCTGACCACCGGGCCACAGTAGCCGCTGGGAGGGGACCTGACCACCGGGCCACAGTAGCCGCTGGGAGGGGGACCCGACCACCGGGCCACAGTGGCCGCTGGGAGGGACCCGACCACTGGGCCACAGTGGCCGCTGGCAGGGGACCCGACCACCGGGCCACAGTAGCCGCTGGGGGGGACCCGACCACCGGGCCACAGTAGCCGCTGGCAGGGGACCCGACCACCGGGCCACAGTAGCCGCTGGGAGGGGACCCGACCACCGGGCCACAGTGGCCGCTGGGAGGGGACGCTCTAACCGTGCCGACCACCGGGCCACAGTGGCCGCTGGGAGGGGACCCGACCACCGGGCCACAGTAGCCGCTGGGAGGGGACCCGACCACCGGGCCACAGTGGCCGCTGGGAGGGGACCCGACCACTGGGCCACAGTGGCCGCTGGGAGGGGGACCCGACCACCGGGCCACAGTGGCCGCTGGGAGGGGACCCGACCACCGGGCCACAGTGGCCGCTGGGAGGGGACCCGACCACTGGGCCACAGTGGCCGCTGGGAGGGGACGCTCTAACCGTGCCGACCACCGGACCACAGTGGCCGCTGGGAGGGGACCCGACCACCGGGCCACAGTGGCCGCTGGGAGGGGACCCGACCACCGGGCCACAGTAGCCGCTGGGAGGGGGACCCGACCACCGGGCCACAGTAGCCGCTGGGAGGGGACCCGACCACCGGGCCACAGTGGCCGCTGGGGGGGACCCGACCACCGGGCCACAGTGGCCGCTGGGAGGGGACCCGACCACCGGGCCACAGTGGCCGCTGGGAGGGGACCCGACCACCGGGCCACAGTGGCCGCTGGGAGGGGACCCGACCACCGGGCCACAGTGGCCGCTGGGAGGGGACCGTGCCGACCACCGGGCCACAGTGGCCGCTGGGAGGGGACCCGACCACCGGGCCACAGTGGCCGCTGGGAGGGGGACCCGACCACCGGGCCACAGTGGCCGCTGGGAGGGGACCCGACCACCGGGCCACAGTGGCCGCTGGGAGGGGACGCTCTAACCGTGCCGACCACCGGGCCACAGTGGCTGCTAGGAGGGGACGCTGCAGTCGGCAGTGGTCTTACTCCGACCTCGCTGGTCTACCTCCGCCCTCGTTGATCTACCTCCGCCTCCGCCGCTCTGCCTCCGCACTCGATGTGTACCCTCAACGTTACAAACCATCGGCGTATAACATTTTTGGCTAATATCCAAACACGAGATTTGCTGTATAAAATTACGATGTGGAATGTTTTCTCGACGAATTATTGAAGATGGGAATGGTAATCGGTATAATTTTTTGGGAATCCAATACAAGTTTGAGTTTTTTTATACTTTAGGGTTTCATTAAATGCATTCGCCACCTTCTGAATATATCTTCGGTAGCCGTTGCCACAAGTTCATCTTCACGCCACATCGTGACCATCTGCCCTCTGAAGATGAGTGTGGCACCGTCTCTGGAGCTCGGTGTCTGTACGTCGCTGCGGTCTCCCACAACAAACCGCCGGTGTTCACACACACACACACACACACACACACACACACACACACACACACACACACACACACACACACACACACACACACACACACACACACACACGCACGCACGCACGCACGCACGCACGCACGCACGCACGCACGCACGCACGCACGCACGCACGCACGCACGCACGCACGCACGCACACGCACACGCGCACGCGCACGCGCACGCGCACGCGCACGCGCACGCGCACGCGCACGCGCACGCGCACGCGCACGCACACACACACACACACACACACACACACACACACACACACACACACACACACACACACACACACACACACACACACACACACACACACACACACACACACACACACACACACACACACACACACACACACACACACACACACACACACACACACACACACACACACACCATACCATTGGACCGACGGCGTGCCCGCAGCTACAACCTGGCATATCGTCACATTTCAAAAGTCATTCATACGAAACGGCTGTTCTGAAGCTCAGGCCATGTCAGATACAAACGCTTACCATGGCCACAAATACATCGCACTCCGTATACTTCACAATGTATGTATTGTACTGTGTGCATCACATTGTGTGCATCACATTGTGTGCATCACATTGTGTGCATCACACTGTGTGCATCACACTGTGTGCGTCACACTGTGTGCATCATACTGTGTGCATCATACTGTGTGCATCACACTGTGTGCATCACAGTGTGTGCATCACACTGTGTGCGTCACACTGTGTGCGTCACACTGTGTGCATCATACTGTGTGCGTCACACTGTGTGTGTCACACTGTGTGCGTCACACTGTGTGCATCACACTGTGTGCGTCACACTGTGTGTGTCACACTGTGTGCATCACACTGTGTGTGTCACACTGTGTGCGTCACACTGTGTGCGTCACACTGTGTGCATCACACTGTGTGCATCATACTGTGTGCATCATACTGTGTGCATCACACTGTGTGCATCACACTGTGTGCATCACACTGTGTGCATCACACTGTGTGCATCACACTGTGTGCATCACACTGTGTGCATCACACTGTGTGCATCACACTGTGTGCATCATACTGTGTGCAATGTTCATCACACTGTGTGCATCACACTGTGTGCATCACACTGTGTGCATCACACTGTGTGCATCACACTGTGTGCATCACACTGTGTGCATCACACTGTGTGCATCACACTGTGTGCGTCACACTGTGTGCATCACACTGTGTGCATCACACTGTGTGCATCACACTGTGTGTGTCACACTGTGTGTGTCACACTGTGTGCATCACACTGTGTGCATCACATTGTGTGCATCACAATGTGTGCATCACACTGTGTGCGTCACACTGTGTGCATCACACTGTGTGCATCACACTGTGTGCATCATACTGTGTGCATCACACTGTGTGCATCACACTGTGTGCATCACACTGTGTGCATCACACTGTGTGCATCACACTGTGTGCATCATACTGTGTGCATCATACTGTGTGCATCATACTGTGTGCATCACACTGTGTGCATCACACTGTGTGCATCATACTGTGTGCATCATACTGTGTGCATCACACTGTGTGCATCACACTGTGTGCATCATACTGTGTGCATCATACTGTGTGCATCACACTGTGTGCATCATACTGTGTGCATCATACTGTGTGCATCATACTGTGTGCATCACACTGTGTGCATCACACTGTGTGCATCACACTCCGAATGTATCTTTTAAAATAAATTTAATCCGAGTTCTTGTTTGGGTGGCTTTATGAACCAGGGTTCTATTGCTAAGCAGAGCTTGTTGCGTAAGCCCTGGCCCCACCACCCGATCCACGAATTCCAGTTCGAGGTCATAGTTTTGACCGAAAGTTTAACGTGCCGTCAATGCACCGACACGGCCGCCCGGTAGCCCGTCCCCGGCCTTATCGGGCCAGCTGCCAATTGACCCTCCCAGGCCAGGGCTAAATGAGAGCGCGAAGGGACCTCTCGAACCCTGCGTTGCCAGAAGAGGGGAGACCAGAGCTGGCCGTCGCTCTAACCAACTGAGCTACTGGGGTGGCAGTATCACACTGCATGTATCATACACTGTATATCACACACTTTATTTATAATAATGCGTGTATCACACGCATGTATCATACTCAGTGCATCATACTCTCTGTACAATTCAAGCTGCATCAAACAAGATAGGCATGCCATAAGCACGGGACTATCAGGATTAGAATGGGAACGCAATAGTACTGAAAAACAACAAAACATGTGCTAAATGCTCATCAGTGGCTTCTAACGCGGTATCTAAATGACATTTAAACACCGCTAATGGCATCTCCGTATTAACAGACAGGAGCAGCTGAAAAAACTTGAAGGAACGCGGAAGGAATAGTCATGAGCCATTCAGCTGGCCAGAAATAGCCGCGCTGACGGCAATAGAACGCCTGCCACACTGGTGGGCAGACGCGCTGCCGCCTCACCGTCGTTGACGGGCTATTTTTGTTTTAGGGCTCATCGACCAGATGCGAACATGCAGTCGACAGGTCGTGACTGTCTGACGCAGTCATCGCTAATGCTGCACAGTGGCGAGTCAGTCTTTCGGAATCGATGCTGAATTGGCTGCCAACGGAGCTTCAACAAACACCTGGCGCGGCGGCGTTGGGGCGCAGGCTTCGCCCGGCTTCGCCCGGCTTCGCCCGGCTTCGCCCGGCTTCGCCCGGCTTCGCCCAGCTTCGTCCGGCTTCGCCCGACTGCCCTGACTCAGCACAGCTCAGCGGGTGTGGCGATCGTCGCGCCAGCCGCCGTCATCGCCAACGGCAACAGCTGTAACTGGCAGCAAAAGAGTTGCGTTCCGCTTGTCCGGACCACGTTTGGCTGCCGGCCGAAATGCCGACCGCCCGGTGCCCAGATGGCGATGTCAGTCGGCGACCACACCACTGACACGCCGAACGGTGCACAGTCTCCAGGGAAGGCCGACCGAAAACGGTGGACAGTCTCGAAGGCCGACCCATCACAGAGGACAGTCTCTCCACAGTGGCCGAGACCGGCTACTCCACGTGCAGGGTGGTCCCCTGAGCGGGAAGCGGTGCGTGAACGGCGAGGGCCAATCAAAGGCGCGCTGGCGCGACACGCCGTACCGCTCTGCGGTGGTTCTCCCTCCCGCCGACAGGCACTGGCATTACGGAGCTGACACACCTGGCTTTGGTGTTTCGGAGACGATAGGGCATTGGTGTTTCGAGGATGACGCCTTCAATATGGCAAGTATCGGGTGAAATAATAGAGCAGGTGTACAGGTGTCAGATCACAGTGAAATATTGGTCTGGATATCTGCCAGACCAGTATTTTCAGCTACTATTTTTCGCTAATCCAACTAATTTACTGCAATAGATTTGAATAACCTTGTAAGCGGGCTATTGATCCTCAAAACATTCGTTTTCTTCTTCAGTGGAATATTCTACCATAGCGCAGGCATGACAGCTGAGACACCAGAACAAACATTGGTGTGACATGCCACAGCAACATCTGTCAGCCTGTCCCCGTTGGGTACAAAATCTAAGGCGTTCACCCACTCACCCTATCCCCCTAATCACGTTTCTTTCCTGGCTTCTAGTATTCTGATCCAGGATAAATTTTAAACGAACTTCATTTGTCACTAAAAAGTTCTTGTTTCCTTGAACAACACCCTTCACGGCTAATGTTGATGCTCTTGAGCCGTCGTGACCGGTGCTGATATTTCGGAGCGGACGTGACCGGGCTGATATTTCGGAACCAACGTGACTGGTACTAATATCTCGAGCCAACATAACTGGTGCTGATATTTCGGAGCCGACGTAACCGGTGCTGATATTTCGGAGCCGACGTGACCGTTGCTGACATTTCGGAGCTGACGCGACTGGCACTGCTAACTTTAATGACGACATTGTCACACATACCATGAAGACCGAATTCCACAGTAGGAACGACCGGTTCCTGCATCCAGAATGGACGGGGGAAATCGGTGTGGGGAGTGAAAAAACCTGACCCGAAATGCCTTTTATTCGACAGTAGAACGAGCGAATATGCTCGTGCAGATAAGCACGAGGTAGCGGACATACAATTTGGCCCGTACGCTGCAGTGTTCCCAGCCGAGAGTGCACGTCGAGTGGGACGGTGTCGATGGAACGTACTGCCGACCGTGCTGCCGGCCGTGCTGCCGGTCGTGCTGCTGGCCGTGCTGCTGGTCGTGCTGCTGGCCGTGCTGCCGGTCGTGCTGCTGGTCGTGCTGCCGGTCGTGCTGCTGGCCGTGCTGCTGGCCGTGCTGCTGGTCGTGCTGCCGGTCGTGCTGCTGGCCGTGCTGCTGGCCGTGCTGCTGGCCGTGCTGCCGGTCGTGCTGCCGGTCGTGCTGCCGGCCGTGCTGCTGGCCGTGCTGCTGGCCGTGCTGCTGGCCGTGCTGCTGGTCGTGCTGCCGGTCGTGCTGCCGGTCGTGCTGCTGGCCGTGCTGCTGGCCGTGCTGCTGGCCGTGCTGCCGGTCGTGCTGCCGGTCGTGCTGCTGGCCGTGCTGCCGGCCGTGCTGCTGGCCGTGCTGCCGGCCGTGCTGCCGGTCGTGCTGCCGGCCGTGCTGCCGGCCGTGCTGCCGGCCGTGCTGCCGGCCGTGCTGCCGGCCGTGCTGCCGGCCGTGCTGCCGGCCGTGCTGCCGGCCGTGCTGCCGGCCGTGCTGCCGGTCGTGCTGCCGGCCGTGCTGCCGGTCGTGCTGCCGGTCGTGCTGCCGGCCGTGCTGCCGGCCGTGCTGCCGGCCGTGCTGCCGGCCGTGCTGCCGGTCGTGCTGCCGGCCGTGCTGCCGGCCGTGCTGCCGGCCGTGCTGCCGGCCGTGCTGCCGGCCGTGCTGCCGGCCGTGCTGCCGGCTGTGCTGCTGGCCGTGCCGCCGGCCGTGCTGCCGGCCGTGCTGCCGGCCGTGCTGCCGGCCGTGCTGCCGGCCGTGCTGCCGGTGGCCGTGGCACACCCTCGGCGACGACGGGGTATGGTGTGACTTCCGGTGTGAACACACCACCACCGCCTCGACACTGCCAGCGCGTGCTCGTGGACGGGGACGAGCAGGTCCGACTGTCGTCATCGGCTGTTGTCTCCTCCCAGTCACGCCGGGATAACCGCCCACCACAGTGTACACGTGTGTGTTGCGGCGGGCAGCGGCAGGCAGCAGTGGGCAGTGGTGGGAAATGGTGGGCAGTGATGGGCAGTGGTGGGCAGTGGGCAGTGGTGAGCAATGGCTGGCAGTGGTGGGCAGTAGTTGGCAGCGGTGGGCAACAGTAGGCAGAGGTGGGAAGTGGTGGGCAGTGGTGGGCAGCGATGAGCAGTGGTGGACAGCGGTGGGCAGTGGTGGGCAGCGGTGTGCAGCAGTGGGCAGTGGTGGGCAGTGGTGGGCAGCGATGAGCAGTGGTAGACAGCGGTGGGCAGTGATGGGCAGCGGTGTGCAGCAGTGGACAGTGGTGGGCAGTGGTGGGAATCGGTGGGCAGTGGTGGGCAGCGGTGGGCAGTGGTGGGCAGTGGTGGGAAGTGGTGGGAAGCAGTGGGGAGTGATGGGCAGTGGTGGGTAGTGGTGGGCAGCGGTGGGTAGTGGTGGGTAGTAGTGGGTAGTGGTGGGTAGTGGTTGGCAGTGGTGGGCAGTGGTGGGCAGTGGTGGACAGCAGTGCGCAGCAGTGGGCAGTGGTGGGCAGTGGTGAGAAGCGGTGAGAAGCGGTGGGGAGCGGTGGGCAGCGGTGGGCAGCGGTGGGCAGCGGTGGGCAGCGGTGGGCAGCGGTGGGCAGCGGTGGCCGCCGCTGATGGTGATGCGGCCGGTGACAGCGATCAGCCAGATAAATTGATGAAGTAGATGAAGCGCGATAGATGAAATTCTGATGATGATGGCGATGCTGTGTTAGCGATTGTTTGCGATGCTGTGGTAGCACATGTTGATTGGAGGTCGAGCGGGCTTCTTTTTCGTTTTGGAGAAGGGAGCAATGTATGATAAGGAATGTAGTACAACAAACATAAGAGAGGAGGCTTCACAAAATTGTCACGCTCATTGAGGCCACTGGCACGAAACGCTACAACAGGCACATTGCAATGCCAACTGAAGCTCAACACATTTGTAGGAAGATAGCCGCCTTTCAAATGTCCCCGACGACTATTGTGGCCGACTTCGAGGCAATCATCTCTCCGGCACTCTCTCCACAGCCAAGACTGCCGCTTCCTAGTACCTTTTACTTCCAAAAATCATTTTATCACCAGAATCCCACCCGGCGATCCGCCGAACCTGTGGCAGCCATGTGGGGAACTTCTGTCACGTGCCGACCGGAGCGGAGAGCCAGCATGATCAGAGACTCCAACATCGACGGAGACGTCACCATTAACGGAGACACCACCATAAGCGGAGCGCCACATTGAGCGGAGACGCCGTGCAGGGTCCGGCGGCTCTGGACAGACCGCCGGCACAGACATGCAGTCGGCGCGGATGGACCCCCGATGACGCGCCACAGACCGGCTGCCCTCACAGCTTGGCGGCCATCAATCAGGCGTGGCTCGATACCGCATGGTGCACGCACGGCCCGCCGCTGCCCCGTCGACTGCACACCCGACGTCGACGAGGAGGCTCGACGCGGTGGCGACCGAGATGGCAACGATTACTACGACCGTCTTGACGGCTCGGTTTTTGTCGGCCGCCTCCATTGTTTCGGTTTTTTCTTCTGCTTTGCGGCGTTTTTCCCGGCCGCAACCGGTCGGCGAGATCGGAGTCGATGATTCCCCGGAATCGAGGACTCGGCGCGAACCGTGCGGCCAGCGAGCGATCCTCCAGTGGGGCCGCCGGCGCGACGACGTCGGAGAAGGGTTTGGGGTCGCGTCAGCTGCGTCGGCCGCACAGCAGAGGCCGGGCCTGTCGGTGTGACACTAGTGGCGGCGCCGTCCCGCACTGGATCCAGTCGACATGGCGACCTGACTTGACCCCGGACAAAGCGCCGTCCACCGGGCCGACCTGCGTCAGCCAACCAGTCAGACGCCCGCCCTGTCCTGATCGGACGGCGAGACCCACCGGGACCTGCCCGCTGACAACGGCCTCTGTTGCCGCCGGGCGGCAATATTTATTGGTGCACCGGCCAATTTCACACGGGCGTCAGCTCTAATGAAACGGCTTCCCGGCCCACGGCCAGTGCCGCGTCAGCGCCGCGCCACGATCGGCCCGCGCCAATGGCGGCGTTTAATTAAAGCCGGATAGATACCTAAATGGGCAGAACCACCATTATGGTAATGCGGCGTGTCGCGTAATCCGACATCCCGAACAGCCGGCCTTTGCGTAAATAGAGCAGCGGTGGCAGTCGGGACGGCCACCGGGGAGGCGGTTTGTCATCGGAACTGCGTCACCGGCCGGAGACTTGCGGCCGGAACAGAGGCGGCGGTTCGGGGTCCAGTCAACGGTCAGAACAGAGGCGGTTCGGGGTCCACTCAACGTCGCTAACATCTCACGTCGATTGGTCGCGGGTGGACTTGATAATCCCGCCGGTTATGGGATTTGAACACGCGATCTTACGATAAAGAATCCAACGTCCTGTCGAATAAGCTACCGGGACACCGCGTCGGCAGCCGACCATAGTTAGTGGTGGCGGTCGGGGCAATCGGCGATTGCTGGCTGGGCCGTGGTCGGTAGATGGTCGGGAGATTGCTGACCAGTAGACCAGAGACTGGAAATCTGTTGACCAGGAGATTTCCAAAAATAATGTTCTGGAAGTCTTCAGGCATTTGGTAGGTGCCCGGACAGATGCCAGGCAACAATCAGTCTGTGTTCGGTCGGTGCTGGGTCGATGTTCGGTCGGCGTTCGGTCAGTGGTCGGGCGGTTCCGTGCGTCCATGTCGACGCCCCGAGGCGGTGGCGCGGTCGCGGCACGTACGTCGGCCGCTGTCGTGTAATAAACCGGCAGGAACAGCAGCGCCCCAGCTCCAATTACTGCACTCATTTCTCCCCGCCGCCGAGACGGTGGCTCTCTCTGCACGCAACGGGCCGCCGCCACCGCCGCGCTGCGCCGAGACGGCCGCGACGAACGCGGCGCAGCCGGCGCGAGGGGACGACCTCGTCCGACCCTGGCCGGTAATACAACGGCCGGCCGAAATAATAGAGAGCGACCGGCGAAATCTCATCTAACTAAACGCGGTGTAAAACGACGTCCGGCCTGTCGAGTCACGCGGCCACAAAGGCGACGCGGCGTCCAGCCGCAGAGCGCCAGTCAGCGTCGCGGCCAGACTGGCCCGGCCAGCCACGGCGACATCTATGGGCGGCCGCCGCCACCGCCGGCAGGGCGCACCTACCTCTTTTTGCTGCCGAGCGGCCGATAGAAGTGGATGGTATCAGTCTGCGTGCCGCGGGTCCGGCGGCGGCAGCGGCGGCGGCGCCCATTGCTGGCTGATTACGGCGCCAGAATGGATCGGCAGAGGCGCGCTCCCGGCGGAGCGGCCGGTCCGTCCCCAGGGCTGGGGGCTTCTGACCACCGCGCGAGCGGCGCCACTGTCGTTATCGCAAATCCCGTCCGGGACTGCGGCAGCTCGCAGCGGGCCCGGCCCGCGACCGCCACCGGAACTGTGGGCTCGGCGCCGCCGGCGTCGACACCCGATCAGAATAGGCTCGGCAGATAGTGGCACTCGTCCATTGTCCAGAGCTGGCAGAAAGCTAGCTGGAGCCGGGCTATATGCGTGCCGTTTTCTCTCATCGATTAAAGCCCGCATAGGCTGACCAAAAGCTGAGGCGTGGTGCTGCAATTTACAGTGCTGAATGACGCAGCAGTTATTTCTGCTGCGTGTTTCTCCCGCCGCCGAGAGAATGAGTGCAGCAGATGTACCCTCTGCATGACAGCCATGCAGAAGGTACATCGTGACTGGAAAGGATGGTAACACTCTGATAATGAGCTACAACACATTAATGGGCTAACAAGTGCATAAATGGTTGAATCATTAAAACAGGGTAAAATACTAGTAGTGGGCACATTTAGGCCCACTCACCAGCACCCAAACACATCTCAACTCCTGCCCAAACCCTACAGCGACTTTGCTACAGACCCAACTAAGCGGTCCGTCTTGAACGACGTGCTCGCGGGATCTGTGTCACCTCGCGGCCACACTCCGAGTCGGCATCACCTCGCGGCCACACTCCGAGTCGGCATCACCTCGCGGCCACACACCGAGTCGGCATCACCTCGCGGCCACACTCCGAGTCGGCATCACCTCGCGGCCACACTCCGAGTCGGCATCACCTCGCGGCCACACTCCGAGTCGGCATCACCTCGCGGCCACACCCCGAGTCGGCATCACCTCGCGGCCACACTCCGAGTCGGCATCACCTCGCGGCCACACTCCGAGTCGGCATCACCTCGCGGCCACACACCGAGTCGGCATCACCTCGCGGCCACACCCCGAGTCGGCATCACCTCGCGGCCACACCCCGAGTCGGCATCACCTCGCGGCCACACTCCGAGTCGGCATCACCTCGCGGCCACACACCGAGTCGGCATCACCTCGCGGCCACACCCCGAGTCGGCATCACCTCGCGGCCACACTCCGAGTCGGCATCACCTCGCGGCCACACTCCGAGTCGGCATCACCTCGCGGCCACACACCGAGTCGGCATCACCTCGCGGCCACACCCCGAGTCGGCACCAACTCGCGAGACGCTGTCAGCGGGATCTGATCGGCGTCGTCGTGCTTTACGACCGTACCGCCGCAGCTGAGCGTGCAACTCGGCGCCACCAACCGCGACAACGACTCCTCAGAGCGGGACCAGATCGGTCCGATCACCACTAGACAATCGACAATCGACACCGCCCCGATCGTAATCGACATGGACGACGTCTCAGCTAGGCGAGTCGACGAGCATCGAGCCGCTAAACGTCGGCTTCGACACTGTGTCACCAGGGCTGCGCCGGGGTTGCGCCGGGGGTGCGCCAGGGGATGCCACTAGGGGTGCCATCAAAGATGCCGCTTGGGATGGCACTAGTAGTGCGCCAGGGGTGTTACTAGGGATCTAACTATTGGTGCCGCTAGGGGCGCTGCCATGGATACCGCTATAGATGCGCCAGAGGTGCGCCAGGGGTGCCGCCAGGGGTGCCGCCAGGGGTGCCGCCATGGATACATCAGGAATGTCTCAGGTGTGTAACTGAGGTTGCGCTATGGATGCCACTTATGGTGTACCAGGGGTGCGCGCCAGTTACAAAGGGTGCGCCAGAGACGTCGTCAGAGATGTCGCCAGAGACCTGGCCGGGGCGACGCACCGGTTCGCTGCAGCTGGCGGCGTCCGTGACGCAGCTGACGGCGCCCGTGACGCAGGTGACGGCGCCCGTGACGTAGGTGACGGCGCCCGTGACGCAGGTGACGGCGCCCGTGACGTAGGTGACGGCGCCCGTGACGTAGGTGACGGCGCCCGTGACGCAGGTGACGGCGCCCGTGACGTAGGTGACGGCGCCCGTGACGTAGGTGACGGCGCCCGTGACGTAGGTGACGGCGCCCGTGACGTAGGTGACGGCGCCCATGACGCAGGTGACGGCGCCCGTGACGTAGGTGACGGCGCCCGTGACGTAGGTGACGGCACCCGTGACGCAGGTGACGGCGCCCGTGACGTAGGTGACGGCGTCCGTGACGTAGGTGACGGCGCCCGTGACGCAGGTGACGGCGCCCGTGACGTAGGTGACGGACGGCCGTCGATGGCGCTGGCGGCGCGCCGTCGCGCCATTTCCGTGTCGAGGCCATATTACCGCCCGGCGAGCGGCCGAGTGACGCTATCGGTCCGCATCACTGCGCCGTCGACGGACGAGCCGCCACTCACACGGCCAGCAGCTCAGGAGCCTCTCACACGGCCAGCAGCTCAGGAGCCGGCCGACAGCCGCCTCTCACACGGCCAGCAGCTCAGGAGCCTCTCACACAGCCAGCAGCTCAGGGGCCGGCCGACAGCTGCCACTCACACAGCCAGCAGCTCAGGAGCCTCTCACACAGCCAGCAGCTCAGGGGCCGGCCAACAGCCGCCTCTCACACGGCCAGCAGCTCAGGAGCCGGCCGACAGCCGCCTCTCACACGGCCAGCAGCTCAGGAGCCTCTCACACAGCCAGCAGCTCAGGGAGCCGGCCGACAGCCGCCTCTCACACAGCCAGCAGCTCAGGAGCCTCTCACACAGCCAGCAGCTCAGGAGCCACTCACACGGCCAGCAGCTCAGGAGCCGGCCAACAGCCGCCACTCACACGGCCAGCAGCTCAGGAACCGGCCGACAGCCGCCTCTCACACGGCCAGCAGCTCAGGCCGACAGCCGCCTCTCACACGTCCAGCGTGTGTGTGTGTGTGTGTGTGTGTGTGTGTGTGTGTGTGTGTGTGTGTGTGTGTGTGCGTGCGTGCGTGCGTGCGTGCGTGCGTGCGTGCGTGCGTGCGTGCGTGCGTGCGTGCGTGCGTGCGTGCGTGCGTGCGTGCGTGTGTGTGTGTGTGTGTGTGTGTGTGTGTGTGTGTGTGTGTGTGTGTGTGTGTGTGTGTGTGTGTGTGTGTGTGTGTGTGTGTGTGTGTGTGTGTGTGTGTGTGTGTGTGTGTGTGTGTGTGTGTGTGTGTGTGTGTGTGTGTGTGTGTGTGTGTGTGTGTGTGTGTGTGTGTGTGTGTGTGTGTGTGTGTGTGTGTGTGTGTGTGTGTGTGTGTGTGTGTGTGTGTGTGTGTGTGTGTGTGTGTGTGTGTGTGTGTGTGTGTGTGTGTGTGTGTGTGTGTGTGTGTGTGTGTGTGTGTGTGTGTGTGTGTGTGTGTGTGTGTGTGTGTGTGTGTGTGTGTGTTCTCGACTTGTCGCCTCGCCACACAAACGCAAATTCCGCGTGCAATGCCGTGCAGCTCAGCAGTATACGTTCCGTCGGAATTATCCCAGAAGTGTCCTCCAACTGACCATATGTCATGAGAAACTTCCCAAGATCGTGGAGTTGGTAGTGTGCACACTGTGAGTGACATGCTTGGGCACGGTTGTCTCCTATAAGTTCCCGCTAAAACCTGCACAATGCTGAGACAATCCTGGAAGGCTTCTGTCGACTTAAATTTCCATTGAGCGCGGTATTGGTCTAATTATGACACTAATAATATAATGATGGTAATGTCCATGTGCGTTCGCACAACCTATGCATACGTGAATTAGCGTACGATTCAGGCAATCCAATAAATCCATACAAAGGTATTCCCACAATTTGCCGAATCTCGGCCGGTCCCTCCTGGGCTCAGCCGGCTGTTGGGCACCGATGCCATCGGTGGCCATCGCTTCCTCGCTACCGACCTGTCGGCACCGAGACAAATCATCCGCGGTCCGTCGCGCGATCCTCCGAGATTCGCCCAGATCCGCTCAGATCCGCCACTGCCGGCGCAGGATTGCGGTGGGGTCGGCGACGGCCCCGTCGTTTTCGTCGTCTCTCGCGGGTGGTCAATTTACGGTCCACCGCTTTTATGAGGAGATCCCAATCTCGATGCATTTCGTATAAATCTGGGCGGTCGGATAAAAATTCCGTACTCTCCCCGACATGCCGCCCGAAAGAGAAGAGGACGGGAGAGAGGGAGGCAAAACATACGGAGTTCGGCCAGAACAGGACAAACAAGTAGGGGAGACCAGGTCAGCGGAGACCGTATCAGCCCAGGGATATCGCACCATCAGGAAGAACGGCCGGAGAGACCAGAACATAACAGGACAAACTGATGAGGGAAACCAGTTCTGGTGTAGCCGAGCCAGGACAGACCAAGTCGGCGATGTGGGACCAGACCACGGAGGGCTCTCATCAGGGAAACCAGACCATGAAGCACCAGACCCTCCCACACAGGATGCTAGTCCCATTCTGAGATTAGACTTGCACCTCCACCACTTCCGCATGTGATACAATTTGGTCGGCGGGCAGTGGCGCGCTGGTATGGATCGCCCGATAAATTATTAATAACCAGCCAGGTACGCACGACTGAGAGAAGCGGAAGAATGCGAGGGGAAGAGGTGATTCGGAGAGGAAATGGAGGTGTGGGGTGAGCGTCAGGGTTGACCGTGGCTACTGCAGCTGTTTGTGACAGAGCGGGAGTCGTGACTACAGAATGGGTTAGGGAAGGCGTTGGGGATGATCGCATCTGCTGCAGCTGTTGGGGACAGAGCAAGTGTCGTGACTACATAAGGGGCTAGGGAAGGCGTTAGGGATGACCGTGGCTACTGCAGCTGTTGGTGACAGAGCGGGAGTCGTGACAGCCGTGTGACGACCAGGCATGGCTCTGACCACCAGCCAACACGGCTGACCACGATCACTGACAGCCAGAGGTGACCATTACACAAAGTGGGCGTCATTCCGTGACTAACAGCGACAATCTTTCCCGCCAGTCGTGTCTCAGATCGTGACTTAAACTGCCACCGCATACGCGAAGGCAGCTCGTTGCTGCGTCCGAGGACACCCTGGTGGTCAGCGGTTGTGGGATCATTAACACGCTCCCTGGAGGTGGGGGGGGCCGAAATCCGCCCACCCATCCGGTTTTTCGTACACAACTCTAAATTTTACCGGGCGACATACGTCAGTGTTTGAGTACCTGCTTCGAAATGGCCTGCGCGTTGCTTAAAGCAAGAAAAATGACAATCGGTGGAAAATTTCGAGTTAGCGGTCGTTAGATTCCAAAAACATTTCTAAGCGCCAGACCACGAAAATCGGTGGTGATGCGCTTCCTGTATATTGGCAAAAGGGAATTGTTCTTTTCAAGACTAGCGACTTGTTTGATGTATATTGTTATACCTTATAGTTTCAGTCATGTTAGGTCACCGAGATCAAGTCAGGTCAAGTTCATGGAAGGTTAATGGAACCAAACTTGGTCAACTGGAATTTTGTCATAAATGCAAATGACTGCCATGCGATCGATGTCACCTTGCATGTTATTCCCTACACATCCTGAAAACTACTGTTTGTCATTGTTGTCGGAGTAGTCGGGCGGGCGGTCCGGTTTCGGTAACTGGAGCAGGTAATGACCTGATAAAGTGCTGTTATATAGGTGACCTGAGGTCAAATTCCGGGTCTAACATCTGTATTGAATCATTAGTAATGTCCAAAACATCATTGATGTCCATTTTGGAGCACTTAAACACGACCACGGCAATCCATAACAATGACAAGCCAAGCCACGCAAAACCAGAAAATTTTGACGTTTTGACCTCATTTGACCTCGAATATATTGACCTAAGGTCATGCCATTTGCACAAAATATAGATCACTACCGCACCCATCCACCCTACGAATTTCGTTGTTCCAGCTTTGATAGGAGCCGAGATCTCAGGGGGGTCGGAATCCGCCCCCTCCAGTGCGCATAATTTTCAGAGGCCCTCCAGGGCGTGTGTTAAGTCAGCCAGCTCCAGCCACCACTGAACGCGCGGGAGGGTACCGCTCAGTCGCGCCACACACTCCATCGTCGCCGGCAGGCTCCAGCTTTGTCCGCCACTATTGCACGCGTGCAGTAGCGATCTGAGCCAGCCACTGTCCATCTCTATTCCCATGCAGTGTCTTTGTTATTGAAAGCGCCGAATCACGGCCAATCGAGAGCGGCTGCGGACAATCAATCTGCATCACAACCGGTGAGGATGTGCTCACCACACTGCGGGGGGCACGGGAGGCCGGTCATTTTTCGTCTGGGGATCAGTCCCAGCGTCTTCTGCATGCCGCTCCGATCTGTACTGATCTGCCAGCATCTACGACTCAGTGTTTTCTGGTCCTGGTCCAATCTCCAGTCTCTGCCACAGTCTCCTGTCCCTGCCACAGTCTCCTGGCCCTTCCCCAGTCTCTTGCCCCTCTCCGAGTCTCCTGTCCACGCCCTGGTATCCTATTCTGTCCCATTTTCCTATCCCGTCTAATCCCAGGTCTACCCTATTCTCCTGTCCCGTTCCGTCCCTATTCCACTTCAGCCTCCTGTCCCGTCCCAGCTCACCTTCTCCTGGATTTCGGACATACAAACAGAGAGATCCAACATAAGCCAGCTTGGAAGTCGAAACAGGTCCCGATGTCGCTGGGGTCGTTCCGTATTGCACATCATGGGGAGGACGAAATGCTTTGGGTCAAAGGAGCGAATGAAAACCGGCGGTGAATGTTTCAACCTTCTGAACGCGCTCAAACCGTTTCTGTTATGTGAGGGAATTGGCGAGAAAGTGTTGGAGGGGTGTGTAAGTTGTCGCTGTCACAACTTTGGAGTCCTCCAGCATCAAGCATCACAATTCATGCGCAATTCGACATGAAGCTGCGCCAGAGATTGTGTTCCATATTTTGGGACGCTTCCAATCTTCTGATGGTGGAAAATGGCCATAACATGAGCGTACCTGCACCCCCGTCGATTTGATTAAGCATCATGAGTCAAAATATGGCTAACTACCCCAGGCTATCCGTCACATTCGCAGAGCTGCACGACGACCCATGGCACTGGGCTCAACTTGTCGCGGCCGGAACTAAGCCTGACATCGACATACATGACTGACCTTGACATGACGACACACATAGCCGACCCTGACACCCGACCCTGACGAGCGAGACACGTGACTGACCTTGGCACTTCTGCTGGCTAGTGTTGGCCTCGAAGCCGGGCTTGCAGAGGCAGCCGCCGTCCAACAGCTCCCACTCGCCGTTGCCCTTGCAGATGTACTTGGGCACGTGCGCGTCGCTCTGCCGCACACTGTTGGCCACGCAGCTGCCGCGCGCCGTCTTGATCATGGTCTCCTCGCGACCGGTGGGCGTGGCCGGGAACAGAGCGAAGCCGACCGTCACCAGCGGACACGTGTGGTAATAGACACGCACCGCCAGCAGCGAGATGCACGCGCCCTGGTCCGCGCACGGCGAAGTAGACGCCCTTCTTGGTGACTGGGATCGAGCGCGTCTCGATGTTGATCACCTGCTCCTGGCTGGAGGTGGAGCGGCCCTGGTCGGCGGCGATCCGGTCTATCAGCCGGTAGCTCTCCGGCTCCCAGGGCGGCGGCTCCCTGGTGGCCGCGTCAAACTCGTAATAGAGCAGGCTGAACGTCTCCTTGCAGCTGAGAGCCGTGCCCGGAAACAGTGAGCAGTCGCGCATCGAGAAGCGCAGCTCGATGTAGATACGCTCCGCCTCGCCGCGCTCGATGAACGGCGTCCACAGCCAGTTGTTGACGTCCTGGTAGGCGACGTCGCACACCACGTACGACCGCCAGTTGATGCCCTTCTCGAAGTTCGTGAAGCTCTCCTCCACCCACTGCGGAGAGCGAGACGGAGGCGTTAGACGGCCAGCGGCGGCACGGGCACTGCAGCGAGGTAGCGCGACGCATTGTGCCGGGGAGAGAGGAACGGTGTGAGGATGTGTGACGCGAGCAGTAGGATGTGGGGTGACCGAATATAGAGTGGCAAGAAACGGCGCGGCCTGGCGCTGCGGCATGGAATTTGGCGGGACACGAAGTGAAGGGGTCACGGGTGGCGAGGTCACCGCAATATCGACCCATAGGGATCAGAGATCAGGCGAGAGACCATCGTGGCGTCGGTCAATCATGGCAAAGCCGCGGGAAGTCGTGGCACTCAAATCTGGCTCATGTTTGCAATTAAAAACTATCGCGTTTAACGTCTGCCTAAACCAGTCTTTTACCGGCCTGATCAAGCCACTTACATTGCCGGTGCAGTCAGCCGTGTTTGAGCCGAGAGCGGCGAGCAAATGTTTTGTTCTCCGACAAAAAGCGGATCCATTTGGCTTCTAATAACGACGGCTCGCTAGTGTATCGACAAGCGCGATACCAGTTAGTGGGGAATGATAGACTCCACGCATCAAGTTTCACATCGACCGTCCTTACGTCTAGAAATCGTTATCACCTCTTTGCCCGACCGACATATAGCTGGCCACTTGAGTGGTAAATCGTTGTTCGTCTGTTAAGCAGACAACTGGTCATCTGACCAACAGATCAGTAGTTGCCTGTTCAACAAGTAAGTAAGACAAGTATCGTGTTGAATGGCAGACAGTTTGGAACTAACGAAATATTATCGAAATTAACGAATTTTTAACGATTAACGAAATTAACGAATTCTACATCAATTTCGAAGTCAAGGATCCTTTGGATATGAGTGAGTAAGGCACACATGGGCATCAGGTAAGTAAAATCATTAGGGATATTTACATCTCTAACGTTCGAAGAAGCTCGAAGTCATCACAAATTCCCACCCAAGATTCCCCTGGCGGCCCTCATTGAGTTTTACAAGCGGCAGGAGTATGCGAGCACCACTGACGCAGTGACTTCTTGACTGGTGGCCCTTATCTCAGGAGCTGAACTTCCCTGGAACAAGATCGGCGTCCCTGCAGCAGCAACACGAGCTCGTGAAGCAGGAGCGATTTTGCTTGGGTCAGAGCGGACGTTTCTGGAGCAGGAGCAAATGTTTATAGATGTGGTCTGAAGCAGTCCTGTCTCGGAGGTGCATCAAAATCAGCGAGACAAGGAACAGGAGTGGCGCTGCTGGGCCAGGAGTGAGGAGTTCCTGAGTGACGCTCACCAGACGGCGGTCTGCCACAAACAGGTATAGCAAGCCACGGGCCCGTCAAACTACACGACAAATCCGTATAAAATACTGCTTATGATGGCCATAAAATCGGGGGTAGATAGTTCGGCTATGAAAACTCGCATCAGCCCCCGTACGATTGGAGTTGTATGGTACGGATCACGAATAAAGGGGGTTACCTGGCACGAAATTTAGTTAACTTCGAGAAGACCGACAGCCCTGCCACCGAGTGGTACTTTACAACGGAAGCTGAGAGCTTCTGGGGAAAATATTCTGTCCTCGCAGCCGGATGCATCGGCGCTGATGTCTTAAGCCGACACATGTCAGCTGGGCATGCAGATGTATCCATACAGCCGTACAGTCTCCGGCAAGTTCAGCTTTGCCTTCAGTCACTCGGAGTAAACAATGAGCCCCCATATCAGGCCTTCAGTCACTACAATCCTGAGTCATTACACCAGTTGCTTATTGCAAACCCACATTGCCAGGTATCTTACAGAGAAGCTTCAGATGACAAACTGTCCATAGACGTGCTTGCTCCCATGGCATGTCTATGCATGATATAATTGAATAACTAGTTAGAGCACATCTTAACCCGCGCCGTCTTTCCGGTCCAATCCTCACACCCTGTCTCTGGGGGGGGGCGGTTGAAGACCCCCGTCAAAAATCCAAACTGAGCATCGCACGAAAACGAAAGAGGCATCATCGGAAAGCGCTCAACGAGTAGGGTCCGGGTCCACCCTCCAAAACAATTTCCCCCAACAATTTCCCAACCCCAACAATTTCCCAAAACTTTTCACGACTTACATTATAATTTTGACTCTGGGGAGTTCATTTTGGGGATATGTGAAGAAAAAATTATTTGGAATGAGAAAAGGACAGCGAAATCGGTCAGGGCTATAATTTCTCCCCCCCCAAAAAAAAGGCAATTTTTTTTTAAATGTCAAAATTTTGAGTTTTCACGTTTTCTTTAATTTTCCTTTTCCAATGGATAGAGCAGACTGAGAAACGTTGTTGGAAGTCAACTTGTGCTCATAAAAAATGCGTACTTTAGCCAGAATCCTGTATTTGAACTGCAGTTTGGGAAATACGGGAAATATGGGAAAAATAATTTGGCAAAATTTATATGTAGTAAAAAACGGAAAAAAAAAAAATTTCACTCATACGTTTTGTTGCATCCGTAAAGATAAGCAAACGTTGAAAGTTCCATTACAATATCTATATCCATTAAAGCGTGACGCCTGGTTCAACGTTTTATGGAGGTGACCTCACTTGACTTTGCCTAACTCGTTGACCCTAGATGACCCGACCTACAAATTTTGAATCAGCATGCCAAATTGATGTTGAAAAAGGTATGCCAAATTTGGGCGCGCTGCCGCGCGCCGTTCGTCCGCTCTCCGCGAAAAACCTGAAGGGGGCCGTTGAAGACCCCCCCCCCCAAGACGGGAGGGGTTAATGCACTTCAATACTTTGATATTCGTAACTTCGCGGGAAATTCTGTTTCAATCCTGCGTTACGTCCTGCACTTTTTGTGTTGGTGTGGGGGAAGGTGGGGGAGAGGGTTAGATGGAGAACATGACAAATTTGAGAGTGGTCCTACAGTTAAGCAGATCCTAAGCTAAGCAGATTCTCAGTTTATTTTCGAAAGACGAAAGTAAGCCGGACATAGGACGGCGTGCTACCGTCGACTGTGGATGTGATTCAGGGTATTCACAAATATATTTACATTTGGAGCTATGCATTTGTTTTTTGTTTGTTTTTTTTTCTAGTAGAAAAAGAACTTGAAGGTGACGGGAATCATATGCAACACTCCCCACATGTCAATGTCAGATTCATCTTATTACAACAGGCTCCGTTTACCGCGCTGTGTATTTCTGCCGACTACTAGGTAGCGGCGTCGAGAATGGAAAATATATTGTCTGGAGCTACATTTGTACAAATGTGTCCAACACACAAGGAAAACCCCATTAAATGAAATCTCTCCATCGGGCTGCATGTAAACCTGAAGTCCATAATTATTCGTGGCCGACAGATAAAAGATGCCATCCGAGTAATGTAGAATGCGACTAATTAGCCTGGCGTCGCAGGAGCTCCGTCTGCGCGATGGTCGGCGCGATAACCGCCGGCGGCCATTGTGACTCGCTGGGACAGGTGAACAGTGACGCGACCGACCGGTCCGCCAAACCAGCTGATTATTGCCGCCAGCACCAGCGCAACATGGCCGACGGTATGGCCGCCCTGCAGCGGTCAGGTTTGGCAGCAGCGCCGAACCCAATCTCCCGACCGCGTGAATCGTCCGTCGGCCGTCGCGGGGTTTCACGATATGCAGGCTATCAGCGCCGGAGGAGTGATCGGTAACCCGTCCGACAGACGGCCTCACCCATCCGTCGTGTCGCAAAAGGCCACATTCCGGGCTCAGTTCGCTGAGTGGATTTGCCGGCAGTGAGTGAATCATGGGCGCATCGGACAGGCCGGAGGAAATGGCGGCGTGCTGTCGGCCAATATTCACCCCGCCACCGCCAGGTTCTGCAGCACCTCACGTCGTCCCGCCCGCATTGGCACATCAATCCCACTGCACTGGATGATCTTGATCCCACCCTGCTGCAGAAACCAGCCCGGTTCTACCGCGCAACATCGATCGCACCATGGTACCTCCACCCCACCCCTCTGCGGGGCCAGTCGCTGGCCCGCCACGGAACCCGTCACACCCGGCCAATATCAGTCCTCTATCAGAGTTATGGCCGGCCAGCCCCCTCTCAATATCAGTCGGCGATAATATATACGTCGGAGGAGTGTCGCGCGTTAAATTGTCGTCCGCTAACGAGCAGCAGGCCCCCGGCAGTGCGGCATGGGCGCACCGGAACTGTATTAGATGCGCCGGCCGGTGAGTCACCGACGCCTGCTGTCTCTCTGGTTCTCCTCCCAGGCGGGCAATCTTTTCAGTCGGCTCCCCCGCCGGCCGCCGCCGCCGCGAGCTGTCCCCCACAGAAGCCGCCGTGTTCGCTCCCCGTCCGTCCCCAACGCCTAATCCCATTTCTATGCATGCGTCCCCTTCTGCTGGTCGAAAGCCCCGGGGACGTTTGGGTGCGAGGAAGACCGCCGCCGCCGGCGGCCGCCTAACAAGGAGCGGCGAGCGTCGGCGCCGACGGCGGTCGACAGCGACAGCCGGTCCGTCGTTGGCGACGATCGGCCTCCAGGGAGGCCAGCACGCGCCGACCGAGTCGCTCCGACGAAGCGCCGGGCGTCTCGCACGTGCGGCTACTTTTCGGTCGCGCCAGCTCACGCCACCGCTCCGCCTAATGGCGCTTTGATTGCGACGAGTAATCGATTGCACGCGACTGGCGCTCGCCGGCGGTCCCGTCTCATCCGAGTGGTCAACCGCAGTCGGTCTGCCCCAGACAAGCGCAGACGACCACCAAAGTTGTCGAAGACGCGTGATAAATCCTTCGCGCTCTGACGACCTCCAAGAACTGGGTTTCAGGACGCATTCGATCTTATAAAGTAGTAAAATTTAGACACGTAAGTAAGCCAACAAAGTCCCATAGCGCGTCACTTGAATGTGGTAGCACCATTTTAGCTGCCATCTGCAGAACCTTGGCTATCGCCTCTTTCTCTTCGGTATCATCACACCTGTTGCATTCAACACCGGCTGCCAGGGACGTGAATGATCATCTCAGCCGTCTTGCCAAACCGATAGCCAAAGCCATGGTCCAAACCGATAGCTGGTTGGCCCAAACTGGTAGCTGGTAGGTCCCGACCACACCGCATCAGGCTTGGTGTGGTGTGGTCGGGACCTACCCAGTCAGATAAGTTGGCTCAGACTTTGCGCTGGATCACATCCAGGCGCACGCTTTCATGTGGAGTGAGTGGCTGGGAACTCCATGGAATGGAAAGAGTGATAATGAACCTGAAGCTCCAAACAATACAAGTTTGTTTTCAATGCACTCCTACTAGAGATGGTTATCGTAGGTGGAACGAGAGTCTGGAACGAGCTGAGATGGACCAGAACCCCATATACCAGAACGTACACATCATAGAAAATGAAGCTGTGAATGTCAGTTATTCGTTATTATCCGTTTAATTTATCCATTATTCACTGGCACGGCATTGTGAAGTTAGACTCATTTTCGAACCGAAGCCGGGGTCGGTCGGCCTGGTATGACAAAGTACGGTTTAACCAGATTAAAGTGCATTGAAGCATGGCAAAAAAAAAGTTTTGTAATGCATATTTTGCACATTAAGAATTATCGGTAGTTTTCTGTTCAATTAAGGTCAAATATGCAATTGACGCCATATTAGAAAACCTCTGTCAATATCAGAACACGAATTAATAATAAACCTGTTGTCAATACATTTCTTGTACTGGCAAGCAATGATATTAACAACATGCTGGTCACAAACCATTCATAAAACACATAGGTTGCCATATTTCCTCCCATTACTTTATTACCTACATGTAGTTACCTATTGCTTACACCTCTAAATCTAAGAGAGCACCAGAATTAACACTATAAAGCTTTCACTTCTTCATTGCTCAATAATCTGGAAAATACATGTCTCAAATAATCACACCATACCATAACCAAATTCAAAAAGTCAAGTTGTAATGTTTTCAGCCTTCAAACGTCATAGCAATCTACCGCAAAAACAATATATAAATCGTCTGCCCTACTATCTTTCCATGCGTGGCGTTCGTCGTCAGCCTACACTCTTTGGTTCTAAAACTTAATACACGGTAACCGTGAGCTGCACGACTTAGCTAATCCACCACTAATGATTGCAATGCGCAGCAATGAACTCGAAAATCACCAGGAATATAAATAAATGCAAACTGACAATCTATCTATCCACCACAAGAAAGGCACGACCACTACTAAGCACGAATGGCTGAAAAAGAAAGCAGCACAGGAACAGGTACAAGAATGCGTCAGCTGGTGATCCTTGTAATTATGCGTGGTGAAGTATGCGGACGGTTGTGCTATGCGATGCGGCTGCTGAGTATGAATTGTGATTAATCAGGCATCATTTGAGTTTATCTATGCTTATGAGCATAATCATGACGTGCCAAGTTTAACATTGTGGAATAAGCGTTGCGTTCCTTCGCCTCATGTCACGCGCTGAGTGACATCACATACCAGGATGAAAGTTTGCAATGCGGTTAGTATAGCTCGTCCAATACTGATACACCATCAAAAATGTGGAATGACAAATCGTGCAAGGATTTCCTGTCAGGTATTCCGTGAGACGAGGGCTAATCTCAACATGAATCACTTCAATCGCTTTCAATCATTGGGGCTGGTATTGATAAAACAGCTTCAGAGTGATGTGTAATCTGAATAGAAATCGAAGAAAGCTAAAGAAGTTAAAGTTTTAAGTTGAAGAATGTAAAGTTAGAGTTAAAGAAACAATCTTGACCTTTAACCCGCCAGTCTCTCCGGTCAGATCCTCACACCCCGTCCCGGGGGTGGGGGAGGGGGTCGATAGAGACCTCCTTCTAATCTCCAAACTAAGCGTCACACGAAAACTAAATAGGTGTCATCGGAAAGCGCTGGACGAGTTGGGCCAGACACCACCCCCAACATTTCCCCCCAAAAGTGACGTCACTATGGACCCTATGTTTTCACGACTTGCATCACGTTTGTGGCTCTGGTGGGTTAATTTCGAGGAATATTTGAGAAGAAAAAAAGTAATCAGAAAAGGGAGGCGAAGTCGACCAAGACCGATATAATTTTGGCAACGTAAAAATCTTGCTTTTTTGTTGAAATTTCACAACTTTTAGTTTTCAAGTTTTCTTTAATTTTAATTTTCTGTTTGTTAGAGCGGACCGAAAAATGTTCGAAGTCAACTTGCGCCAATAAAAAGTGGTTGCTTTAGCCACAATCTTCGATTTTAACTCTCATCAGAAAATATACAAAATTAAGAAGGAATCAAAAACGGAAAAAATTTATCGGGTGCGTTTCGTTACATTCCTAAAAAGAAGCAAACGCTGAAAGTGTCATTAAAATATCTTTATCCGTTAAAGTGTAACGACTGGTTGAACGACTAGTTGAACATGACCTCACTTAATGTCACCTCTAAAACGTCGACAAACTCACCTTGACTAACTCATTGACCCTAGATGACCTGACTTCAAAATTTTGGTACAGCATGCCAAATCGATGTGGAAAAGGTATGCCAAATTTTCTTCGCGCTGCCGCACGCTGTTCTTTCACTGTCCGCGGAAATCCTTAGAGGGGGTCGTCAACGACCCCACCCCCGAGACAGCGCGGGTTAACATCACTAATCAACTTGATTTTCACAAGCATTATGCAATAGCATTATACAACAACGGATGTGAAAAGTGAAATAATGCTGTTCGCGAACATTGGCTTTATACAAACATAGTTGTACCGATTGCAGAGTGTCCTACTACAGCAGATGCCGGCTGTAGCAGTTGGATAGGTTGTGTTCAGGCTTAAAAACTAAGTCGAATGGGGCGTGAGGACCTTCGGATTCCCAAGCTAAACACGCATCACCAACGAACCCCTCCCCAGTCGTGCCCACGAGGCTCCAGGTCGGCTTATTTAGGTGGGCGATCGGACTTGAACTGCCTCGTGAACACTGGATGTCGCTTTGATAGCGACGTGGACGAAGACAACCACTGTCCATTTTCCGAGTATCTGTAAGCACAGGCGAGTCTATTCTGCAGATAAAATTTCTTTCCGAGCAGAAAGATTGGACATCGTATATAATCCACCGAACGATATCAAAGTGCATCGGAAAAAGGCCGGTAGGATATTGATATGATTCGGAGGAACGCTGCAAGCTCATCAACAATATTCGTAGTGAAGGGGAATATTTGTAGAAAATGGTCTGCTGGGGAATCGGGTCGTAACATCTGCTTGCATTTTTATTTGGAAGCAGTTTGAATTGAGGACGCCTTTTATCCTCCTCCAGCACCTTCTCCCACATCTTCACCTGCATTCTTTCACCTTCGTCCTGCAAATTACGTCCTCTTATCATTTCGAATGGCACTGGGTCCGACACAGGCAGTACGCGCCGACACGCGACACTCCATGATCAGCCGACATTCGATTTTCCGTGGACAGCCGACACTCGACACTCAGCAAACAGCCGGCACTTGGCACTCCATAAGCTGCCGAAACTCGGCACTCCATGCAGGTCGACAGAGCCTGGTGCAGCGCAGACGACTGTGAGCAGGCGACCTTCGACCCATCCTTTTGAGGGCGGCGCCGCCGCTCGGTGCGTGTTTGCAGCGGAGAGGCACCTCTGTGCAGCGGGTAGTTGAGGTGCCCCGACAGCACGCAGCGGCTCCACGGCCGAGGCCACAGGGTGGACGACTCTTGGTGTATCCCGCGCGGTACCAGCGGCTGAGCCTGGACGTACCCCGCGGTACCAGGGGCTCAGCCTGGGCGTACCCCGCGGTACCAGCTGCTGAGCCTGGACGTACCCCGCGGTACCAGCGGCTCAGCCTGGACGTACCCCGCGGTACCAGCGGCTGAGCCTGGGCGTACCTCGCGGTACCAGCTGCTGAGCCTGGACGTACCCCGCGGTACCAGCGGCTGAGCCTGGGCGTACCCCGCGGTACCAGCTGCTGAGCCTGGGCGTACCTCGCGGTACCAGCTGCTGAGCCTGGACGTACCCCGCGGTACCAGCGGCTGAGCCTGGGCGTACCACGTGGTACCAGCGGCTCAGCCTGGGCGTACCTCGCGGTACCAGCGGCTGAGCCTGGGCGTACCCCGCGGTACCAGCTGCTGAGCCTGGGCGTACCCCGCGGTACCAGCTGCTGAGCCTGGACGTACCCCGCGGTACCAGCGGCTGAGCCTGGGCGTACCCCGCGGTACCAGCGGCTGAGCCTGGGCGTACCACGTGGTACCCAGCGGCTGAGCCTGGACGTACCCCGCGGTACTAGCTGCTGAGCCTGGGCGTACCCCGCGGTACTAGCTGCTGAGCCTGGGCGTACCCCGCGGTACCAGCTGCTGAGCCTGGACGTACCCCGCGGTACACAGCGGCTCAGTCTGGACGTACCCCGCGGTACCAGCTGCTGAGCCTGGGCGTACCCCGCGGTACTAGCTGCTGAGCCTGGGCGTACCCCGCGGTACCAGCTGCTGAGCCTGGGCGTACCCCGCGGTACCAGCTGCTGAGCCTGGACGTACCCCGCGGTACCAGCGGCTGAGCCTGGACGTACCCCGCGGTACACAGCGGCTCAGCCTGGGCGTACCCCGCGGTACACAGCGGCTCAGCCTGGGCGTACCCCGCGGTACCAGCGGCTCAGTCTGGACGTACCCCGCGGTACCAGCGGCTGAGCCTGGGCGTACCCCGCGGTACCAGCGGCTGAGCCTGGACGTACCCCGCGGTACACAGCGGCTCAGCCTGGGCGTACCCCGCGGTACACAGCGGCTCAGCCTGGGCGTACCCCGCGGTACACAGCGGCTCAGTCTGGGCGTACCCTGCGGTACCAGCTGCTGAGCCTGGGCGTACCCCGCGGTACCAGCTGCTGAGCCTGGGCGTACCCCGCGGTACCAGCGGCTGAGCCTGGGCGTACCTCGCGGTACCAGCGGCTGAGCCTGGGCGTACCCCGCGGTACCAGCGGCTGAGCCTGGGCGTACCCCGCGGTACTAGCTGCTGAGCCTGGGCGTACCCCGCGGTACCAGCTGCTGAGCCTGGGCGTACCCCGCGGTACCAGCGCTGAGCCTGGGCGTACCCCGCGGTACCAGCTGCTGAGCCTGGGCGTACCCCGCGGTACCAGCTGCTGAGCCTGGGCGTACCACGTGGTACCCAGCGGCTGAGCCTGGACGTACCCCGCGGTACCAGCTGCTGAGCCTGGGCGTACCCCGCGGTACCAGCGGCTGAGCCTGGGCGTACCCCGCGGTACCAGCGGCTCAGTCTGGACGTACCCCGCGGTACCAGCTGCTGAGCCTGGGCGTACCCCGCGGTACCAGCTGCTCGGAGCCGAGGCTGGCGTCGAGCGTCGACTGGCGAACCTCACTCATGGCCAGCAGAGGGTCCTTGTCAGGTCAACGGTGACTCAGGCCAGGTCAACAGTGACCCAGATCAACGGCGATTCGCGTGAGGTCAGCATTTACCTATGGCCGATCAACAGCCCCACAAGACCAGCGTACAGGGATCAGACCGACCGCGACCTCAGGTCACAAAGACGATACCGCCGGAAGGGTTGCCAGGTCAGATGCAGCGGCGGGCGGTCCATTACACCGACACCGTGTTTGCCAGAAATAATGGCGCCCCAATAAAATGTGAATCAGCCGGCTAGCCTGGGCGGCAGCGCCGGGTCGCCGGGGGTCAGTGCCTCCGACATAACTCACAATTATCGAAGCATTGGCCTGTGCAGCGGTCGGCCGAGCCGGGAACAATGCTCCGCCGTAGAACGACTCGGCCACGGCCTCAACGGCGCCTCAGCTGGAGCCTCAATAGCGCCGCAGCCACATCCCCAACAGCGCCTCAGACGCAGCCTCGGCAGCGTCCCAGCTTCATCACCAACGGCTCCTCAGCTGTATCCCCAACAGCTTCCCAGCTATAGTCTCATCTGTGGCTCAACTGCAGCCTCGACAGCGTCCCAGCTTCATCATCAACAGCGCCGCAACCACAGCCTCAACAGTGCTCAAGTCACATCTCAACAGCGTCCTAGTCACACACTCGACGTTTCAGCCACAGCATGAACAACGCCCCAGCCACAACATCAACGGCGTCCCAGTCGCAGCCTCAACAGCGGGCTCAGTTATAGGATCAGCAGTGTCTCAGACGAATCCGACAGGCTCTCAGTCACAACCCCAATATCCATCCAGCCACATACTGAACAACACCTCAGTCGCACTATCAACACGAGTCAGCTACAATCTCAACAGTTCCCCAGCCACAGCTTCACAGTTCCCCAGTCACAGCTTCACAGTTCCCCAGCCACAGCTTCACAGTTCCCCAGCCACAGCTTCCCAGTTCCCCAGCCACAGCCTCACAGCGGCCCAGCTATGGTCTCAACAGCGCCAAGTCACAGCCTGAGCAGCATCTCAGCCGTGCCTAAGGAGCACTTCATCTCTGAGTCTGAACAGTGCCTCAGGCAGGGTCTCAGCAGCGGAATCGCTCGGATCTGAGTAGCTCCTCAGGGGAAATGTAGCGTCCCAAACGGGATCTAAGCAGCGCAGTGTCCAAACTCTGGACCGGAACACAGTTCATACGTTCTACAGCCCTACGTCCTACGCCCTACGCCCCAGTCCGCTGCTGCTGGGCCGCTGACGCTCCAGAGACACATATTAGTATGCACGTACCACAAAAAAGACGAATGTTCATGATCTGAGTAGGTAAGCTAATAGAATATACTGAGAGAGAAATATAATTGCTTTAAAACTCTGAATCTAACTTGAAGGCCTGACACAAAATTTTCCATTACTTTGATGTAGTTTTGCATTTCCGCCAGGTTTCGACTTGCTTTTCGATAGTGATAGCTATGGTCTGGTGATAACCATTCTGAACTAAGCGAGGTCGGATGCTTTTTAGGCAGACCTAAGGCAGTATTGAGCTAGGATATGTTTTCCCACATTAGGTTGCAGAATAAAAGCCTACCTCATCTGTTTACCACTTAGGAGAACAAGAACTTCCTAAGTTGAAGATCATTGAGAACCTACCAGAATCTACATCTTGCCCGATGGCCGCTCTAACTACCTCCAATGTCATCCCCGACCGCCGTACTAGATGACGGAGTTTGCAATGGGATGGATAACGTCGGCGGCGCTACATCCGATGTCGCATCTGACGACGTCCGCGATCACTCCATCGGCGGCAGATCTGAGACACCCGTGCCGGAATATTCCGGAACATATCTGGCCACCGTGAGGGTGACATCTCCAGCGGAGTATGACATGTCGCCCCACACATGACGTCATCAGCGGTTGGATGACGACGCGTCGGGCCGATCTCGGCACGGGCGGACCGCTCGCAACCGCTATCCCCGCCATTTATGGCGTTGTGCACAATTAACGTGCATACATATTTCCTGGGGCTCTCAAATTACCGGCCTATTAATTCCGCTAAGGCAGGCAGGCTAACCAAGGGCCAATTATGACATTTGATAATCTGGTTGCAGAGTTGCACCGCGGTACATCTCTGGAGCAGCGGCGGATCCCGCTATCTTCTCACCCGCCAGAGAGGCAGACGAACTCACTACAGTGCAGACGAACCCACTACAGTGCTGAATATGTCTGGGGCAGCGGCGGGTCCCGCTATTTTCTCACCCGCCAGAGAGGCAGACGAACTCACTACAGTGCAGACGAACCCACTACAGTGCTGAATATGTCTGGAGCAGCGGCGGGTCCCGCTATTTTCTCACCCGCCAGAGAGGCAGACGAACTCACTACAGTGCAGACGAACCCACTACAGTGCTGAATATGTCTGGAGCAGCGGCGGGTCCCGCTATTTTCTCACCCGCCAGAGAGGCAGACGAACCCACTACAGTGCTGAATATGTCTGGAGCAGCGGCGGGTCCCGCTATTTTCTCACCCGCCAGAGAGGCAGACGAACCCACTACAGTGCTGAATATGTCTGGAGCAGCGGCGGGTCCGGCTATTTTCTTACCCGCCAGAGAGGCAGACGAACCCACTACAGTGCTGAATATGTCTGGAGCAGCGGCGGGTCCCGCTATTTTCTCACCCACCAGAGAGGCAGACGAACTCACGGCAGCGCGGTATATCTCTGGAGTAGGGGCGAGTCCCAATATTTTCTCACCCACCCTCTCGTAGGTGAGAAAATATAGGCAGACGAACTCGCTGCGGCGCGGTACATCTCTGGAGTGGCGGCGAGTTCCGCTATTATCTCACCCACCAGAGAGGCAGACGGATCAACTGCAGCGCGGTACATCTCTGGAGTGGCGGCGAGTTCCGCTATTATCTCACCCACCAGAGAGGCAGACGGATCAACTGCAGCGCGGTACATCTCTGGAGTGGCGGCGAGTTCCGCTATTCTCTCACCCACCAGAGAGGCAGACGGATCAACTGCAGCGCGGTACATCTCTGGAGTGGCGGCGAGTTCCGCTATTCTCTCACCCACCAGAGAGGCAGACGGATCAACTGCAGCGCGGTACAGCAACGGAAAGGTTCGCTTTTGTCTCACCAGTCAGAGAGGCAGCCGAACCTACCGCAGTGCAGCCAGGGACAGCAGGAACCTACAGTTGTCTTACCAGAAGAAGCAGAATCCAGTGCTGTCTCAGCAGAGGCAGCATAATATACTGTTGCCTTATCAGGGAGAACAGCAGAATCCACCGTCTTAAATCAGAGGGGAAACGGCACAGCATACCATCGGCACACCCAGTGGCTCCAACACGGCCATATATTCCCTCGCCAGAGCAACAGCAAAGCCAAGTCGATCATTGGGAGCATCAATCGATGTCAACGGACTCGCCTGGCCAGCACGTCGGGTCAGGTCGAGCTGACCAACGCTGGACACCGGCGCAGGGGCATACCATCAGCGGCCAGTCTCGTCAGCCGGCACCGCGCCCTGCCCCAATCACGCCGACAAATTACCAGTCAGCCGGCCAGGTCAGCCGGGTCGGTCAGTGCCGTCACCAATCTGGCGGACGGGTCACGAGGTCAGCCGCGTCAGCTGACCAGCCGGCCGCCCGGTCGCGACGTGTGGGGCCACAGACAGACAGGACAGCCGGCCGGCAAAAAGCCGCCAGTGCCGGGGGCCATTTGCATACAATGCTGGCGAGTCAGCTCGGCTGTCGCGTCCCGCCAGCCGGCCGAACCGGACCTGCGTCGGCAGAGGACAGGGCGTCAGCCGGGGCAGACACCAAAGGATCTGAGTCGGCAGAGGACCCCCGCCGGCGGAGGATAAGGTGTCAGCCGAGTCAGACACCAAAGGATCCGAGTCAGCAGAGGACCCCTGTCGGCGGAGGATAAGGCGTCAGCCGAGTCAGGCACCAAAGAACGTGCGCCGACAGAGGACAAAGTATCAGTGGGGTCTGACATCAAAGGACCTCCAGCCGGCAGAGTACAAAGGTGTCAGCGGGGTCATACACCAAAGGACCCCGCTGGCGGAGGATTAGGTGTGGCCGTAGTTCGACACCAAAGGAACCCCGCCGATAGAGGACAAGACATGAGCGGGGTCCGACACCGCCCGACCCCTACCGTGGCGTAGTGCCACCAGTGATAGACGAAACCTACCCGGTGGCTCTAGCGAGCAGACAGTCGTTGCCTGTTGCGAGAGACAACGGTCAGCACCGGGAGACGACAATGCCACCCAACCGAACGACTTAACACCACTGACGCTCCTCCGCACGCTCAACAGCACCCCGCGATGTCACCACGAGCCGTGTGTGACGCCGCCGCGGTCCCATCGGCGGTCGTGTGACGTCGCCGCGGTACCATCGGCGGTCGTGTGACGCCGCCGCGGTACCATCGGCGGTCGTGTGACGCCGCCGCGGTACCATCGGCGGTCGTGTGACGCCGCCGCGGTACCATCGGCGGTCGTGTGACGCCGCCGCGGTCCCATCGGCGGTCGTGTGACGCCGCCGCGGTACCATCGGCGGTCGTGTGACGCCGCCGCGGTACCATCGGCGGTCGTGTAACGTCGCCGCGGTACCGTCGGCGGTCGTGTGACGTCGCCGCGGTCCCATCGGCGGTCGTGTGACGCCGCCGCGGTCCCATCGGTGGTCGTGTGACGTCGCCGCGGTCCCATCGGTGGTCGTGTGACGTCGCCGCGGTACCGTCGGCGGTCGTGTGACGCCGCCGCGGTACCGTCGGCGGTCGTGTGACGTCGCCGCGGTCCCATCGGTGGTCGTGTGACGTCGCCGCGGTCCCGTCGGCGGTCGTGTGACGCCGCCGCGGTACCGTCGGCGGTCGTGTGACGTCGCCGCGGTACCGTCGGCGGTCGTGTGACGTCGCCGCAGTCCCATCGGCGGTCGGTGACGCCGCCGCGGTCCCATCGGTGGTCGTGTGACGTCGCCGCGGTCCCATCGGTGGTCGGTGACGTCGCCGCGGTACCGTCGGCGGTCGTGTGACGCCGCCGCGGTACCGTCGGCGGTCGTGTGACGTCGCCGCGGTCCATCGGTGGTCGTGTGACGTCGCCGCGGTCCCGTCGGCGGTCGTGTGACGCCGCCGCGGTACCGTCGGCGGTCGTGTGACGCCGCCGCGGTACCGTCGGCGGTCGTGTGACGCCGCCGCGGTACCATCGGTGGTCGTGTGACGTCGCCGCGGTACCGTCGGCGGTCGTGTGACGTCCGCACGTCTGTCACGTCACTGCAGCTGGTCGACCCACGGGACTGGCGGCGTCCCCAGGAGTTCCTCGCCAGTCGCTGATTCGCCAGCGCCTTGATTACCGCCGACATCGGGCCACTTACTTGCAGCGCTATAAAGTTGAGATACTCGTCCCCGGGCGCCGCAACGCGGCGTAGAGCCGTGAGTTATGTCTCTGATAATCTCCGACACAAAGCCGGCCGCATGCCCTGCTCCCGACGCGGGACGCGCCCGCATTCCGGCGGCCCCCGCGGCGGCTCGGAGCACCGACGTCACCACGACGCTGCCGCAGAGCCGGTCCAGCAGCCGGCTCCCGCGTGGAAGTCGGCACCACCGGCTCCCCAGTGGTGGACATCGGGAGCAGCCGGCTCCCGCGTGGTGGACACCGACACCACCGGCTCCCGAGTGGTGGACATTGGGAGCAGCCGGCTCCCGCGTGGTGGACACTGACACCACCGGCTCCCGTGCCGAGGGGCAGCCGCTCGCTCCCGTAGACACGCTGACGCAACCGGCTTCCGTGCGGGCAGCGACGTCACTGGCTCCTGCAGAGAATGACGTCACCGCATGACGTCGGAGGCCGGCCGGCCCCGTCAGCTGAGCACAGTCATCAGCTGAGCCGACGACGAGCACAGTCGTCAGCCGAGCTGAGCGCGGGCCGGCATTGGAGCTGGCCGAGTGCCAGCTATTTTGTTGGAAAGAAGCAACTGAGAGGTGCGGTCTGGACGAGCAGCAGCGGCTTGGTTCGGCTTCCGGCTGTCTTGTCGGCACCGGGCGAATTATGACCATTAGGTGTGATGGGTGCAATCATGAGAATATTACGACCGACCAACTCCTCACAGGCCGACACTTCCAGGCGGCGAATCTGAATACGCCGCAAAATCTTTTGATCCCGACGCGAAGACAGAAAAGAAAATAAAAGAATGGAAAGGAAGTAATCAGCAGAGGGACTGCAATCTTAATCACACTAGCTTTTCAAAGAAAGCCTTCGCTCTACAACTGACGTAGAGGATTGGTTCAAGTCTGATGTTATGGTGCGCACCGATGATATTCAATTGCTTTGTTTTGAAGCTGGAAAAAAGTGCAGCAACGCATATTCCCGCTCGGCCGTTCGGCAGATTTAGCAAGGGCTTCACCAAGGTCACCACGGGCACCAATACCCAGAGCGGGTGTGGAAATTGATGGAACACATTGCCACATGCCATGCAGTTTGGTCCAGGTTGCAGCACACCAGTGCACTTGAGTCTGCTGTGTGGACGGTACGAAAATAGAACTCTAAACCGCTATAAGCCAATGAATATTTGAAATGGAAAAGCTTCTCACGGCAACAGACATGAGGTAGTTTAACATGACAAGCTTTTAAGCGTCATCGACATAGGAATTAACTCCATGATAAGCTGGAAACTGTACTTAGTGCCATAACTAGGTGGATTAAGCTTAAAATACTTTGGCTACATCATGAATAGTAGGACTCTAGTTTGCTCAACGGCGAAATGCATGAATCTGTGCCGCTGAGGAGCCGTTAGTGAATATGGCAGGAGGAGCATGCTGGCAGAGCTGGCTGTGAGGAGCTTCCGCATCCCGATCGGACCAGTGAATGCCACATATATGTTATCACACCGAATGCCGCATATACGCCAACGTGTTGGCAATTGTACACGAAACAGTTGGTTACATGGTGTAATACTTGGAATAATTATCACTTCGTTGTCAGGTGAGGAGTCCCCTTTCAATTGGTACTGTTCCATTTAAAATTGCTCTGTTGTGTGCAGGGGAACTGCACCAGTTCAATTCAATGGCCGTCGGAAAGCATGCGTATTTGCTACCTATCAAAGGTGTACTCCAAGAGACCCAAAAATTCCAATCCAATCCCAGAAATGTCAATGTAGTGCTCGTCATTATTTGGAGTGGTGACAGTATAGGTACAACGATTCCCAAAACCACTATTACAGCTTTTGCTTGAAATGCATGTCGATGTCCCTAATCACATAATTGGAGGGATTTTTTTCTTCAATCTAAAGGGAGCAATTCAATCGGTTACGAGAGATTTCACTCATAACGGCATCGTCTTATCACGACATCGTCGTACCGATGCATATCATATCGCACACTACGTCGCAACACAGTGTCACACCACAGAAAAGGCACACAATGGTAGCACCAGCGGCTTCGCGGACTTCAAATAGGAGGGACACGATATTTTTAGGCCCATTCTGTTCGTGCAATGTTCACAGGCGCAATCATAAACTTCACGATGTTTATGGTGAATGCATCCCCCAGCCCCCACCCTTTCAGGCCGCCCATGTATGGTAGCACCATACCGGAACAGCTATATGCCATGCAAAGTCATACCAGAAAAGCATGTCTGTGATATAGCCGCGCCATAACCGTGTGTGCACGCTTATCAATCCCCTGACGTGGGAATGGCGTACACGGATCAGCCTGGGTGCACTTTTTCGGGCAGAGCTCCACGTTTCCCGCAGCCGGCCTCGGTGCATGGCACACCTTTGATCACTGTAGGCAGGCAGGCCAGCCCTCAGAGCAGGAGTGTGTGCCCCGCATTTGTCCCCGTGAGGTCAGCGGAAGCTTGCCCTGCCGAGCTGGACCATCGGCAAGCCAGTCGTGTCACACGCCTGGCGCGCCTGGAACTGCAAATATCAGCCGAAATTACAGCGCCAGGTGAGCTTGATCCTTAACTCGGCAACTACAATTCGGCCGATATATGTGGACCACGTATGCGAACTGCCGCCGCAGGGCATGGGTGCACTTTGATCCTGGAATGAAAGCCATTCACGCAGGCATGCGGGACGGGCACATTTCTCGTGTATATTGGTGGTTAGCTCCAGCGCCGGCAACATACCTGATCTTGATGTTGCTCGACCCGCACCGGTGACGTGCGCAGACTGCCAACAGGCACTTCGGCTAATCATATGCGCATCGTTGTCGGGACCGTTGCACCGCGGCCGCGGCGCAACGGGCAATGTCTGACAGCGGCGCCACGAACGCCGTCCGACACGCGCACCGGCGCGCCTCGTCTCGCCGACTCGGCTGGCGCTGTCACGAGACCGGACGAGCACAGGCGGCGACCGAAGGCCGTGCAAAAACGGCGAGGAATGCGACCCGTGTCGGCGACCGACCAATTCACACGCAGGATCCGGGGGTCACGTGCGTCGCTTGGGCCACGCGTCCCCGGCTACCAAAGGGTCGTGCATCCCCTCCGAAGAGGTCACCTGTGTCGCTTGGTCATTCGTGAGGTCACTCGTCACCGGCTACCCAAGGGGTCGCGCGTCCACCCCGAAGAGGTCACGTGTGTCTCTGTTTCAATTTGATGTCGCGTGTTTCGGGCCCACTCTGGGGTCACGGGTCATGGGTCACGGGTCATGGGTCACGGAATCAGTCCAAGGGTCACGTGTCACCTGGGCGCGACGCGGCTGTGGTTTCGCCTGAATGCAGAACCGGGCGAGGACGAGAAGCCGGCGGGCGAGGATCGAACTTCATCTTCAGACCAGATCGCGGTTCAGATGGCGCCGATGTGGCCAACCTTCACATTCAGTCAGGACGCGTGAGACCGCAGAGAGAGAGAGAGAGAGAGAGAGAGAGAGAGAGAGAGAGAGAGAGAGAGAGAGAGAGAGAGAGAGAGAGAGAGAGAGAGAGAGAGAGAGAGAGAGAGAGAGATATAGAGATATATATATATATATATATATATATATATATATATATATATATATATATATATATATATATATATATATATATATATATATATATATATATATATATATATATATATATATATATATATATATATATATATAGATATATATAGAGAGAGATATATATATATATATATATATATATATATATATATATATATATATATATATATATATATATATATATATATATATATATATAGATATATATAGATAGAGATATATATATATATATATAGATATATATATATATATATATATATATATATATATATATATATATATATAGATATATATATATATATATATATATATATATATATATATAGAGAGAGAGAGAGAGATATATAGAGAGAGAGAGAGAGAGAGAGAGAGAGAGAGAGAGAGAGAGAGAGAGAGAGAGAGAGAGAGAGAGAGAGAGAGAGAGAGAGAGAGAGAGACAGAGAGAGAAAGAAGGAGGAGAGGAGAGGAGAGGAGAGAGAGGAGGGCGTCACGGAGCGTCACGGAGCGCCTCGGCCGAGGAGGCCCACCGTCCGCCCTGTCCTACCCCACGGCCGGCCGATAATGGCGCAGTAATGGTCGCCGGTCGGCCCGCTTCCGGTCCAGTCGTCACCAGGTTAATCGCCGCGCACAGCGCCGCTGGCCATGCCGCTTCCCGCACACCTGACGCGGCCGGAACGCCGGCACAGAGGGAGCGTCACCGCCGCGCTGGCCGGGTCAGGTGACCCCGTGCGACCGGCACCGCCACACTGCCCCGCCTCGGAGTCCACGCAGCACAGCAGCATGGACGCTATTTAGTCCCGATTAGAACCGAGAGACGCTTTGAGGGAAGCCAACGAACGCATTGCGAACCGGCGACGCAACTGGATTTGGATCTGCCGGAACTGGATCTGAGCCGGCCGGCGACGCACACCTCTCTCCAACTTTGCAGCAGAAAACAACAGGCGCGCCGGAACAAAGTCGCGCGGTCGGCCCGATATCGAGCGACACCGGTCGCGGTGCGAGCCCCGGCAGCGCAGGTTTGAGCGGCACCGGGCCACGTTTGAGCGGCACAGTGTGCGCTGTGCCGCGCGGACCGCCACGATAGCGGTCCGGCCGGCAGCTGGCGGGCCGCCTTTGACTCGGCCGGCCATCAGTCATATTTGCCAGCCGCGGCTGATGCTGGCGCCGTCACCAGCGTTCGGCCTCGTCGAGAACACGGCCATCGTGCGGTACCATTCAACCTGCTGGGGTCGGGCTGGGCCGGCGCGCCGTCGGCTTTCGCCGCCGATCACAGTGTTCGCCGCCGTCCCGCCCCGAACTAAGTAAATAAAGGGCGCGCCCGCCACTAGCGTAATGCCCATCTCTCCGGTCCAACGTGAACATTAACTTTTGGCCGCCGCCAGCCGCGTCGATACGTACGTTCTCAGAATTAATGGAACACGTCTCACGTCAAGGTGATGGCGCACATTATGTTCACACAATGGAAGCTTTAGTATGCTATTTTATTATCTGAGCTAAACTAATGCAAGCAACTAAGCTATAAATACTCCTTAGGAGGCTGTGCAGGTCAATAGTATGGCCACCAAGTAAACGTTATGCTTTTCTCGGGTGATTGCTTTTCGGCAAACGTTTCCAGCCAAATCACAAGCATAGAGTGTGGCTGAAGTCCTGAATGTCAAGATGACCAGCTAGCAACTTGAATATCACCTATCTTGCACTACTTCTGAGTCAAATAAAATCACCACAACGCAAATATCAATCACCAGGTTCAGATGCAATGACGAGAAAAGCTGCTCAAGCAGTTTGTAAAAAGAGTCCAATTTTCACCTACAAATTACAGAGTGAATTCAGCTGGCCTCTGATTATGAGAAAACAAGACCAATTGACTTGTGTTGATAAGCAACGAGGTCCGCTGGATTCCTGTGCTGGAACTTGTTGATTATGCTACCGAAAAACGAGTCATGCTGGCCAATGCTGGCAGAGGACACGCTCCGCTTGTCTATGCTGGCAGAGGATAAGCACAGTTTTTGCATCTTGGTAAGGGTAAGTCCCTGGTCTATGGTGGCAGGAGATAAGTACAGTTTATCCTGGCAAGGGCAAACTCTGCTGGTCTATGCTGGTATGGGACAAGATCGGTTGGTGTATGCAGGGGGTTTGTTTATGATAAGTACCGTTGGTCGAACCTGGCGAGATGAGCAGCCCAGCTGATCCTGCTGGCAGAGGACAAACACCCTGGTCTCTCTGCTGGTGGCGACCAGGCACAGTTGATCAATCTCGTGCTCACAATTGGATCACAAAGCCGACACGAGCCCGGAGCAAAGCCGACACGAGCCCGGAGCAAAGCTGACACGAGTTGACGAGTGCTGCGGCAGATCAGCTGCTCGGTCCGGTAGATCAGCTGCTCGGAGCGGTAGATTAGCTGCTCGGTCCAGTAGATCAGTTGTTCGGCGCGGTAGATCAGCTGCTCGGTGCGGCAGATCAGCTGCTCGGTGCGGCAGATCAGCTGCTCGGTCCAGTAGATCAGCTGCTCGGTGCGGTAGATCAGCTGCTCGGTCCAGTGGATCAGCTGCTCGGTCCGGTAGATCAGCCGCTTAGTTCGGTAGATCACTGCCGCGGCAGCCTCGCGGCAAGTCGGCCTTCGCTCTGCTGAGGCCACCCCCTCCCCCGCCGCCCACAGGAAGCGGGGGGGGGGAAAAAAAAACAACTTCTGCCGGCGCCCGGGGCACGTTTGAACACGCTCTGCTGAGTCGACCGCTTCGCAGCCGGCATCCGAGAGGCAGCGCGCGAGTCAACACAACATTCTGCCGGCCGCCCGGCGTCCCGACCACGTGATAATGAACACTAGGCAGCGCGCGAGTCAACACAACATTCTACCGGCCGTCCGGCGTCCCGACCACGTGATAATGAACACCAGGCAGCGCGCGAGTCAACACAACATTCTACCGGACGCCCGGCGTCCCGACCACGTGATAATGAACACCAGGCAGCGCGCGAGTCAACACAACATTCTGCCGGACGCCCGGCGTCCCGACCACATGATAATGAACACCAGGCAGCGCGCGAGTCAACACAACATTCTGCCGGCCGCCCGACGTCCCGACCACGTGATAATGAACACCAGGCAGCGCGCGAGTCAACACAACATTCTGCCGGCCGCCCGACGTCCCGACCACGTGATAATGAACACCAGGCACGGCCGTTTATTACCGGACAGGATGAGATAAGCTTAACGTACGGGACAGTTAGCCAAGTTCGGGAGCGGGCCGCTCCAGTTGCGGAAGTGCTCGTGTGCGAGCGGTGGAAGCGTTCTCCGCCGAGCTGTCACAATTGGAGCTGCAATGGCCTATTTGGAAGCGCAAGAATTATAACTAGCTAATCTGTGTAACTTGCATAATGAAAAAGAGCATCGCATTCGTGGAATTGTCATTCCGCTTCACGTTTTACCAACAGATACCACTTCCAAGCTGGTTTGTGCATATAGGTAAACACTTAGAATTGACGTATCTCCTTCCACGTTGATACATCCCAATGCTTTTGAATCGGAATGAATGATTAGCGAGCGGGATACAAGAATCGATCTGCGTAATGCAAGTACTGATGATGACAGCCATGCAGCGTTGCAGTCTTCTCGGCCTCTGCCGCCTTGTGGTAGCGGGCCACGCTGTGCCGCCGTACCAGGAAACTGCATCCCGTGTCTCGCGACACACGACACCAGCACCACCGCCACTCGTCATATAACATATCTCCTTCTTTGTATGCATGCTTATGTATGCTTATGTATGTTCATGTGGTGCGTGTGTGTGTGTGTGTGTGTGTGTGTGTGTGTGTGTGTGTGTGTGTGTGTGTGTGTGTGTGTGTGTGTGTGTGTGTGTGTGTGTGTGTGTGTGTGTGTGTGTGTGTGGTTCCCGGCCAGAGGGAGCCGACACCCGGCTCAGCAAACAAACCGCCATACCGTCACAGACCGATGGCGGGCAAACACCGGCGGCGATTTTGGAGGTCACTCGCCAAGTTATTCATATTAATATAACTGTTCTGGCGGCGGGTAAATGCCGGCCATTTTCTTCATCAGCAGTCTAAACGGCCGGCGGTAAACAACCGCGCCCGCCTGCCAACCGGCCCCGAGAGCCGGCGGCACAGCTGGCGCCGGAACACACAGCCGGCCAGGCCGGTGCCGGACAGCGAGGGCCAGCAGCCACATCGCCGCCTGACGCGTCGCCTGTGTCTGCCGGCTTATGTCTGTCTGTCTGCCCATGTGTGTTCTGTCTGTCAGCACGTGCGTTTGTCTGTGTGCTTCTCCGGCCATCACCATCTCTCTCCCTCTCTATTTATCTATCTCTCCTTCTTTGTATGCATGCTTATGTATGCTTATGTATGTTCATGTGCGTGCGTGTGTGTGTGTGTGTGTGTGTGTGTGTGTGTGTGTGTGTGTGTGTGTGTGTGTGTGTGTGTGTGTGTGTGTGTGTGTGTGTGTGTGTGTGTGTGTGTGTGTGTGTGTGTCCAGTCACGCACAACACCTTGAGGCTGTGCTTCTGGTAGCCGCATTAGCCACGCTTGGAAGCGCCGCTGACGAATGACAAGAGCTGCACACCGCGTTCGCGCCATTTTCAGCCGGACGTAAGGGGAAATGGACAACCCAATTCATGCCCCTCGCTCCCCTCCGGAATTTCTACAATGGTGCGTCACGGCACATGCATAGACAAGAATACGGCACGTGCTGGATATTCCGCATGGCTGCGGCTCGGGCCTGAAGGCTGTGTTGTCGGTCGGTTGTGCGGACCTAGCCGCAATAACCATGGCAGATTGGGGATCTTCACCATACCCCTGCTCTCACCCCATCTGTCTGACACATCTCTCCCCTCTCCCGTCATTTTTTTCTCTCCCTGTCTCTCTCTATCCCCCTCGCTATTTTCTGCCTTCTTTTGCCTCTTGCCTATATCCCTCATTCTTCCTTTCTTTCTATCTTCATCCCCTTCTTCTTCTTCACTCTCTCTCTCTTCTCTACCTTGCCTCCTCTCTCTTTCTCTTTCTTTCTCTCTCTCTCTCTCTCTCTCTCTCTCTCTCTCTCTCTCTCTCTCTCTCTCTCTCTCTCTTTCGTCGCCGTCCAACCATCCTCGCAGTCGGTGCCCGTACAGTTTCACTTGGCACAGATGGCCTCCGACCCTACTTCCAAGGCGTCATGTCCGAACGGAGTGCTTCTAGATTCCAGTTCCAAAACACTTGGCCGCACAACGACGCGACGTGATACCTTTGTAAGTAGCAGGTGTACGGTACACACAATGGCGTTTGGTCACGCACGAGGCGTGGTGAGGCCTCCAGAATGCAGGCTAGTAGCTCAATTTGAAAATTATATCACCAACTCATCGCAGTTCAAGCATGGTTATACGTTGTGCATTCAAGTAGCTTCGAATACCTCATGGGGATGCAATAGCCAACCGTGCCGAAGGGACGTTGATTCAAAGACAGGAATTCAAACATGAATTCGCAATTCAAACCCACTTGAAAAGTAATCGCAGTTCAATTAAAATTTGCAACTCAAGCGCAATCAAACACAATTAGCAAATATTGCGAACTACCTTGAAATGCCTGCCATTATTTAGAGCAACACATCTCAATGCCCAATTTTGAGCAAGCAGTGAATGCTATGTAACGCGCCTACGAAGTGTCAAAACACTCGTATATCTTTTGATCAAAATATGACAACACAGGATGCAGAGAAAAACAACCCAGTCGGGCGAAGATTGCAATTTTCTTCCGGCATGCCACTTGTGAATTATGCTTTCCAGTGTTTCCACTGTGTGTACACAAACTTGCCACCGCACCAGCGACGGCCTCCCCCGAGGCGTTAGGCACTTTGTCTCGGTTCCAATTGCAGGCAGTTTAGCACCAACCCGACTTGGAGATGACAAACAGGTGACTCTCGCACACCTCCAACTCAGAAAACAGGTCGGTGCATTTCGAAAGTAGACCTTCAATAGAGGTGCGTTCGGTTTGGTTGAGTACTCACACACTCACAGGCACACATACACTGCTGGGATGCTAGCGACTGTTCAGCAGTCCCTCCACTGTAAGCAGCGCTGGCAGAGCGGCTGTAGCATGCACAGACGCGGTAGTTGTAGGGTGGCAGGGAGCTGCCCTTAGCACGGAGTGCGGCATAAACTACAAACACAATATCTTCAAGTATTTATATTGCCTCAGCGCCGGCACCGTGCAGGCAAAAAGATAATCTGGACAGCCTGCGGCCTATTAAGTATGCATTTTGTCATGCCGTTCACGTCCGTACCCGGCGGCCGGGCTCGGACCGTTGCCTGTTCCCACCCCCCTCTCTCTCTCTCTCTCTCTTTCTCTTTCTCTCTCTCTCTCTCTCTCTCTCTCTCTCTCTCTCTCTCTGACTCTCTCTCTCTCTCTCCTCTCTCTCTCTCTCTCTCTGTCTTTCTCTCTCTCTTTCTCTTTCTCGCTCTCCATCTATGTCTCTCTCCATCTATCTCTCTCTCTCTCTCTCTATCTATCTATCTCTCTCTACGGCCGCCTCCTCTCTCATCCACACCCCGCCCAATGCTGGCCGACCCGGACGGGCAGAAGGCGCGCGGCTGACACCATAAGACGTGCTGAAGAGCGGACAGCGGCGGCGGTCGGCCGCGTCCGCAACACACTTGAGCCGGGCAGTATCGCCCTCTCGGTCGGTCCCGATAACTAATTGCCACGCGCCACCGCCCGCGAACAAACACCAGCCTTCTTGCGGCCGCGCCACCGCCGCCACAATGCGCTGCATCGGCGGCGGAGTGAAGGGGGCGGCGCCCCGCGGCCATCCCCCCCCCTGCACCAGCAACGCCGGCGGTCCAGACGCAGTCGCGTCACGTGGAAGTTGGGACGCTTTTTGCTGCGGCACTCGCGCGAGCAGGACGTGCCCGTGCTGCTCCTCACCGCCGCCCGATCACAACGTCCTCCAGCCACTTGACGGCGGCCGGCAAAAAGCGCATGTTTTCGCGTAAATGGCAACAACAAGAATGGATAAGGGTGCAACAACAAGTGGGCCGCCCAGGTGACCTTTTCCATCAACCATCCGAGAGAGATTTTTCGCTATGTTTGCAGCGCATTAATCATGCGCAACGCCAGGCCGCCCGCGTATTGTTTCCATAATCGAATGATAATGGTGTCCCTGTTGGCAGTTTAGCTCGGCAAACACGCATCGCATGCATCGGCATATTGAGCAAACGCTTGTACCGATCAAAAGGTTCGCGGATCCTGAATAGTCGGCCCGGGACGACGGTAGTCTAGACAAAGTGGGTCGACTATCAAACACAGAAGACTTCCTCGTCTGGACTATTATAGCGCCTTCCATAGCCATACCAACGTCATCGTGCTGTGCAAGCATGATGAGAGAAGCGTCTCCATGCCTTGGAAGTACCCCGGCGTTAAGTCGCTAATTTCCGACGGCTATCTGACGGCTTGAGTGGCGATGACTCAAGTTTGATCATAGTTCCGCTTCACTACCAACCGTCTCCATATTGTAGCCCGTCTCCCACTACCTGCAATCGTATCCCTTATCTTTCCCACTCACGTTCCTGTTTCGAAGCTCACCAACAAGCTTCTCCACCCGCTGACCTGTTGCGCCTGTTCTTCTTGACCGATTCGCTTCCCCTGCCGCTTCCCCACCCGCCAACCCGTTGGCGCCTGATCCATCCATTTCCCCGGTCATCGACCCGTCGCGCGGCGGCGGCGGCGGCGGTCAGACCGTGGGCCGGCTGATATGACCGCAGCGGCGGTCCGGCCACATAAAGTGAGGCGGGCAGCAGCGCGGCCACCGACAGCTATTGATAGCCCGCCGACGTGCCGTAAACACCGCCTCCCGACGACGGACGGCGACCGACGCGCGACGGCGCGAGATGCGCCGATGCAAATCCAACCCCGGCGGCCCCAGTGGCGCCACACAAAGCCGCGCCGCGGCGCGCGGCCATTGAGCCGCGCCGCGATCGCCGGTCCGTTCGGCGGCGCGCCGTGTTTGTCGACGACGGGACCCGCGGCCCCACTAATACAGCGCCTGGAAAAATGAGACCTGTCCGCGACCGCATCGATCTGCTATGCAAGACGTACGGCCGAGTCGAGCGCACGACCAACGCCAGCGATACAGACAATGGCGCGGTGCGGCCACCCAGCCGGTGCCAAACAAGTCTCACACTCCCAGCCGCACCATTGTATGTGGTGCGCTTTTCGAAGCTGCAACACTTTTCGCAAGGCTCCTGCGTGCCCGAGGCACCTCCACGCCGCACTGAATGCACTCGGAGTTGTCTCCGATCGGAACAGTAACAACAGCTGAGCTGCCTATGCTTATCTTGCGCCCAGATGGAATAGCGACAGACGAAAGTCTGGACTTCCTCACGACAGCCTCGCTTCATGTGGTGCTGGCAGGACGTCGATTTCCAATCACGCCCCTTCAAATTAGCACTAATGGTTGGTGATAGCTTTGTGGGGAGCGCAGCTGTCGAAGGGGGGCGTTGGGCCCTCGATGCCGCCCCGCTAATTTTAGTCAATGCGGCCCTGCCGCATATCTCTCCACTCTCCACTCGTCATTGGAGACGCAGTCGATCAATCGTCAGCTATTCCAGAGTCTTTAGCCGTACAACTGTACAACTCAAGGCACACGTCCGTCGATCATGTGATCCGTTTTGACCTGCGTCGTTTTTCCTGTGGCCGATGTCCGTTATGACACTAATTTTTGGGAAAATGCTTCTCACACTATCTCCCAGCAGCAATGCCACGCTTGCCCCGGATCCGGCTGCAAAGAAACCCGGCACGTTCCAATAGGTCACTCATCACCCTTTTCCATCAGTGAGGCGTTGTCACCCAACCATCTCCCTATAAATGTTGACACGTTCTGCAATATGTGGGTCAGCACGCGGACATGCTCAAAGTTCGCCGCCAGTGGAGGTGTGCAGGTGCGGACAGGCTCGAAGTTCGCCGCGTCGAGATGTGCAGTTCGACTGTCGAGATGTGCAGGTGTGGACAGGCTGTCTGCCCGTCTGTCCCCTGCTGTGGAGGTGTGAGCGGATTCGTACTGCTGCAGCACGCGCCCAGCTGTGGTCGCCGGCTGGCAGGTGGGCCTGAGAACGGCATCACCGCCGGCCGGCGACCCAGCGCCTAATTAGATCAGCGTGTGCAGCCGACTGGTCCGACGGGGGTGGGCCACTGTCGACCCGTGGGAACAGCCCGCAAACCGCGCCGAGGCGACACGCCCACGCGCCGAGCCGGGCCCCCGAAACCGCGACAGACACCTGTGGAAGTGGGCCTGCTCTGTGACTCTCGGGTGGACCCCATGGCTCAAAACACCTCTGAGGCCAAGACGGGCCCCACAGGCGGGGTACGGCCCTGAAGTCGAGCCAGACCCTACAGACAAGGTAGGCCCCTTCAGCCCTGCAGCCGGAATGCATCAATGCAACGGGGTAGGCATCTGTAACTGAAGCAGGCCCCTGCAGGATACACCTCTAGGTGCATGGACAGGACTCTGAAGCCGGGCAGGGTCTGGGGTCAAGGTGGACCCTGCGGCGAGAAGGCCCCGTAGACTGCAAGACCCGATGACTTGGGCTCTTTTACGACGCATTCAACCGCTAGGTTAAATAGCGTCGTCAACCTCTCACGCCGGTTGGTCTCGGGTGAACTTGGTAACGGCGCCGGTTGCGAGATTCGAACCCACAACCTTGCAATCAAGAGTCCGACACTCTACCGACTGAGCTACCGCCCCTGCCCCCGCCCCCGCCCCCGCCCTGCCCCCCGTAAATGGGGTAGGCCCCTCAAGCCGATACAGATCCCGCGGACGCGGTTCCTGCAGCCAAAACGGGGCACTCGAGCCAGAAATGTGCGACCCTCAATATACCAGGAGGTGTTGAGTTTACATCAAAAGTAGCGTTAGGGATTATGCTATATTACTCAACGTTTCGGTCAGGGGCCATCGTCACTCCTGACGATGGCCCCTGGTCGAAACGTTGAGTAATATAGCATAATCCCTAACGCTACTTTGGATGTAAACTCAACACCTCCTGGTATATTGAGGGTCGTACATTTCGTCTCACGCAATGTCTAAAACCCAGGAGCACTCAAGAGCCATTCTTCGTTGTATTAAACACTCGAGCCAGAACAGGCTCTGCAGAAAAGGAATGCCCAGGCAACGTCGCCATCATAGTCAGCAGTCTGCACGGGCCTTCATGGGCAACAAGCACTTGTATCGAGCAACGTTCAACTTGGCTACACCTGTCGTTGATCTTTCCCATATTCTGTCGACATAATCTGTAGAAAATTGGGAGAGAGAAGAAAGGTCGTGAGCACACGAAATCTGAGGAATGGGCATCAACTGGTGACATACCATTAAACCCACGGACGTCGGGGAGGGGAGCGCAAGAGGATGGGAGGATCCACACGGAGGTGGATGTCACAGGTGGTGCTGGGTCAGCATGACACCATGGTGTCAGAAGCACCTCTCCAACTGAGCGGGGTCTGCTCTTCAGGAATGGACCCGGGCGGGCCGGACGCCGCAGTTAGACTGGAGAAGGTAGTTATCATGCGGGACCGGCTGAAGACTAGGAAGGCCGTCGACTACGTCGAAGGTGTGGTGCTGGTGGTGGATCATTATTGGTGACGACAGGCGCGTCTGGTCAATAATAACTCGGTGCTGTTCGACTCCAGGTCAGTCTTACAGATCAATGCACTGATCTGATCAATGCATCATTCAATTATTAAAATATAAAACAACTCTCCATTGTCTGGAAAAGTTAACGCTGGGCAGGTACGCAGGTTTTCTGGGAACGAGCATGCAAGAAAAAAATTTCGAAGTTAGTCTTCTCAGAACTGCTGATGAGAGATGAGCAGAGGAACTTTTGCACAACAACTGGACGGGTGGACCCGACGTATGGTCATTAGACCAGACAAGTTCGTGCAGTAAATTGCAGTTTATTTTAGGCCAACTTGCAAGGGTTGGTATTTCAACTTATGAAGGAGACCGTAATGCACGCAAAAGTATGATGAGATGAGGGTGGAGGTGGCTGCTACACTGAAAAGTCTAAATCGTAAAGCTAACATCAGGATCAAATTGCTGTTGACTGCTTTATCGCTACCTTCTCCCCCTCTCTAAACGAATAATATTACCATCCTTGTACCTCTCTAAAATGATACGAAATGAACCTGTGAACACACATTGAGCCGATACAAAATTCCTGATGTTAGCAAATCCGACCGGGCGAATCCAGCAGATCTTGTGGCCATGTATCCAGCAGTATGATGATCCGTGTCAGTCAGGGGGACGGGGACCATACGACGGACCCATCAGGTCATGTTGTCATGGACCCATCAGGTCATGTTGTCATGGATCCAGCAGATCATGTCTCCATGGATCGAGGAGATCAGGTGGCCACGGATGCAGAAGAGTTCGATGATCCGTGTCAGTCAGGGGGATGGGTACCAGAAGTCGGATCCAGTATATTATTTGGCCATGGATCCAGCGATCCAGCAGTGGGATAATCCGTGTCAATCAGGGGGACGGGCACCAGTCAACAGCTACATCTCCGGAGGTCAAACAGTCCAACAGTTTCGTCTTTTAGGGGACCGGACAGTCCAGCATCATCCTCTTTCCGGAGACCGGACGGTCCAGCATCATCGTCTCTTTTGGATTTATTGATTATTTGGGTCTAAGGATTCTCCGAGAGCAGGCTCATTTGTCGCCCTTCGTTTCCTCAGGGACCGGCACTGAGGCGGCTTACTCCTCCGGGGGACAGTCAGCGGCCCACGTCTGCAGACACCTGCATCATCGCCTACAGCCGCAGCACCCGCTGGAGTCGCCCTGCGAGCTGCAGCTGCGCCGAGCGCGGCGGCTTACTCCTCCGGGGGACAGTCAGCGGCCCACGTCTGCAGACACCTGCATCATCGCCTACAGTCCCAGCACCCGCTGGAGTCGCCCTGCGAGCTGCAGCTGCGCCGCGCGGCCGGGCCGGCGGCTCCCTCGGCGGCGGGAAGTGTGGGGATAGAACGGTGATCGGGACGGTCGCAGTAGCGCCACATGACGCCACGAGGCCACGGGTCCTCATGGTGGCCTCGCCGCGCAACACGGGGCGGGACCGAGTAGTTGTGGGTCACTATGGATACGCACATACACCCACGTGTATATATATATATATATATATATATATATATATATATATATATATATATATATACGCCGCATAGGCGATGAGGACCCGGGGCATGACCTTATTCAATCGTAGTGGATGAATGAATGCCTTCAGGTCCATTATGCCTTCACTTGATGCCTTCAGATGCATGCATTAAGTGGATTCTAGGCAGATATTTACCATGCACTTGAACGGACATATACATGATAGCATTTTTTTGCACCTGGATACAAATATCCATTATAAGTTGCCACCATGCAAGGGCACCCACAGTAGCATGGGCCTCTGATGTGATGAACCTGATGACCCCGACCTCCCCTCCACTGCAGCGATGATCGGGTCACCACTCACGTTGCGATGGATTACTTCCCCACGACGTCGTCAAATAACGATCCCAGCGACAGGTCACCAGACCGCCGATTGGACTGTCAATATGTCATTGAACGAACTTCAAACCCGGTGGATGTACAGGCTCACCTTGTCACCTGGCAGATGGCTGTGGCACCGCGCCACCCGTAATCCACTGGGACCACGGACATTGAAACCCCTCACAAATAATTATCATCTCTGATTTCATGTTGGCATTGCGGTCTCTACAGTCACGCTTTGCATCGACTCACAGCGAAATGATAAATGGAACAGCGATTCGCCCGGAACAAAAAAAAACCCACAGCGAATCAGAGTAACCACTACCTATCTGGCTTAGCCGAACGACACCGGCTTCGAATTGAGCACGAACTGCGGATATCGCATTGCGAATTAGTCCCAACTCGTCCTTTAATTCGCTTCGTTAATTCGTCCCGTCCAGTCCGGTTTGTGTGCGGCCTTCGACGTGCACCATTGCCGGGCCGTTGGCCGCGCGTCAAGGTCGTCTGCCGGTGTCTGCTGGCCGCTGCGGTGCCGGCGCGCGCCACCAGCGGCCGAGCCGGGCCGGCGCCGGGCATCAAGTGACGCCACCGACGGCGCGTCCGACCGCCGTCACACTCGGCCGCCGGCCGTAACTGGGCACACCGGCCGGCAGTTGCGCGCCGTGTTTCACGTCGCCGTCGATGCGGCCGACTTTAACGATGATCCATTCGCGTTTGATACGAGTCTCGGGCCGCGAAATCGGCCGGCCGATGGCTCGTATAGTCGAGCCGTTTCGAGCAGCAGTACCCTCTCGGTGGCTACATGTCGGCCGCCGGTGGGAGCACGGAGCACCGGAACATGGAGCCTCGTGCTCCGAACCGCTGGATTCCGGAACGATGAGCCGGTGGTCCGGGATGCACTGGGTGTTGGAGCCGGTGACACTCTGCACCGGGAAAATCAGAGCGCCGAGTCATAAATGTCGGGACACAGAGCACCGGATCCCGGATCCGCACGTTTGTAGTACAGAGTTCCTGGCCGCCGTGCAGCCGGTGATCCGCCGCACGGAGCTCGGGAGCCGAGCGCCGGCGATGCCGCCGCCCTCGTCTACCTCGCGCGAGGTCCCGCTGGTCCCGGTAGACCTGCCAGGTCCTCAGCACCCGCACCGTGCCGTACCAGAGCCGCACCCTCAGCCGGGCGGTGTGCACCACAGCCGCCGCCGAGTACCGGTCGACTGCGACAAGTTGAGAAGGTGCGGTCCGCATCGCAATGGTACCAGCGGGGCTGCCTGACGCTACGGACAGCGGACAATGGACAGCGGACAGCGGACAACTGATAACGAACAGCGGACATGAGACAGCGGACAGCAGACAGCGGATAGCAGACAGCGGATAGCAGACAGCGGATAGCAGACAGCGGATAGCAGACAGCGGATAGCAGACAGCGGATAGCAGACAGCGGATAGCAGACAGCGGATAGCAGACAGCGGATAGCAGACAGCGGATAGCAGACAGCGGATAGCAGACAGCGGATAGCAGACAGCGGATAGCAGACAGCGGATAGCGGACAGCGAATAGCAGACAGCGGATAGCAGACAGCAGATAGCAGACAGCGGATAGCAGACAGCGGATAGCAGACAGCGGATAGCAGACAGCGGATAGCAGACAGCGGATAGCAGACAGCGGATAGCAGACAGCGGATAGCAGACAGCGGATAGCAGACAGCGGATAGCAGACAGCGGATAGCAGACAGCGGATAGCAGACATCGGATATCAGACAGCGGATAGCAGACAGCGGATAGCAGACAGCGGATAGCAGACAGCGGATAGCAGACAGCGGATAGCGGACAGCGGATAGCGGACAGCGGATAGCGGACAGCGGACAGGAAACTCACCTCACCGCCATCCCATACACTCCGACAGGTGGAATAAATACCTAATTACAAAGTGAAATGCGCAGTCAGTCGGGCGGCGTGCGTGCCCCAGGGACAGCATAAAGCGTAAGCCAGCACCGGCATCCAGGACCGGTGGGCCCGCTGGCAGGCTACCTCCTGACCGCGCAGTTGTTATTCGTTTATAGCGGCCGGTTGTTGTGCCGCCAGCGTCGGCGATCGCACCGATTAACGGAGATAACGACGCGCTCGTTGTCGCGGCCGCCTGGCGACGACTGCCGGCACTCCGGCCGGTGATGTGGCATTTCGCCGAGTTGGAAGGAGAGCGATTTATTCACGGCGATTTCTTTAGGTTAACTCACTGCGCTTCTGACTGGCAAATTTTTCCCAGCCTGGCGGGTCACATTTGTCATCACTTGGCGGCCGCGGCGGTCGACGGTCGGCGGTCGGCCCGACACCTCACACATGGCCCGCTAAGCCGTCACTGACACCGGAGACACGCCTGAAGCCAAACGTTCCCATGAAAAATTATAAGGTGGCCAAACCGCCAAGTTCGCTACGCCAAGAACTGCCAAACTCCCGCCATTGTTTGTTCGACTGGAACAAGGCCATGACTGGAGCAGACTAGAGCACCACCGAGCACAGCGAGGAGTAGGAGTCTGCAACAGATAGGTAAATAACTGAAGTTGCCTAGATCTGCGGTTAATCTATAGACATGTCGAATAAGAGCTGAAATCTTTTCATGGCCTGGACAGTTCCTAGCTGCTACAAACTCCATACTCCTGCCCAATACCTTGCTCCAGTCAAACAATCGCGAACATTCGGCAGTTCTTGATGTCACACCTGCCGGTTTTGGCGTTCTGGACTTGTTGACGGCGATATTCAGCGCCAGCTCGCGCCACGGCCCCCGCCATTGACGGCGAGAAGCCGACCGCCGGACCGGGTCGGACGGCGAGTCTCCGGGCCGGGCGGCCACGGCCCCACCGCCGGCACGCACGCCACGTCGGCCCGGCCAATCGCGGCCGACGGGCGTCGCCTTTGTGCGGCGACACAAAGCCGACCTCCGACCACAGCCGGGCCGGCGCACCGCGACCCGGCCGCCGCCGCTGCGGTCGCGGCGCGACGCGGCCCGGCCGCCGCCGCCGCGGTCGCGGCGCGGCGCGGCCCGCTCGAGCGGTGGCCGCACGCCGTCGGCTGGGACGACACCGGCGGCACTGGCCGACCCGGCCGCCGCCGCTGCGGTCGCGGCGCGACGCGGCCCGCTTCGAGCGGTGGCCGCACGCCGTCGGCTGGGACGACACCGGCGGCACTGGCCGGCCCGCCGCTGCCGCGCACGCGACCAATTAGCGCGGCGGCTCGCACGCCACGTCACGTCACGACACACGACCGCCGCCCGTTCGGCCGGCAGCACGGCGACACACAGCAGCGCGGCGACACACAGAGGCGCGGCGACACACAGCGGCGCGGCGACACACAGCGGCGCGGCGACACACAGAGGCGCGGCGACACACAGCGGCGCGGCGACACACAGCGGCGCGGCGACACACAGCGGCGCGGCGACACACAGCGGCGCGGCGACACACACTGCACCAGAAGTGGCGCCACCGTAAGGGGCGGTCGTCCAGCGGGCCAGCCGGCTGACTCCCACCGAACCACGATCCGCCGCCGCCAGACGCAGCTGAAGCGACAGCTGAACCGATAGCTGAAGCGACAGCTGAAGCGACAGCTGAAGCGACAGCTGAGGCGACAGCTGAGGCGACAGCTGAGGCGACAGCTGAGGCGACAGCTGAGGCGACAGCTGAGGCGACAGCTGAGGCGAAAGCTGAAGCGACCGCTGAAGCGACAGCTGAAGCGACAGCTGAAGCGACAGCTGAAGCGACAGCTGAAGCGACAGCTGAAACGACAGCTGAAACGACAGCTGAAGCGACAGCTGAAGCGACAGCTGAAGCGACAGCTGAAGCGACAGCTGAAGCGACAGCTGAAGCGACAGCTGAAGCGACAGCTGAAGCGACAGCTGAAGCGACAGCTGAAGCGACAGCTGAAGCGACAGCTGAAGCGACAGCTGAAGCGACAGCTGAAGCGACAGCTGAAGCGACAGCTGAAGCGACAGCTGAAGCGACAGCTGAAGCGACAGCTGAAGCGACAGCTGAAGCGACAGCTGAAGCGACAGCTGAAGCGACAGCTGAAGCGACAGCTGAAGCGACAGCTGAAGCGACAGCTGAAGCGACAGCTGAGGCGACAGCTGAAGCGACAGCTGAAGCGACAGCTGAAGCGACCGCTGAAGCGACAGCTGAAGCGACAGCTGAAACGACAGCTGAAGTGACAGCTGAAGCGACAGCTGAAGTGACAGCTGAAGCGACAGCTGAAGCGACAGCTGAAGGCGGACAGCTTCGCATCCGCAATCCTCGGGCGAGCCCACACCGGACGCAGGCGCTGCACCCGCGGCAGGGTCGACAGCCGGCCCACGGCCAAGTAGCCGCTTGTAAATTCACAATCGGGTCGACCTCAACCGTCGGCCAGGTCACTGGGTACCCACCGGTGGAGGTGGGGTCACCACGCCCAGACACGGCGAGGTCGGCACAGGCGGTCAGCGGGAGCTGTGCCGACATCGTCGCTGCCCAGAGCCGCTACAGCACTGACAACACTCGAGACGGATGCCCAGCACCGACGCCCTTATCTTCTCCCCGTTGTACCTACAGCACTCTCCCATTTTGGGAAGCAAGTCCGAATAGCCTGCATGTTAGCTAAGGACAGCGCAGCTTTATCAGTAGAAAACAGATAAATTAATTGAATTCCTAATCCGTGTATCCTAATAAGCAGCGACTAACTTTTAACAGTGACAATTTGTAATCGTATGTTGCTGAACAGCAGAAGTGTTTATTTCGCTTTGATTGCGAATAGAGCCAGGACCGAGTCTCTAACCATGCACATGAATGGACTTAAGACTGGACCAGGCTCAAAATACATGGATATATCCGGGGCGAATCGGATTGAAGCCTGGGATCTTGTGGAAGGTCCACCAAGGATTACGGCATAGCTACTGCACTTGTGCTCTGCAAGGGAGTGCAGTACGGCTGCTGTGGCTGGGAGTACAGTACGGCTGCTGTGTCCAGAGGGCACACTGCGGCTGCTGTGGTTGGGAGTACAGTACGGCTGCTGTGTCCAGAGGGCACACTGCGGCTGCTGTGGATGGGAGTACAGTACGGCTGCTGTGTCCAGAGGGCACACTGCGGCTGCTGTGGCTGGGAGTACAGTACGGCTGCCATACCTGGGATGCAGCACGGCTGCGGCACAGCACTGGTACCGTGCCAGGGGGTGCGGCGCGGCCGGCGGGGGCGGCGGCGGCCGGCCTTTCTCAGCGCTAATGACCGGCGTGCGGTGGCGGTGGCGGCGGCCACTCGCTGCCGCCGCCCGCTCTCAGTCATTACTGGTGCCGATCCGCGCCGGAGCCGCGCCGCACCGTATCCTGAGTTACCCGAGACGGCGACGGCGGCGAAGCGCCACCAAGCGAAGCGTGAAAACGCCACTCGGCAGGTAGGGAGAGAGAGAGAGAGAGAGAGAGAGAGAGAGAGAGAGAGAGAGAGAGAGAGAGAGAGAGAGAGAGAGAGAGAGAGAGAGAGAGAGAGAGAGAGAGAGAGAGAGAGAGAGAGAGAGAGAGAGAGAGAGAGAGAGAGAGAGAGAGAGAGAGAGAGAGAGAGAGAGAGAGAGAGAGAGAGAGAGAGAGAGAGAGAGAGAGAGAGAGAGAGAGAGAGAGAGTATATATATATATATATATATATATATATATATATATATATATATATATATATATATATATATATATATATATATATATATATATATATATATATATATATATATATATATATATATATATATATATATATATATATATATATATATATATATATATATATATATATATATATATATATATATATATATATATATATATATATATATATATATATATATATATATATATATATATATATATATATATATATATATATATATATATATATATATATATATATATATATATATATATATATATATATATATATATATATATATATATATATATATATATATATATATATATATATATATATATATATATATATATATATATATATATATATATATATATATATATATATATATATATATATATATATATATATATATATATATATATATATATATATATATATATATATATATATATATATATATATATATATATATATATATATATATATATATATATATATATATATATATATATATATATATATATATATATATATATATATATATATATATATATATATATATATATATATATATATATATATATATATATATATATATATATATATATATATATATATATATATATATATATATATATATATATATATATATATATATATATATATATATATATATATATATATATATATATATATATATATATATATATATATATATATATATATATATATATATATATATATATATATATATATATATATATATATATATATATATATATATATATATATATATATATATATATATATATATATATATATATATATATATATATATATATATATATATATATATATATATATATATATATATATATATATATATATATATATATATATATATATATATATATATATATATATATATATATATATATATATATATATATATATATATATATATATATATATATATATATATATATATATATATATATATATATATATATATATATATATATATATATATATATATATATATATATATATATATATATATATATATATATATATATATATATATATAGAGAGAGAGAGAGAGAGAGAGAGAGAGAGAGAGAGAGAGAGAGAGAGAGAGAGAGAGAGAGAGAGAGAGAGAGAGAGAGAGAGAGAGAGAGAGAGAGAGAGAGAGAGAGAGAGAGAGAGAGAGAGAGAGAGAGAGAGAGAGAGAGAGAGAGAGAGAGAGAGAGAGAGAGAGAGAGAGAGAGAGAGAGAGAGAGAGAGAGAGAGAGAGAGAGAGAGAGAGAGAGAGAGAGAGAGGGAGAGAGAGAGAGAGAGGGAGAGGGGGGGGAGAGAGACACTCGGAGGCGGGAACACCCCTATGTGGCGGTAGCCTGCGACCCTGTGCAGGAGTGATGGTCGGCTGGGAGCAGAGCTGGGAGTTGTCTACGTGCCCGTGCGTGGCTCGCCCGCCACGCCCCGGTTCACCCTGACATCTGTGCAGTTTTGTTTTTGTCCACGCGACTCCGCCCTTCGCGCCACTTTTTCTGTGCTGTGGACCTTCTCCGTTTGCGTGCAAGCCTAGACGGAACACATCATTGTTTGAGCCCGAGACCTGCGCCCTCGTCCATTCTGTTGTAGATTGTTGTCCGGAAGCTCGCAGCGCGCGACTCACTGTCGCGTGCGGAAAGCACGTTTCTAATGCTGAATCAATGGCGAAAGTGCCTACACCCATCGAGATCCAAGCGAAATTAACCAACTGTCCGAGTCACACCGAGGAGCAGTGGAACGTCCTTCTCACCGAGCAGACCTCTCCTCGACACCACTCGGCGCGGCCAGCATCTGGCGCGCGATCCTGAACGCGGCAACACCTGCATGGCGGACTCACCTCAGCACCCCCCCCCCCCACACACACACACACTCACCGGCCCCACCGGCAGAGCTCGGCCGGCCATCACGTGCCAGTGACGTCAGCGCGCCGGTTCCCACGATGCGCCCCAATCGGTGCCACGCGGCGCAGCCGGCTCCATTTGCTGGCCACAACAATGGAACCGGCCGTCGGCGTGGGCTATCAATAAGGCCCGTGTGACGTTGCCAATCGGCCCAGTCGTGGGCTGATGTAATTGCCGCCTAATGCACCGACGGGCCGCTCGCCCCGCCTGGGTCTCGCCGGGACACGGTCCACTCATCGTGACCGCGGCGATGCAGAGCCCGGGATGCTGTGTCGGTCGGCGAACGATACAGGACACCACGACTCAGTGATGCAGAGCCTGAGATGCTGTACCATCCGGGGATGATGCAGAGCCGGGGATGATGCAGAGCCGGGGGTGTTGCACCATCCGGGGATGATGCAGAGGAGCCAGGGATGATGCAGAGCCGGAGATGATGCAGAGCCGAGGATGATGCAGAGCCGGGGATGATGCAGAGCCGGGGATGATGCAGAGCCGGGGATGACGCAGAGCCGGGGATGATGCAGAGCCGAGGATGATGCAGATCCGGGGATGATGCAGAGCCGGGGGTGTTGCACCATCCGGGGATGATGCAGAGGAGCCAGGGATGATGCAGAGCCGGAGATGTTGTACTGGCTAGGTGGTGATAGAGAGCAGGGGATGTTGCATCGACCGAGAGGTGATAAAAGCCGAGCATGCTGGACTGGCCCGGCAGTGATTGAGAACCGGGTATGCTGTGCCGGCCAGGAGCGAAACAGACCCCGGGATGCTGTACCGACCGGGCGGTGATACAGGGCAGTCATGCCGAACTGGTCGGGCAGTGATGCAGAGCTCCATAGCCAAGTGATGCAGAACCTGGGTGCTGTACCGGCCTGGTAACGATACCGAGCTCCACGACACCTGATATAGAGGGCCGGGTGCTCTGATCGCTCCGGATCGCGTCGGGCGCTGCCAGGTCCGGAGACGCCGTGACAGCCAAGAGTTACGACAGATCTGTGGACGCCGCGGCGGCCCGCAGACCTGTAAATACTGCAGTAGCCGGATCGGACGGGCCACTTTCCAGGAGAGCCGCAGAGCAGCCGAGCTGGCACGGTGCGTGCGGCACGCAGACGTGCAGCACGTGCCACACATGCCGCGGCGGACCCGGCCGCCACGCTGCCGCGATATACCCAGTAGCCAGGGTGACTCCGACCACGCTGCTCACGACAGTGGTGACCCGTGGTTGCGCTAACACCCGCCCGGCGATGCTACTAATGCGATACATTGACACAGCCGGCCGAGTAATGCTACTGATTGGCTGCAATGACACAGCCGGCCCAGAATTGGTGACGAAATGGCGCAAGCTGATGGAAAGGTGCCAGCACACTCGTAAGGTGACAGGACGGTGCAACCGGTCCAGCAGGGAGCGGTGCTGCATCCGAACATTGGCATGGCCGGCCTGACCATACTCCCAATTCCCGGTTGCAGCAGACAGCGATCAGTAGGTGGACAAACATGCTTCCCAGTTGTGGTCGGTCGCGTCATTACACCCCGCTGGCAATAGCCTGGTCCGACACCCCGCTGGCATGGTCAGATACCCCGGAGCTGTGGCCCGACATTCGCTACTATGGCTCGATACCCGCTGCTATGCAATGCATGCTCTCGTGTATCGAGCGCGTCGGGTATGTCTTGAGTAGTGTTTTCAATGTAGAACACAACAGCCAATGCACGAAAAGCGCTTCTGTGTGGCCATACATTGGCCGTTTTGAGGACTTGATCCAATACAGGGCTATACAGAACAGCAACGAAATGGGCAGCGGTGGAACGTCCGGAATGGGGTATCTTTATGATGCTTTATGATGCCGATGCTTTATGCAGGCCCAGCTACTTCAAGTGAGCTCTGGTCACTTCAGCGAGGACGACTGCGCATCACCAGCTCCACCGAAGTAACTATATCGAATTGCGGGCAGTTAACATTCTATTTTGGCCAGATGCCTGCGATATAGACACCTTTCGTTAACTCGCATATCATATGTACTCGGATATCGTGGTGAGTGCAGTGTTAAAGAAAACCTAGACACTAATCCCACCTGCATGTTTGTGTGCGTGTGTGCTTGCGTGCGTGCGTGCTTGTGTGCGTGCTTGTGTGTTTTTGTGTTTGTGTTTGTGTTTGTGTTTGTGTTTGTGTTTGTGTGTGTGTGTGTGTGTGTGTGTTTGTGTGTGTATGTGTGTTTGTGTGCGTGTGTGAGAGAGCGCTTGTGCGTGCATGTGCGTGCGTGTGCGTGTGCGTGTGCGTGCGCGTGCCGTTTGCGTTTGCGTTTGCGTTTGCGTTTGTGTGTGTGGTGAGGAAGGAGTAGGGGTGATCGAATCAATTCCGAGAGCAAGTTGGTGTTTCTAACATAATTCATGGAGGCATCGACACCTTCATTGTGGTTCCTTGAATGCCTTCCTGTTTTTAGCTGTCCTGCTGAATGATAGCTACGTTTCCATAGCTGAAGCGGTGCATCAACAAACCAGAAGGCTACGAGGCTATGAACAACACAAGACATTGTACAGTATATACAGAGCAGGATATCTCGAGCTACTAAGCTATTATCAAACCTCGCAGTGATGCCAACTGAACTTCAGAACTTAAACAACAGCAAACAACTGAATGCCGCTCACAGACATCGCAATGCAACCCGGGAGAAAATGACACCAAAGACAGCTTCATTACGAGGTCCTTTTAAGAAGCTCTGCTATGGGTGGGCCGGCGTAGGGAGGTGGGAGCTGGCCGCCATCCGGCTGATTGTAAGGACGAGGGAGGGTCGAAAAGGGGCTGCGTATGAGGATGAGGGTCGAGGGGGTGGGGCTACTTGTTGGGATGAGTGTAGGGCGAGGAGAGGTGGCGATTGCGTACTAGGATGACAGTGGGTTGATGAGGGGTTGCCTGTGGGGTTGAGGGCAAGTCTGGAAGGGGTTGCCTGAGGGGATGAGAGCCAATCTGGAAGGGGATGCCTGTGGGGACGTGGCTTGGTTGGTTGGTTATTAGCTTTACGACGCATCGACTGTTGAGTCATTTAGAGTCGCCAATCTCTCACGCTGATTGGTCGCGGGCTTAGATTAGCGACAAGTGAGACTTGAACCCACAATCTTTTGATTGTGAGACAGGCAACTTATCCCTAGACCACACGTGAGACAGGCAACTTACCCCTAGACCACACGTGAGACAGGCAACTTACCCCTAGACCACACGTGAGACAGGCAACTTACCCCTAGACCACACGTGAGACAGGCAACTTACCCCTTGCACTAGACGTGGGGGTGGGTGGGCCGCGGCGGACACCTGGGGATGGGGGGAGCGGGACGGGCCCTGCGGGAACGAGGGCGGATCTGGAAGTGGTTATCTGTGGCGATGAGGGCGGGACGGGGGACGGGCTGCGTGTGGGGACGTGGGTGGGCCGCGGACGGACTACCCTGTGGGCATGGGGGGGAGGGGGGGGACGGCTGCGTGTGGGGGGGGGCGGGGACGGCTGCGTGTGGGGACGTGGGTGGGCCGCGGACGGACTACCCGTGGGCATGAGGGAGGGGCGGGGACGGCTGCGTGTGGGTGGGCCGCGGACGGACTACCCGTGGGCATGAGGGAGGGGCGGGGACGGCTGCGTGTGGGGACCAGGGCAGTGGCCCGCGGCATCCGCTGCAGCCGTATCCCACCGCCGGGGCCAGAGTCTGCAACACTGCATCGCCGCTGTCAGCCACGGTCGAGCGAGGCGAGCGCGGCTCGCGGCGGCCGACCCCTGTTATTTCGCCGACACCGACGTGCCCTATCAGTTTATATTCGCCGCATTACCGCCAAATGATGATGTAGGGCGGCGATTTATGCTGGCAATAAGCGGCGGTCGAGTCGACGGGTTAGTAACGCAGGGCGGAGCTGGCGGCGGCGGCCGCTGAACACCTCCACGCCGGCACACCGGCCGCACCGGCCGCGCGGGCACGCGCTCCCGAACCCGGCAACTTACAATTACACGCTCAACTGAATGATTAATGCATGCAGACTAATTGACTGAGGGCGAGGATAAATCTACGTCCGGAATAGGGTGATCTCTCGCCCGGTCACAGGCCGCCGGCTCTCTCGACCCTCCCGGCTCCCTGCTCATCTCCATCGGCCGATTTATCGGTCCATCTGCCAGCCTTTCTCTGTCAATCTACCTTTCCTCTCTCTCTCTATCTCATATATATATATATATATATATATATATATATATATATATATATATATATACCGTTCCTCCTTTTGATCTCTCACTCTTTCTATATCGTCCGCCTCTGTCCTTCGGTCCCTTGTTGCTTCAGCAAAGTTAAATCGTACCTCGTTCTTCCGTTCTCATTTATGTTGTCACTTGGTGGTGGTGAAGGAATGCATACAGCTCGGCTGATGAAGAAGAACTCGGTCTGAGCAGATCCGGCAGCCAAGCCCACAGCGGCGTACATTCCAATTAAGGTATACTGAGTCGGGGAGTAATAACGCTGCTGAGAATGAGTTATGCCGTGGTATATAATGTTTATGGGACAGGCCGGAGGAGAGGCCAGTCTGGATAGCAGAGATGGGACGCATGATACTGACTAAGCCAGTGAGAGGATTGGTATGGCTGAAATAAACAAGATTCATAATGAAACAAAGCCCACAGAGATGGCGCAAAGGTGGTACGCTATTTAAAAATCGAATGGAAGGCAGGTGATGATCCGCGGCACGTGAACATTTTCCCTATAAGCTGAAAGTAACGAAAACCGTAGGAAGGGCTCTGTTGTAAAAATTTGTTGATAGCTTATGTTGGTATTGTCACCATTAGTTGCCAGTAATAAGCGGCAACTTGAAGAGCTGAAGTGATCATCTTATGATAACCGGATGAAGTCGATTAGAGCTGAGAAATGGCGTGCTGTTACGGGTGAGGCAGGGACTTGAGTGGGTCTCTCCCGCGTATATAGTGCATGCCACTGTATCTGAACGGCAAGGACGGCTCAGACCTCGCCATGCCTTCGCACTTCTGAAAGCGTAACAACTTTTTTCTAATTTCAAGATTCAAATGTGTTCCAACGATTTCCGATTATTTTCTCTCCACTTTTATTCCACTATTCTGCATAAAGTCCTCTTAATCTTTTCTCAAAGGAGGCTTGTGATGGCATTTCCGCCCACGGGACCACTTTCAACAGCTACTCATGTTGAACTACAACACTTCAATATATAATTCCTCACTCAGAGCCAGGTCTGCCCTTCTTTACACTCAGATATTTACCCGCTTCCACCACGGGCGGGGATGGCCGAGTGGTTAAGGTGTTGCGCTCTGGGTACCAAATGGGCGGTGCGAGTGTCCCGGGTTCGACACTCGCGCCGCTCGGGACATTTCCCAATCCTGTGGCTCACGGGGGTGTGGGCGGCGCCATTAGCCGCGAATGTGCATAAAGTGCGTTGTGAACCACCCAATAAACAAATAAACAACTTTCACCACAATCTCTTTCCTGAGGTACTCTTAATCTGTGTTCAAAGAAACGAGCTTACAGCAACATTGTCACGACCCCTCAGCTAAGAGCAGTCACGTTCAGCGCCACAGTTATCAGCGCATACTGGGAGGAGCCGGACCGGCTTGGCTACCCACACGGTCATTGGTCATTGTTTTTATGACACATCGACCGTTGAGTCATGTAGCGTCGCCAATATCTCACGCCGATTGGTCGCGGGCGAAGAGTAGCGACAGGTGAGACTCGAACCCACAACCTTTCGATTGTGAGACAAGCAACTAACCCTTAGGCTACTCGCCCCCGGCTACCCACACGGCGCAGATCACCGCCGCCGCCGCCGGTCAGCTGGTGTCACTCTGAAAATCAGTCGAGATGATTTCCCATATGCAGTGTCGCACCGCATCCACAGATGGCGCTGGGCACACCAGCTACTCAGTCACGTTCTATTGCGAGTAAACTATGTGATTGTCGCTGTCCACTCGGGGCACGAGGTGGAGTAGCCAAATCAACTTCAGCTACCAACAATTCCCACAGTTTCCACGATCGCTTAACTCTGCCCATCAGACGTACGTAATGCACGTCACAACATACCTCAGCATCACCAACTGGCAACCCCGGACGCCAATCTTCCGTCACCTCACGGCGCCGCGCCGCTTGCGTTTCTCTCGTCACCATCACGGCAGCCACACTTGACGCATATGTCTCCTCCACCGGGCGATTTCCAGCAGCACGCACAGGGACCGTGGGGTTGGACGTGTCGTAGAAACCAATAACCAAGAGACCACCGCACGCCAAAATGGTGACGTCACAACCAAGGAAGTGATGTGGACGCCGGGCGGGGTCAGCGATACGCTAACCATAGGTGTTATTGATGTAGACGCCACAACCGACACTCGCCATCCGTCCTGGGTCACAACTGGGAGCCATCTTTGGTTTGCTTTCCGTGGTCTCGAGTTAAGACTCAGAGTGAGAGTGAGAGTGAAAGTGAGAGGGAGAGTGAGAGGGTGAGTGAGTGAAAGTGAGTGAGAGAGAGAGAGACAAAAATAGATGACTCTTTTTAGTTCTGGTTTCTGTGGTACAATTTGGTGAACGTATCACATCCAACATCGCTTTAGCTCTGCATTCATCAAGGCGCGTGACCATAAAGACTCTGCATGTGGCCAGCGTCGGAAATGCTGGGCTTTACTTGACACGCTCCCCGAAGAACAAGAGTAGCCGAATAATCCCTTCTTGCACGTTACTATCCGACCGACTCGCTGACCCATGTCACAAGGGCGCCATGTGGGCCCATGGGTGTAACCACGGATTCGAAATTAGGGGGGAACATACCCGGGACTCGATAAGTCGAAACAGGATAGAGGGACCTTGCCCCGCCTTCCCTCCCCCCTCCCACGAAAAAAAAAATCATTGGATTTCAGTCACTTCTTTTTCAATGCAATTTTCAGACACTTCAATTCAATGCTATGTGTATTTCAATTATTCAGATTTACCATTGTTAAAAATGATATTTCAGGGACTAAATGTTCCACGAAAATTAGCAAGTTTCACTACTTATCGCTACCTGTGAACGTCTAGTTTTACATCGTTCGTGCTGGAACCGATGTCACGATCACCATAGAGCAATGCTGCAAGTATGTTAAACGGTGCCCTCTTGTAGAAGAAAAACATAAACTATTGGACGATGATCATCTGATAGCAAATGCGAGCATACAATTTCCTTTCCCATGCTTTCCCGTTTTAGGGGGACATATTTCGATGCAATGACAATCAGGGAGAATGAAGGGTCTGGAACTGAGAGTATGTACTCCCACGTGAATGATGGCGTCCCTCAGGCGGGGAAATGCGTCCCCCTGAAAAGGTTCCAGTGTACCCGCTCGAATTTTTCAGCATGGGATGCCTCTATAAAATAAAGAGGCATCCCATTGGAAGACATTTTCAAAGCTGCATATGTCTCACCTACACAGAAATTCACCTTCACCTACATTCCTGATATTCATGTTGGCTCGTCCAGTGTCCCTAGGCGCCTCATACTAGTATGAATACCACCAAAATGTCCGGTGGGGTCATTGGAGTTCTAGGGAACCGATGGCTTAAACTTCCCGTTAGCTGAATATACCGTGTGTCATTCACATGTCGTTCAACAATGAATCCGTAGTTCAATTTTCCTGTTAAAAATGCTCCGACCACAATTTTACAACTTGCGTGCTTCAATTGTTGCTCCCAAAAAACATACAGGTCATGACTATAACATATTCGGAAACGTAACCTGTAATTGAACGTCCCGTGATGTGCAAACGTTCTCCTAAAAATATTTGGTGCGTTCAAAGTTATATCTCCTTGCTTAGGATGTTATTTGTAGCGACATAAAGCTGAAAAGCTTCTGAAGATGGCAGCGTCCCCCGTCCCAGTCATCTTTCTAAGGCCGCAGATTAGTCAGTACTTACCCCTGGCGTTTTAGACTGCGGCCCGAACGGGTATCTTGTCCACTCCAGTATGGATTCCTGTGTTGTGTCCAGGAGGACCACTGAAACGCAACGAGAGCTGGTTAGAGGAGAAAAATGGACTACGAGACTAAGAGGCGAGACCCGGGGAAGCCACAGCGGTATACAAGGTGAGCCAGAGCCAGAGATGACAGATGCTCCAGGATTTCTGCACAATTGACCACCTTATATATATATATATATATATATATATATATATATATATATATATATATATATATATATATATATATATATATATATATATGTGTGTGTATATATACGCATAGAACACACATGGCTAGAAGAACTTCAGCACATAATGATTGGCTACCGTTGTTTTCAACGCGATGAGTGTGAGGCGTTTTGCACCAATAAGTGATCAAATCAGCATCAATACAGCATGCTCACATGTGCATGCCACGGTCGCGCAGGTGATTGCCTGGCGTTGCAGTACAAAGCTCTGGGAAGTATCGCAACACTATCGGAATGGAATGCTGTTTTTCCATTTGGGACAGCAGTGAATCGTGACAACCGAAGTGCACCCGTCGTCCGTTCTGCGAACGATAGCACTGAATCGGTCCGCGGGGCTTTCGATCGTGCGCTCAGTGAGCAGCGCGTCACGGGCGGACTGGCCGCCCGCCACCTGGCGGCAGTGGCACGCGTCAATGGCGTGATCGGCCCACGCCGCATCAGTCGCAGGCCACCGCCTCCGCTGCACACTCTCGCGCGGCCCGAAGACCGCCGCAGCCGACCCTGCAACGGCATACGGCCAGCATTTGAAGCGGAACTGCCAATGAGCGCGCCCGCTTCACTGATGACCTCAGCGTCCACGAGCTCAGCCGAGCGTGCCGTCGGAATGCACACGATTTGGCCGCATGTGTGTGTGTATGGGGTTGGGATGGGGTGGAGGGGGATCGACCGTGCACCTTGCACGCGTGATCGGCGGTGCATGCGGAGAGCGAGCGGCGTTTTCCTCACAGCACTTGGGTGGGCGTGAGGTGCGGCTCGGAAATTGAGAGACCTGCGGTTGATTAGCATGCGGTGGGTATAATTTTACGCTACGTGTCATCCGAACCCGCATCATCATCACAGCACCTGTACCAAACATAAATGTCGCATAAAACAGGCCAAAAGTGACCACGCTAATAAACCAAGCAGACGAAAACCACTACCGCAGATAGTGCAAGCAGCTGTAGTGATCTAAAATAACAGACAACTCCAGGAACACCAGACTGGCTTCGGGAAAACGCTACGTCAGAAGGATCCAAAGCTTCTCCAATGCCAAGAAGATGGTGAAGGGCGAGTTAATTTCAGCAGCTCATCTCGTCCCATCACCCTGTCGGCTCTTGTCGGACCGCTCGCTCCGCCTCATCCTGTCCGGCCGCGTGCCGTCCTGTCCCAGCTCTGTCCGAGCTCCGTACTGTGCCACCCCGTCCCGGCCTTGTCCGAGCTCCGTACTGTGCCACCCCGTCCCGGCCTTGTCCGAGCTCCGTACTGTGCCACCCCGTCCCGGCCTTGTCTGTACAGGGGTCACGCGCTGCGACGGTCGCCGCCGCGGCACGTCTCCTTGCGGCGCGTCGGTCGGCCGTGCGGGCCGTGTCGCGGTCTGCGGCTCGGCCGGCACCGACACCTGCGGTCGGCCCGGCCCTCGTGCAGGGCGCATACAGACTGCAATGAGCTCGGCATTTCGCAACGCCGCCGCCGCCGCAGACGGTGTGTGTGCCGCACCCGCAGAGGGACACGACAACACATGGCTGACGGCACCCGCAGAGAGCACGACCAACATGCGGCGGCACCCCAGAGTGACACGAACAGATCGGCTGACGGCACCCGCAGAGGGACACGACCAACACATCGGCTGACGGCACCCGCAGAGGGACACGACCAATACATCGGCTGGCGGCACCCGCAGAGGGACACGACCAACACATCGGCTGACGGCACCCACAGAGGGACACGACCAACACATCAGCTGGCGGCACCCACAGAGGGACACGAACAGATCGGCTGACGGCACCCGCAGAGGGACACGACCAATACATCGGCTGACGGCACCCGCAGAGGGACACGACCAATACATCGGCTGGCGGCACCCGCAGAGGGACACGACCAACACATCGGCTGACGGCACCCACAGAGGGACACGACCAACACATCGGCTGGCGGCACCCGCAGAGGGACACGACCAATACATCGGCTGACGGCACCCGCAGAGGGACACGACCAACACATCGGCTGCCGGCACCCACAGAGGGACACGACCAACACATCGGCTGACGGCACCCACAGAGGGACACGACCAACACATCGGCTGCCGGCACCCACAAAGAGACACGACCAACACATCGGCTGACAGCACCCGCAGAGGGACACGACCAACACATCGGCTTAACGGTACACAGTGTGATATCTCGAGGGAAAAACTGGCAATAAATGCATTTCTCGACTATTTTTTATGCCGTATTTCTGGCGTCATTGTCTCAGCAAATGATTGAAGCAGACGAAGTCACAGTTTTTATGAAAATTTTCACAAGATTTGATATAGAAATGAGTGAATGAACATGGACAACATTACGTGTGGGAAAAAAAAACGACGCACACGTACACAAATGTTGTCGCAGTTTGACGATTGATAAAGCTAAGCTGCATTCTGAAAACCTGGACAAGTGAGACATGAAATGATAGCTGAGAACATTCTCATTGCGCTAAGCAATTAAAAGAGGCATACACCAAGTAACAATGTTATATATTGTAAAACAATCAGTAATTGCAATAGTCGTTCAACTTTTTAGTATCTCGAAGTTCAAGTAAGGTTTTTAAAAAACGCACAACAGCGCACAGCTAGAGACCAATCCCAATGAAATCAACGATCCTTTGACTATATGTGCCGCAAGATTCAGCTGCACTTAGCTGCTCTAACACCGATAGTGATCAATTGCATCCCGACAGGCCGCGGTGCGGTGCGGTGGCCAACCCTGGCGGCACGGGGAAGCCTGAGCCGGACGCCGCGACGCGTCGGCTGTCGGGGTGTCTTGACTGGGTAACCTGATCCAGTGGTTGCCATGCCAAAAAGTCAAATAACTGACCAGGCGACTGAGTCGAGATAGGTCACGGCAGGGGAGCTGTCTTTGCTTGCAAGCTTTAGGTCATTGTGGTTGGATTTTGCGTACAGTGAACATGGAGGTGCGCGTCAGCAGAGGAATTGGTGGACTTGCTAACCGGTGCAAAAGCGTCTGGGCGTGGGAACTATTATGTTAATGTGTTTAATTATAGTTTGCAGTTGATCATGGAGAAATTCCCTCAGGAATGCCTCCGAAATGAGTCGTCGATTGTGGACTTCAGAAATGCGACTGACTTATCGCCAAGAACTTAAAAGGAAAGTGGGTTAAGTGCATGCGAGCCCAGAACAAATTCAGAAGTCAGTTTGCGACAAATCTTTCAGGAGACGAGGTGTTCTCCGTGTCCCTGAAGCGTGGTGACCACGTTGTGGGTGATGATGAAGCCAAGATCCGCCTTGATGACGAGACCGTGAAGAGAGCGCGAGGGCGACCAACCAGAATCTACGATCACCTCAGCGTCCGTTTTCAGCGTCGGGCATCCTCAAAAGTTACTCAACAGCACAGTTATCTGCAGCTCGTGGAGGTTGCTGGGGAAAGTGCTCGTGCTGAGGGCATAAAGGACGCAGCTTTCGTGTTGCGACAGGTGTGGTCATCACCGAATCAGCCCGGCAAAATTCACGGGGCTCTCAGAAGCTCTGAAGTGAGCCAACCTGAGTGCATATATTAGTGATGTATTTTGGCGCAATTTCAGCCACTTAGGACAAGATCTTGGATCTATTCTGTGTAGTAATTATAAGGTCACATTTACACTGCAGAATACTCCATAACAAACGCTCACTAATAATCATTCAATATATGAGCGCCAACGGACTTAACTTATGACATCATCATGATGTCATCATGGTTGACCGGACGTCGATATTTTAATGTAAGGTAAACTAGATACTCATGTAAGTGTGTGCACAATTTGAGCTATAAATCTTAATTGGTTCCAGAGATATTTCGCGGAAGCAAAATGAGTGGAGCGGAATCCTCCCTTCCCTTTAGCAGGTAAAACCTCTGACATTCATGGGTTAGGTAATATTTAAGACAATAGATCTTCCCCATATGATCCACATTTTAGCTCTTTCGAATACGACCAAAATCGCCTCGGTAACTAACATACTTTGTCCGCTATGATTTATGGCCAGTTTTTCCCTCGAGGTATCACAGTGTGCGGTAGAGGGACACGACCAATACATCGGCTGCCGGCACCCACAGAGGGACACGACCAACACATCGGCTGCCGGCACCCACAGAGGGACACGACCAACACATCGGCTGCCGGGACCCACAGAGGGACACGACCAACATATCGGCTGACGGCACCCGCAGAGGGACACGACCAACACATCAGCTGACAGCACCCACAGAGGGACACGACCAACACATCGGCTGCCGGCACCCACAGAGGGACACGACCAACATATCGGCTGACGGCACCCGCAGAGAGACACGACCAACACATCGGCTGACGGCACCCACAGAGGGACACGACCAACACATCGGCTGACGGCACCCACAGAGGGGCACGACCAACACATCGGCTGCCGGCACCCACAGAGAGACACGACCAATACATCGGCTGACAGCACCCGCAGAGGGACACGACCAATACATCGGCTGCCGGCACGGCAGAAGGACACGACCAACAGCAAGGCAGTTGGAACCGACACAGTTGGCTGCCATCAGATATCCTTCCTCACTTTGAATGGCTCATTTCTTCATATAAACATAGAAACCTCCCTATCTATTGATTTCGTAACATAATTTGGCCAACCCATAACAGTCGTGGCATACGCGAACTGTGATATTGCCAAAGATTTGCCGAGTACTATTGCCGAGTACTATTCCGGCCTTCAAGCTCCGGTCCCTTCCTTTCCATAACTTAATTGCAGCTCCCATCTACCGCAGGCTTGGTATGATATTCTCTTCGATACAACCTATTTTTTAGTCGAGAAATAGATACCTAGACGTTTGAATTGATAGATTGTACAGCATCGTCAATTAAATTGTGTATAGTCCCGTCCCGTCCTAGCCATACCATGTCGCACGATTGTCTGTTCGCCGTTAATCCTGATGCTTCACCAAATTCGTTCAGCATTCCAAAGGCCTGTGTGGCGGAAGGAGCATTTTCTACGAAAATAATGGCATAATCGCTTTATCTCCATATTCGTATATTTACTCGATTTTGATGATCCCTTCAATTATGTTTACTTTTCGATATTTACGTCCGAATATCTGTTCCGCAAGCACACATATAAGACCCGAAATTGGACAGCTCTGTCTAACCGTTCGAGTAGGGTAGAACCAACTAGAGCAAGGCCTATTGATCGATACAGCACATTCAGGCTTTGTATATAACGCCTGAATTCAACACATGGAGTCATCCCCAAGGATAAACGCTTGCAATGGTCTCATTAAGCAGTCATGTTCTATCAAATCAAACGCGGTTAGTCCAGATAGACTTAGCAGATAAGTCCAGATTTGGCAGAATATCTGATAGACTTCCCTTTTCCACAATAGTAAATGACATCATCAATCAACCACAAATTGTATGCAACATTAATAAATCGGCTTTTCCCTTCTGCGATCAGACTATCAATAACCGCTGATAATATCAGTGCTAACACCTTTGGGACTATCGTATCAAGAATATATAACAAGACTTTCAGTCTCTTGTTTTAGAGTCGTGCCTGGTCGCCTCGTTTCAAAAATAGTGTAACGTAGCCACGCCTTTGCGTACCACAGAATTCACCTGCGGTATATACATAGTAGATGAAGTCCATTATGATCCAATATGCTCAAAAAATGCCAGAGCAAATCTTTAGTAGAACGTGATGGGCCTGGAGTTATTTTTTATTTGTCACCGACTTCACGGTCCACTGTTGCGGGTTTGTTCAGGCCGGTTATCACGGCAGTTGGCTGTGGCAGTTTCGTGCGTTTAGCGCGATTCTGGCAGACTGTGGGCGAGTGGAGCCGGCATATTTCCGTCTGTGGTTTCCGTCGGTGCCTGTATGCAGCGTACCAGTACATGTACTAAGCGCATGCAGCAACACCTGTGGCTGGTACATTAGCGTCTTAGGCTGCCCGTGCATCCAGAGGCTATGAAATTGAGGTTCGTATTCAGAAGTATATACGTGGTATCTATACTTGGTATCTGTATACCACGAGATCAGTTACAATAGCCGGCATCTACGTAGCCTAAGATAGTCGACAATAGCCGGTTAGTCAATTAGTTATTTGGGCTTTAGGGTGTCTCGACCAGAATTGACCATTCGCGTAGCCGGTGTCTCTGTAGCCCGCGATGAGCCTGTACCTCGGTAGTCCGAAATCAGCCACTATACGTGATATTTATGTAGCGCGAGGCAGACACCTGGAGCCAATCGCACTGCAGCTAGAGGTATGCGCTGATGGCCGAATACAGGCGGCATACATATATACACATATACAAGCGGTATCTCTATGGCCGGGGAGTGGCATCTGTAGCCAGCGGCCGGCATGTCCCGTCTCTCGGGGCCGTCGCCGAGGCACACACAACAGCAGCGCGCCGCCGCCGCCGTAAAGACTGCAACGCAACATGGGACGGGCCGGCCGACGGAGAGTGGCGACGCCGGCGGAGGAGGTAACGCCGCTACCCGGGCTGGTAACGGTCGCTCGGGCCGCCACCGCCACCGGGTCGACAGTCCAGTCGGGCCAGCCGGGTCCGACTGGACTGTCTCACCGACTGACTCCGCCACTCGTGTTGTCCCACCGTCCGACGGCCAGGCCTGTCGGCAATAGCCGCCGCAACATTATTTTATCACTCTTTCTCGGGAGATGCTATCGCATCCTCGAACCACGTCCAAGGCCGCAGACCAGCCGCCACTCACGGCTGCAGTAGCTGGTCTGCTGCAGTAGCTGATCTGCGGTGGCCTGCCTACCGCCGTGGTTGGTTTGCTGCAGGGGACGGCAGTTGGTCAGCTGCAGTGGAGATAATCTGCTGCAGCGTGCAGTAGCCAACCTGGTGCAGCAAACAGTGGCCAGTCTACTGCAGTGGCAAGTTGAACTTGTCCACTCGACCATCGGGGTCGGAGCCGCGAGGCCAGGTGGCTGGCCGAATACGCCGACGGGAGCTGGGAAAACTGGTGCGACCAGCTCATGTGCCGTGATTACGACAACTGGAAAACTCACCAGGACCGCCAGCTGGTGATAAAACATCGCTTTCCGCCAATGGAACAAAGACATGGCCGCTGAAGCGTGCGGCCACTGCAGAAGGCTGGCGAGTGCAGCTGTACTGGGAATGCGTAGGCCTAACCTAACCTACCTGCTATACCTGTCTACATGTCCCGCGCTAACATTGCAGCCTATGTGCCACGTATGATGCTGCCAGTGTCATCTTCGGCTGGCGCTTGGGTGGCATCCACTCTGCACAGTGGACAGGTTTGCAGCTAATTAATGTCTTACTTAATTCTTAGTGTCTGAGGCCTGCCACCACGTCAGGTCGGTGGCGACACGGCGGACAAGTCCAACCGACGCATGGCGGGGAGGAACGATCTATGTGACAATGCTGGCGGGTCCGGCGTGGAGTCTGACTGGCATTTGGGCAGGCAATATACTGCCGCAAGTTTGGAACAAGCTGCCAATTGCCACCATGGGCAGCGCCAAGGGGCGTGGCGGGGGCGGGGATAGGTGTACCACGAGAGTCATGAAAGCCAACATTGCGCCTTTAGGCTTTGCACAGAAAGAATGGAGCAAACAAAAAACGATCATGCACTCTATCCCAAAGTTCGTGACGACATTGATGATTGTCACCCCGCCCCGGTCATCCTGAATTGTCACGCCAATGGTAGGGGGAAGTCAGAAATAGGAACGATCCGGTGGCTGGTGGCTGACCGTGCATAGGTCCGCCCCCATCTCGCCGAATGGACGCACCCGAGCGAAGAGTAAGTCAAAATTGCGGGGCGGGGGGCGGCACTAATCAGTGAAGTCCAGTGAAGCATACCGGCGGAGAAAGCGTCGCCTCCTCAGCTTCGAACTGAACCGTGGCTGAGTCCTTGCCTGAAAGACTCAGCCACTTCGAACTGACCCGTGCCCCATGGAACGTCAAGATAGTTAATGCTCACTGAGCCCCACAGTTGGCGGAGAGGGCGTAGTCCTCCTACCATTTTCGTTCATTTGACTGTGACTATGGTCGTGAATCAGAGTTGGAAAGCACATGACCATACATTTTTCTGGTGTGATTGGGATTCTATAGCGCATCGACCATGATAGATCACTTAGGGCCAAAAGTTGTATCATTGGTAGTGAGGCCTATTGGAACGTGACGAGCACCTTCATGTCTCACGATCTTACACTTTCTAACTTGTCGTGGACAGGGACTTCCTGATGTTCCTGAGTGCCGGATACATTTTAGAATTGCTAAGGCCTCATGTGAATATTACAGCCACTTTCATGTCATAGCACCTGCATCAGGCGCCGCTCGGCTCGCTGGACGAGCCGGGGCAAGAGACGTACCGCGGGGCTCCTCCGCTGTGAACACAGTGTCCAACACCAGTACCGCGGGGCTCCTCCGCTGTGAACACAGTGTCCAACACCAGTACCGCGGGACTCCTCCGCTGTGAACACAGTGTCCAACACCAGTACCGCGGGGCTCCTCCGCTGTGAACACAGTGTCCAACACCAGTACCGCGGGGCTCCTCCGCTGTGAACACAGTGTCCAACACCAGTACCGCGGGGCTCCTCCGCTGTGAACACAGTGTCCAACACCAGTACCGCGGGGCTCCTTCGCTGTGAACACAGTGTCCAACACCAGTACCGCGGCAGAAAGTTTGCCGGCTGACCGCAACTGTGATCCTTTGATAGCCGGTGAAGGCAACCAAAAATGATACCAAGCAACATGAACCTTATTGAGTTCAATGTTCGCGAAAGGGCAGGAATAATGGAAGCAAGTGAAAGCAATTTCGCACAGTGGATTCATGCATGGGATGAGTGCCTCATATTTGGCTCGGGGACAAGACATCTAGGACCCGTCTCACAATCGAAAGATTATGGGTTCGAGCCGTACCTGTCGTTACTCTTCGCTCGCGGCCAATCGGCGTGAGATATTGGCGACACTACATGACTCAACGGTCGATATGTCGTAGAACCAATAACCAACCATCATATTTGGCTGTGGAGCTCGATTGGAGAAAAATACCTTCAATTTGGGCTGATGTATATCGGAAGAAAAGTCCGCTTCATGCAATCGTGCCGTCGTGTTCGTGCGCCGAACATGGTGTGAGTATCGCAAACTGAAATGCCACATACTGAATCATCACATTGGCATAGATACCACCTGGTGTCAAACTTCCTTTCGTCTCACAGCCTTCCCGTTCAGATAGCGTTGCACACAATCGTTCATTGCGGTACCCTCCATCGGACTGACAGTAGCCAGTCACCCGGCTTCGGGACACGCAAGCCACGCGGCATGACAACATAGCCACATGACCGACGTCCAGCTGGCGTGTCGGCTAAACACACTCCGAGTCAGTCCCGTCATGTAACCTTCTTTTTTTAAACTGTGTGCGTAGGGATGGATCATTTTGGCGAAGCCTGCTAAAACGAAACTAGAACAGTAGCCGAAACCCTCGGAGCGAAGAAATTATAACTTGAAACGATATGACACATTAGTTATTAGCCTTTCAAAAGTGTGAGAGTCGGCACGCTCGGATGAATATTTTCCGTTTGTACACGACAGTGGACCCGTTCGGGTTTCGTCCACACTCGTAACCAATGCTAGATTGTTTCAAGTCGGTGAAACAAATGGCCTACTATAGTCGTTGAATGGATCCTACACCTACGCCTAGACCGAATACCACTAAAGCGACTATTTTACCTCATCCACTGTTCTTAAATACATAAACCTGTATGCATGTCTTTCGTACATATCAGTCTGTATGTACGTGTTTCGTGAATACATAAGCCGGTAGACTGTATGTAGATATAAGCTTGTAGATGTGTTGTAGACGTGACAGTGTTTCGCTTCCACTGTCAAGTAAGCACCTAGTCTCCCAGCAAACCTACTGGCGTACACCATCCTGCTAATACTCACATGGCAACATATTGTAATATCACACCCGATCACCGCTACCTCCCGCCGGAGACCCGTTACCTCCCACCCGAGCACCGCTACCTCCCACCCGAGCACCGCTACCTCCCACCCGAGCACCGCTACCTCCCACCCGAGCACCGCTACCTCCCACCCGATCACCGCTACCTCACACCCGAGCACCGCTACCTCCCACCCGAGCACCGCTACCTCCCACCCGAGCACCGCTACCTCCCACCCGAGCACCGCTACCTCCCACCCGAGCACCACCGCTACCTCCCACCCGAGCACCGCTACCTCCCACCCGAGCACCGCTACCTCCCACCCGATCACCGCTACCTCCCGCCGGAGACCCGTTACCTCCCACCCGAGCACCGCTACCTCCCGCCGGAGACCCGCTACCTCCCACCCGAGCACCGCTACCTCCCACCCGAGCACCGCTACCTCCCACCCGAGCACCGCTACCTCCCACCCGAGCACCGCTACCTCCCACCCGAGCACCGCTACCTCCCACCGGAGCACCGCTACCTCCCACCGGAGCACCGCTACCTCCTGCCGGAGCACCGCTACCTCCCGCCGGAGTCCCGCCACCTCCCATTGGATCCTATTACTTCCCAGACTCTGTTACCTCCCACGGTACATCCCCTTACCTCACACGGGACATCCTCTTACCTCACAAGACATAGCCTTACCCCACACCGGACCCTTTGACTCTTGCTGTACGAGTTATCCTGTTACCTCCCACCGGATTTCCTCTATCTCCCATCAGGCTCTCTGTTTCCTTCCAGTGGACATCCTCTTGCCTCCCACGGGACATCCTCTCACCTCCAACGGGACATCCTCTTGCCTCCCACCAGCCCTGCTGTTACGGAATATACCTTATGAGACATCCTTTATCTCCTATCAGACTCTCTGTTGCATCCCAAGGGACATCCTCTTATCTCCCATGGGATATCCTTTCATCTCACACCAGACGCTCTGTTCCCTCCCACGGGACATACCCTTACCTCCAGCCATGCTCTCTGCTACCTCCCACGGGACATACCCTTACCTCCAGCCAAGCTCTCTGCTACCTCCCACGGGACATACCCTTACCTCCAGCCATGCTCTCTGCTACCTCCCACGGGACATACCCTTACCTCCAGCCCTGCTCTCTGCTACCTCCCACGGGACATACCCCTACCTCCAGCCATGCTCTCTGCTACCTCCCACGGGACATACCCTTACCTCCAGCCATGCTCTCTGCTACCTCCCACGGGACATACCCTTACTTCCAGCCATGTCTCTGCTACCTCCACGGGACACCCTCCCCCGCCATGCCTCGCACCCCCACGGACGTACCCACCTCCGCCATGCTCTGCACCTCCCACGGGACATACCCTTACCTCCGCCATGCTCTGCTCCTCCACGGGACATACCCTTACCTCCGCCATGCTCTCTGCTACCTCCCACGGGACATACCCTTACCTCCAGCCAAGCTCTCTGCTACCTCCCACGGGACATACCCTTACCTCCAGCCAAGCTCTCTGCTACCTCCCACGGGACATACCCTACCTCCAGCCATGCTCTCTGCTACCTCCCACGGGACATACCCCTACCTCCAGCCATGCTCTCTGCTACCTCCCACGGGACATACCCTTACCTCCAGCCATGCTCTCTGCTACCTCCCACGGGACATACCCTTACTTCCAGCCATGCTCTCTGCTACCTCCCACGGGACATACCCTTACCCCCAGCCATGCTCTCTGCTACCTCCCACGGGACGTACCCTTACCTCCAGCCATGCTCTCTGCTACCTCCCACGGGACATACCCTTACCTCCAGCCATGCTCTCTGCTACCTCCCACGGGACATACCCTTACCTCCAGCCATGCTCTCTGCTACCTCCCACGGGACATACCCTTACCTCCAGCCAAGCTCTCTGCTACCTCCCACGGGACATACCCTTACCTCCAGCCAAGCTCTCTGCTACCTCCCACGGGACATACCCTTACCTCCAGCCATGCTCTCTGCTACCTCCCACGGGACATACCCCTACCTCCAGCCATGCTCTCTGCTACCTCCCACGGGACATACCCTTACCTCCAGCCATGCTCTCTGCTACCTCCCACGGGACATACCCTTACTTCCAGCCATGCTCTCTGCTACCTCCCACGGGACATACCCTTACCCCCAGCCATGCTCTCTGCTACCTCCCACGGGACGTACCCTTACCTCCAGCCATGCTCTCTGCTACCTCCCACGGGACATACCCTTACCTCCAGCCATGCTCTCTGCTACCTACCACGGGACATACCCTTACCTCCAGCCATGCTCTCTGCTACCTCCCACGGGACATACCCTTACCCCCAGCCATGCTCTCTGCTACCTCCCACGGGACATACCCTTACCCCCAGCCATGCTCTCTGCTACCTCCCACGGGACATCCTCTCACCTCCCGCCGATCTCTCTGTTGTCCACATGTGTGGCCGATACTGCTGTGCAGTGGGGTGCACAGACTCCGATTCTGGCACCGCGCCAGAGCCCATCACTTACTGTAGCGGCGCCTCCTAACGGCCGGGCAGCGCCACAGATCACTAACGGCCCGGCAGCGCCACAGATCACTAACGGTCCGGCAGCGCCACAGATCACTAACGGTCCGGCAGCGCCACAGATCACTAACGGCCCGGCAGCGCCACAGATCACTAACGGCCCGGCAGCGCCACAGATCACTAACGGCCCGGCAGCGCCACAGTCACTAACGGCCCGGCAGCGCCACAGATCACTAACGGCCCGGCAGCGCCACAGATCACTAACGGCCCGGCAGCGCCACAGATCACTAACGGCCCGGCAGCGCCACAGATCACTAACGGCCCGGCAGCGCCACAGATCACTAACGGCCCGGCAGCGCCACAGATCACTAACGGCCCGGCAGCGCCACAGATCACTAACGGCCCGGCAGCGCCACAGATCACTAACGGCCCGGCAGCGCCACAGATCACGTCTGCTTGATGATCTAAACACGCCACAAATATCACAATGATAATTGACGCCCGTATAAATTGACAAACAGCCAGAGGAAACTCCCTGGGCGCAGACAAACCAGCCATGTTCAGTAATCATAGCGTTGGGAGGATATATATATATATATATATATATATATATATATTTACTTATTTATTTATATATATGTATATATGTGCCAAACCAATGCTGCTTCCATCTGCTTCAGATGCTTGCCCAAACAAAAACAATGGAGCCCAGGCTTCAGTAGCGTGATCTGAGAACCCATTCAGCCCGTGGTTATCAGGTACGTGTGCAGCGAGGCAACGATTAGACAGTCATCAAGCAGGACCTTTTGCGGAAGTGAATGCCAACCACATTCTTCTTCGCATATTGATGGTGGCTTGTCATGTGACGAACACTAAGGAAAAGGTGTCACATCTGGAAACATTATCCTTGTTTTTGCCGCATGTCGTGTGATTAATGCCCAGCGTAAAAATATACAGGAACTAGACAGCTCAGGCCTGTAGAGCTTAATCACCAAGAGCTTACACCAACTACCTACATGCTCATGGTGGGTACAGGGCTCCTTTGCGGCGTACTTAGCTGCTAAACTCAATTTAATTTGGTGAATGTTTCGCGTCAGAATGGCTGCTGCTGGTTAAATTATTCCAGCGGCCACCATATGTCGAACACGTAGCCATTATATTAGCAGCCTAGATTACCTTCAGCACGCCATTACTCTTGTCAGACGTGGATAACAATCTGTATTCTAATAAAACGTAAGTCGACTTAATCGGTCGGAATATTGACAATGATAATAAATACTCATAATTTACAGAGAAACATTTTCGAATCAGGTGCAATCGCAAGAGACCAATCGCAATTTGCGACATTCGTGTCTGAATTACCAGCCGAAGATAGCAAGCTGCAAACAGCGCCGTCGCGAACACAAAGCGCACACGGCGACATCGCGACCACTACAATCAGCCATGCTGGCCGGCGCAACACCGTTCGGCCATCGCATGTTTATCCGTGTTGGGTGCCGGTCCTCGCGGACGCGTGTCAGCGCCGCACCGTTCGCAGGTGAGTCGGAGCCGCCGCAGCCAGCAGCTGACTGAGGCGCCAGACGCCCGGGCCGCCACCGACGACCTCCACTTGGGCCGCTCTTCACGGACGCACTCGGGCGGCCGAGATGACAGCGGGCGCCGCCATGGACTGGCGCCAACGTGTCAGAAGTGGCGCGGAAATGACGGCCCACTAGAGACGCGCCCGGCGTGGCCGAAGGGAGGGGAGGGGGCTGCTGCGGCTCAGTGGCGGTGTGACAATTGCGGCGCACCATGGCCGACGGTGGGCGGACGCCGCAGCATCTCCTCACCAGGCCGCGCGGCGAAACCGCCACAATGTTAACAACACGACCCGGAGCGACAGCACGGGTGAATGCCTCCAGAACTATTGGCTGGCCGGAGAAAAAGTCCAATCTTCCCATGCTTGGCCATGCGCTCGCCGTTACGTTCCGAGAATTTCCGGTGTTGCACGAGCGTCACCACAGCCGTAGCTGAATCCACCACCACGTCTCGCCGCCACGAAGCGTTCTCAAGGTAAACTCAATTATTACATGGCACATCGCGCTCGAAACAGATGAACTTTCAACACTACAAATGCTACGCAACTAAGAAGGCAATTCGTTCGCGCTGTCGACAAGGGCTACCTCGCGCCCCCTCCCTCCTCCCGGCACACGTCACTCGTGCATACGTTATTTAACGACGGGGATTTAACGACCAGGGCGGAAGTGCGGAAGTTTGCGACACGGGTGTCACAGTAGAAATAATCAGAAGTCCAGCGACACCAGGCAGACTGCTACCTAGTTGGCGCGGCTGGGCTACTATAGCAGTGGAATTGTCAGACGGCTGGCATCGCCGGACTATGACTGTCAGGCGACTGTCACAGCCAGATCAGGACTGTCATTTGACCGCCATGGCCACAATATGACTGTCAGGCGACTTCCTCAGCCAGACCAGGACTGCTGTGCGACTGTCACTCCCGGACTGGGACTGTCCGGCGACTGCAGAGCTGCTAGTCGTCTTGGCAGGCGGCGAAGACCCGCCACGTCACCACTCGGCAATCCAATCCGGCCAAATCCGGCGCGACCTGGCGCAATCTGACCGAGATCCGGCGGGATCTGACCGAGATCCAGCGGGATCTGACCGAGATCCAGCGGGATCTGACCGAGATCCAGCGAGATCCGACCGAGATCTATCGAGATCTGACCGAGATCCGATGAGATCCGCCGCCAGAGTTGCCGTTGAGCCGAGGCGTAAGCGCCAGACGGGCTTGCACCGCCATCCATTTGAGATCGAGCGCGCAGACGGCTTCGCCGCAAACTGGCACCGGCCAACGTCCGGACGGGGACAAAAATGGAAATTAAAACAAGCACGCGGAAACGAGTGCGGGTGGGTGGGTCCTAGCGGCGAACCGGCCTGCTCTTCCCGGAGTAGGCGACAGCGCTGCCAGGTCTGAATATTCACGAGAGCCTGGGTGATTAACACGTGGGTCGGCATCCATCTGCCGCCGGAACTTTGCTGGCTCGTTTAAATGCGTCAGGCGACTGGAAAATGGACGAAGGAAAAAACCCACACGTTAGCTTTAAACTGGCGACTTTTCAATTCACCGCAGTTGAGGTGTAGATCCGTCAAATGGCATATACTAGTAAGCCTTCTCTTCCAATACACAGTTTCTCATTTCCTCTTTCCCTCTTTCTCCATCTCTCTCTCTTTGTGTGTCTATTTCTCTCTCCTTTATGTGCTTCAATATTCCTATATTTATCTTTTGCCCTCGATTTATATTTTCCCTCGTGGTTTCTGTCGCTCTCTCCTTTCTCTTTCTCATTGTAGTTTGATATACACACAGGCACAAACACACATACACACATACACAAGTGTTTTCAATCTGAATATATATGCACGCATATCTCCTTGGCAAAATAATCTGGAGTGCCGTGCAGTAAAGCTCACGATTTTAAAACCCAATCCACAAGAGCCTTTCCAGCCCACACCGTTCTGCCGAAGCAGCCCGCATTTGTTCGGTGGCCTCACGACGCGAGACAGACTTGTTTTCTGCTCCGGAGGACCCTGAAGTCCGACAAAAGTTTACAGAAAAGACAAAAGAAATTACGAGACGTGTGAATTTACACGTGGCGGCACGAAAGACAAAAACAAAGCCGACGAGGAGGATCTGCTGGGCCGAATGATTGAGCGGACACGGCCAGACACATTGCATTTTTTTGTTCGATATCCGCGCGAGGTGATGGAATCGGAGTTTTGGTGCCGGGATTATAGGGCTAGAGTTATGTGGCCGAGGTTAAGGAGTTGTGATTATGGGGTCGGGGTTATGAGGTCGGAGTTGTGGGGTCGGAGTTATGGGGTCGGAGTTATAGGGTTGGGGTTATGAGGCCGGAGTTAAGTGGCCGAGGTTATGAGGCCGGAGTTAAGTGGCCGAGGTTAAGGAGTTGTAATTATAGGGTCGGAGTTATGGGGTCGGGGTTATGGAGCCGGTGATATGGAGTCGGGGTTATGTGGTCGGGGCTATGTGGTCGTGGGTATGTGGTCAGGGTTATATGGTCGTGGTTATGTGGTCGGGGTTATGTGGTCGGGGTTATGTGGTCGGGGTTATGTGGTTGGGTTATGAGGTCGGGGTTATGAGGTTGGGGTTGTGAGGTTGGGGTTATGAGGTTGAGACTATGAGGTTGAGGTTGTGGTCAGGTTATGGGGCCGGGTTTATGGGTCTGTGTTATGGGACATGGGATATGGGGTCGGGGTTATGGGGCAGGTGTTATGTGGTCGGGGTTATGGGGTCGGGTTATGTGGCCGGGTTATTGGGTCGGGGTTATGGGCTCGGAGCTAAGCGGTCGTGGTTATGGGGCCGGGTTGTGGGGCCGTGTCCAGTCAAACAATTATACGTGTCGCCTCCGAAATAAAGGTGCCTTTGTAACTTGCTCAATTCGTGGTTAACGGAAAATAAAATGGCAGGGGCTGCACAATTGCACACTGTGAACCACCTGACAAGAGGATGACATGCCAGTTACATACTGCGGATCATCTGTCAAAAAAGTCAAATGACAGGGATGTACCATTGCGCACTGCGAACAGCTGTTAAAATATGTAAAATGACAAGGCATGCACCATTGCACACTTTGAACCACTTGCCAACACATGTTTTCTCATGAACAGATCCTGGCATGACAATAATAAATGTCAAAAAATACCCCAAAAATACCTCTACTAAATGAATTGGGTTGAAACTTGATAAAAAAGAATGCCTAGACATAGCTAATGAGCTTGCCACCTTAAGGTCCCGATGATTGCGCAAATACTCGATAATCCAGAAAACAGGCACGCTACCGGCTGCTATTCAACGACGTTTTGACTTCTGGAACAAAACGAAAGCAAATGTTGGCAAATCGCACTGCATTCGTCTGCTTTTATTGCAATGATGACATAGTGACAACTATGTCGAAATCACAATAATAATGCCACGAAAATCATGACACCATCATAATAAACACTTCATTGCTGTCATGACTTCACAATCATGGTGCCGGGCCAGAAGCTTACCTCGATTGCACTCTTTTACATTCCTACGAGTTCCGATGGCAATGACCCGAACTCGCCGATTTTTCCGTTCGCGCTGGAATTCCAGAATACAGGAACGTGTCTCACGAGAGGAGCGTTTTTGCGTCTAAAACCTGTCGCCGCGTCGCCGCGAGGTGAGCGTGGCACCGGTGCAGTGCGGCGCGACCGACACGGACCCCAACACGGACCCCGACACGGACCCCAAACGCCGACCCCGGACGCCGCCAAATTGGCCCTTCTGTCTTGGCCGCCCGATCATTTCCTCATCATGCGTCGGACCCCGGCGAAAAATTAGCCGCCACAACTGCAAATTAGCCGTATCGTGTGGGCCGGTTTTTGCTGGCGTCGGGCGGCATTATCACACCTCAGCTGGTGATCCCACGCGCGACGGGCCGGGCCACGCCAGGCCGCCCCCCTTTTTCTCGCCCGCCACGCCACCGACCGGCACTGCCGCTGCCGGCAGATTTTTGCACGGACGTTTTGCGGCTGCGTTTTTGCGGCATCTTAATTAGGCGAGCGGCCGGCAAACGCGACGCAGCTGTAGCGCTGTCACCGCCTCTGTCCGAGGCTCAATCTCGCTCGCTTCTTCGCTTCGACCTCCGTCTCCGCACCGGTCCTGGGCACTGGCCACAGGAGATGACAAATGTGAAAACGGAAAGTGCCGTTCAGGATCCGCGGACTTTTTAAATGACGCGTGTGATATGCTCCAGGCCTTTGTCAAAAGCCCACGCAGAGAGCCCGTTTTGGACCGGCTGGATTTTTTGCTGGGCCTTGAGATATATTCTAGGCATCCAATTGATCTAATGTAAGCTCATTAACCGGTTGACGTGCCATACTGGCATCCTGACCGAGCTTCATGTCATGCTAGCCCGGCTTCAACTGTGCCTGGATATTACAAACAGGCCGGGCCCGTGCTTCGGCCCCAAAACTATGTGTATCTGGCACCTCGAGTAAGTATGATTATGACTGGTTCCGCTACTTGCTACCTACCTCTTACCCCGTCTTCTTGACCTGCCTGCTGTTTGCTTGACCAAATGACTCGTATTCCGTCTTCAATTGCGTCTCTCTATCCTGCTGTGTTCAGCTGCGTCTCTCTACCCTGCTGTGTCCAGCTGCGTCTCTCTACCCTACTGTGTCCAGCTGCGTCTCTCTTCCCTGCTGTGTCCAACTGCGTCTCTCTTCCCTACTGTGTCCAGCTGCATCCTCTACCCTGCTGTGTCCAACTGCGTCTCTCTACCCTGCTGTGTCCAGCTGCGTCTCCCTACCCTGCTGCGTCCAGCTGCGTCTCTCTACCCTGCTGTGTCCAGCTGCGTCTCTCTACCCTACTGTGTCCAGCTGCGTCTCTCTTCCCTGCTGTGTCCAACTGCGTCTCTCTACCCTGCTGCGTCCAGCTGCATCCTCTACCCTGCTGTGCCCAGCTGTGTCTCTCTACCCTACTGTGTCCAGCTGCGTCTCTCTACCCTGCTGTGTCCAGCTGCATCTCTACCCTGTTGTGTCCAGCTCTTCTCCTGCTGTGTCCAGCTGCGTCTCCCTACCCTGCTGTGTCCAGCTGCGTCTCCTTCCCTGCTGTGTCCAGCTGCGTCTCTCTACCCTGCTGTGTCCAGCTGTCCTCTCTACCCTGCTGTGTCCAGCTGCGTCTCTCTACCCTACTGTGTCCAGTGCCAGCTGCGTTCTCTACCCTCTGGTCTCTTTTCCCTGCTGTGTCCAACTGCGTCTCTCTACCCTGCTGTGTCCAGCTGCGTCTCTCTACCCTGCTGTGTCCAGCTGCGTCTCCCTACCCTGCTGTGTCCAGCTGCGTCTCTCTACCCTGCTGTGTCCAGCTGCGTCTCTCTACCCTGCTGTTCTGCTGCGTCCAGCTGCATCCTCTACCCTACTGTGTCCAGCTGTCTTTCCTGCTGTGTCCAGCTGCGTCTCTCTACCCTGCTGTGTCCAGCTGGTCTCTCTACCCTACTGTGTCCAGCTGCGTCTCTCTACCCTGCTGTGTCCAGCTGCGTCTCTCTACCCTGCTGTGTCCAGCTGCGTCTCCCTACCCTGCTGTGTCCAGCTGCGTCTCTCTACCCTGCTGTGTCCAGCTGCGTCTCTCTATCCTGCTGTGTACAACTGTGTCTCCCTACCCTACTGTGTCCAGCTGCGTCTCCCTACACTGCCGTGTCTCCGTCGCCAGCCATAACTCTGTTTCTGCCAGCCACAGACGCTGCTGATTCTCGCGCGAGTCTCCATCTAATGTAGAGCCGGCGTACGACTTCTCGTCTATTGTAGAGCCGTCACGCGACCCCCACCCCGTCACCGGCCGTGATGAAAGTGGGGATTTATGGCGATTTATCTGCATTTTCCAGGGATCCATAAATTGCAGGCGCCAATAGCCGGCAACAGTGCGCGTGATGTTGCCGAATCAAGAGTCCAGTGGCGTGGCACGACAATGCGACAATGGAATTTCAATTGCCGGCATCTGCACGCGCTTTTTCATTTCACGGCAGTGCCCCCGGCGCGGGCGAAATTGTTCCCGAGCAGGGGTGACCGGCGGCGAGAATGCCATATGGCGGAGCTGGCTTCATAATAGATACGGTTGTAATTGAAATTGACATGCGCGATCAATTCACAAGGCATGTCCGACCACTTGGAATTTGCCACCGTTCGATAGGACGTCGATGCCCGGTTACGTGTGTGAGGGGCACACCAAAGCGGTGTATGGACAAACAACGAGCTGATAAATGCACCTACACGTCAATTAGCATTTCATTAGCCGACTGTGTGTCCATGCATGCCGACATGGCACGTATGGACACACATTAATAGGAGAGCTTACGTGCAAGCTGATTCATTGGCGGGCCAAATGACGTGAGTCACAGGAGTTCCGGCGAAAAAGCGTTCAGCGCCCGGTTGGCTCTCATTTGGATCCTCGTACAACGAAGCTCACTTAAATAATTAGCCTGAAATGTGAACGAAATGAATTGGATCTTTGCATGCAGAATCGATGTCACCGATGTAAAGAACATATGTGGATGGGTCGCAAATATGAACGCAGCCTGCCATCATAATGCGATCCTGATTGCAACATCTTGCTTCTATCGAATCACTAGTAAAATAATTGCAGTTACCATATCATGCTAAACCCCTGATACCATTTTAACTCGGACTCCATTGCAGTCAAAGCTTGTGGTACTAAATCACCCTAATAGGGCACTCTAATTCGTTGATTAATCTCGTCTCCAATCTGGCAGACATTTCACCATTAAAGATACATTAAGCTGTTTGGGTTTGTCATTCGGCCCACGTTCATCAACATATATTCACGGCTTGGCTCAAATATTCACTTAGTACTGCTAAATACATACATAAAACTATCTGACATTTTGACTTATTGATGACATGAATGTATGTCCGAAACATTGCCCAACCAATGTCCGTGGATGCTTGTTCCGGAAGCACACGCACTCATGGAATACGCATGGAAGGTTATACTCGTAGTGGCCGCAGCCCCGAGCGCTTCCGCACCATATGCATGCCATGTGTTGCAATGGTGGCAAACATTGGCCGACACTTCCAGTTATTAATGGCTCAAGCCGAGCGTCCGGCATGTCAGAGGTACAGAGTTCGATCCCCAGCGATGCCCGCCCTTCCTGCCAGGGTGAGAAACAGGCGACGCCATGTGCCCTCAGCTGTCAAGTGTGTCATAAAACTGCGACCATCCATCCACCGGCATCGTCTTTACGAAATCCGCCCTTCCTACTTTGCTTAAGTTCAAAACATGCACCCTTCCATCAATTAAGATCAATGGCAACTCATGCATTTGTATTGGTGGTGGTTATTGATTTTAACTCTGTGAGTATGGGTCATGAAAGCTTTATGGCTCATGAGCCATACTTGAGCCAACAGACGACGGCTTGATGGAGAGACTAGTAGCTGCTGACGGAACGAAACAAGGTGTGTTAGTTTGATGCGTGTGTGATGCATTAACAGCATTTCCTTGAACTCTCGATGCAAAACAACCGGCTCACCAAGCAGCCGAATAGTGAATACCCCGCGACCAAATTCTTCTTTAAAGATGCACACTTCAATCGTCGAGTTAAACGTATGTCATCCACTTGGAAGCATTATTAAATATGGAATTAAGATCGAAAGTGTCCCAGTTTATATTTTTTAATAAAACCCCGATGTATGGAATCCAAAATTTTCATGAGGCTGCGTGCGGTGCTGCATCTGGGCCGGAAGCCGCTTTGAATGAGAAAGCAAATTTCGTTGTTTTCGAGGATTCTGATTCGTCCATTGGCCATACGCTCGAAACTTGTGGAGACAAAACTAGTAAGAGAGATAGGGCGATAACTCGGGGACAGGTGGCGACGTTTGCAAGGTTTAGCGATATGAATGCTAGTGCTAGTGGACCAAGAGGCGGGATGAGGGAAAGCGCCCTCGGTTCATCATAGATTTAGTATCGAAAGTAAGTTGTTATTTCCGGAGTCAGATACATTTTTGCAGAAGGGTACGCCAATTCAGCAGGGCCAACAGCAGTACTGGTTACCTTTGAAAGCGATACATTTAGTTCATAAAGAGTAAAGAGGCCTTTATATGGTTCAGTGTTGTCAAAGATAAAGCAACAGGTGGCGCAAGTGTTGGGAAGAAATGCGGAGGTGTGCTGTGAGTACTGTGTGTTTGAGTTATCAGCATTAATAAGTGGCGAAGTGTTCCGCGACGGCTGCGGGTTTCGCACGATTGAAAGAGGTGGAATAGTGTTGCCACCTTTGTTAATAAAAAAAAAAATATTGTTGCCAGCTTGGCGTGAATGATAATTTGCCAACAACGTGTCTTAGCATCGCGGGCTTCGAGTTTTGTATGGTGAGATGTTTGCGAAAATTCCGCTCGGTCGGCCGCCTCCGGGCGACGCGACGGTGTGTTGACACTCGTCGTTCCACCACAGCACGTGGGGGGTGGGAGGGGGGGTACCCTTACGGCCGGAGGGGGAGGGACAATGAGTATCTGCTCAGTCTCCAGACCATCGCTCATCGTCAGAGGGCATTAGGCGCGCCAAATTGGCAACAATGACCGCAACTCGCGCGGCCTGTGACTGGTCACAGGGGGCAACGCTTTCTGCGAGCTGGCTGCACAGACGGTGCCGACGGCGTAGACAGCGTCGTCGGCACCGACAGCGCCGGCCGATGGCACAGCGGCGCCGTTGTACGGCCAGCGTCCTCCCCGGTCTAACTCGGAACAGGAATTTGCCGGGTCGGTCGGCTGTCACGGGGGGCGGCTCCCTCCCCCCCGCTTTGATCGTCGTGTCTGTACAGATGGTGCCCGGACCGGCGCCCCAGCCAGTCGGTGCGCACTGCGCACACTTCGTCACCGGCTGGTGTGTAGCCACTGTGATAGCAGCGCTGATGAATGAGGCCAGTCAGCGTGCTGCGACGAATGTTCGTCCGAGGTGCGGCGGTGACGGCGCAGCGGAGACGACTTGTCAACGTCTCGCTCTGGCCGCCACAGTCTCACATCGGACCTCGCTAATGGACATTGCTGAGTCGGCTCGGAATGAAGAGACTTCGCGCATCGTCGCGTTCATGCTCTCTCGCCGGGCGCATGGCAGACCACACAGAATGGCACACACACCAACACCAACATCCCCACACCCACACCCACCCCCACCCCCACCCACACACACACACACACACACACGAGGCTGGCGAGCGAGCGGACGGCCGGCCGTACAAACATGGAGCGTCGCGTGCATGCTCTCTCGCCGGGCGCATGGCAGACCACACATAATGGCACACACACCAACACCAACATCCCCACACCCACACCCACCCCCACCCCCACCCACACACACACACACACACACACACACACACGAGGCTGGCGAGCGAGCGGACGGCCGGCCGTACAAACATGGAGCGTCGCGTGCATGTGGAGACACGCAGGGAAGATCTACGGTTGGGACGCGTCATAGGTGGGGGAGCGCGGCGGGGCAGGGAGGGCACGACTGCCGTGGCAGACTTCCCGGAAGGTGGGGGAGATAAGTGGGCACGCCTGGCTGGGCCGCCCTCGTCCCGCCTGCCACCACGGGGGGAGGGGGCGTCAACGGCAGGGACAGCCGTGCCGGCACGCTCCTGTTGAGCCCGTTACGAACGGCCAGCACACGCTCTCCGATGGGAATAAATGTCGTCCACCTGTTCCAGAAGTATACAAGTCTGCACTGACGACTCTGCAACTGGGGACAGGTCGAGTGGAGGGCACGCATGGCGGATAGCCTGGTGCGACAGCCGTGCGTGGCAGTGTCACCTGTGTCACCCGTGTCACCGACACTGTGAGTGCACTACGCTGAACTGTGCCGCCCAGACACATCAAAGCGCGACCAGTACAGCAGCCGCCCTAACAAGCGGCAGCGCGTGCTGTGACCAAGCAGTCATGCGAGACACTGCTACCTACCAGACAGGGCAGGCATCGGGGGTGTCCATGTCTAGTAACCAGGCACGTGAACCACTGCTGCCTTCGGCGCGCGTGGATGAGCGGCTGTTGCCAGTGGTCCTGTATATCTTCGGTAAGCCACGTGGATAGCAACGCTATTGGACCTATGTTTGGAGCTACCAGCCGTGCAGCCGGTATTGGGCTGACATTGAGCCGTTACTGGGCCGTTCCTCAGCACTATTGGAATATCGTTGAAATGTCATTGAATCACTATTGAACTGTTATTCGCCTGGTATTGCGCCACCGTTGGACGTCGAACTGGCCACGGTGCAGCACTGTCGGACATCAGAGCTGTATCATCACGCTGAAACTGCAGGCGGACAGCAGGTCACCAGCGCAATCAGCCGCTGTGTCAGTCAGCCGCGAGGAAAAGGCGGCTACATGGGAAGGGAGGGAGGGTCGGATAAGCCTCGCGAGTAGGATTTCACAAGGCGATGGACGGGTGGGTCACCGGGGAGATGGCATGAAGGGGGGTGGGGGGGGTGGGACGGCCGATCAGGGATGGGAACGTGCATCACAAAACCTAATCATAAAGGACTTGAGGCAGCCAATAAGCCAACGGAAAGATGGAAACATCAGCGACCAGCTAAGAGCACTCACGATTAGGATGCGCCAGTGAACCCCAGAACCAAATCCCCAATGGGCTCTCACAAACAAATCGGGCTACGTTTTTGGCCGAGGCCGCCCAGTCAGCATCCTTCTAAGCCATCGATCTCATTCGAGAACACCGAGCGGAGCAGTTCTCTGCGCGGGATCAGTCACCCGCGGCTGGGCATGGTCCGGCCGGCTCCTGCCAGGAGATGGGACGGTCGGCGAGCTTCCGGCGCCAGCTGCGACCGTCCGTCGGCACGCTCCGACGACCACAGTCGTGTGTCGCGTGACGCGCTCGTGCGACTGCCAACGTCCGGCCAAACGACGGGCCTCATCTGCACGCGTGTCATCCTCGGTGGTAACGTCACGCACAAGGAGAGAGAAGAGTCGGACGGCGCAGGCAGGATAGCTATCGCCCGGCGGCGGCTGTCATCCGTCATCTGTCAACCGTCAGCACCTGTCACGGCGGCGGCTGCCATCCGTCATCTGTCAACCGTCAGCACCTGTCACGGCGGCGGCTGCCATCCGTCCGGACAGCTGGACAGAGTCGCCCCGTCGTGGCCCGTCGTGAGAGCCAGCCCGTGCAGCATGGGCTGGGCGGGAGAGGGCAGGGTGACAGAGGGTAGAGCGGGAAAGGGCAGGGCGACAGAGGGCAGGACGATGGGTTGTCCCACGCCAGCGTATCGAGCGGGATCACAGCGTCCAGCTGAGCGCATACACAGGCGAGGGAAAGTGCCGGTTTCAGGACCCGACGGTACGGGAGACGGTGCGTACGTCCCCTAGCCGTACCCTACTCGCCCACCAGTGAGTTGGCTCGTCATCTACGTCAGCCAAGAACCGACAGCAAACCTCTCACCTCGTGCACATTAATCGGCAAGGGAGGCGGGCCAATCCCAATGGCCAGCACGGCAGTCAGGGACACGGCGGCCGGCGGTTTCTGCACGACAGTGTAGACGTTGGCCGGAGACGCGGCGGGGAGGCCACATCAACATGCAGCGCGCCGGTCCATAGAGGCGGCCGGCCGGGACGCATCTGATGCCTATTACTGTCCGACGCGTCCATGCGCAATTCCAGCCGACGAGCTGCCGTCATCTGAACGACACATCAGATTAGAACCCGATGGCTATTCCGTGCGCGTACTGCCGAGGCAGCAGCGACGGCGGCCGGGTCGGCTGGCAGCCTGCGCAGGCCGCCACTGGAGGCGCTGCAGTCGGCGGCGCGGCGGAGGCGGCGGAGGCGGCGGCGGCACGGTCACCCTCTGGTCACCATGCCACCGCTGCCGCACAGCTCGGAGGCTGTGATCCACAGCTGTGCCCTTCTGACCGTGCGATAAACCAAATGGAATTGCGTCGAGTTTTGGCGCCGAGCACGACTAATGAAATGGTTCGAAATAACGGATCGCCGTTGATTAGCCGGAGCGGTGGAAGCCGGATGGCACAGAGCGGCCGGCCGCCGCCGCACGGCCCGGTCCGGCCCGGCTCCCGTGCACCGTCGCGGTGGCGGCGGCGGCGGAGGAGGAGGTCACGGCAGGCCGGCTGCGTGACTGGACGGGAACGGCTCCATCATCAGCCGTCCGGCCGGTCACGCGCGGCCCGACTGGCGCGACTCACGCGGGCTGTCCGCGCAACACAGCACCCAGGCCCCCTGAGCGGCCGATGTGTGGGCAGGTATGTGTGATCACCGTCCGCCGGCAGTTGCTCTGCTACCCGCGGCCAGGCAGCAAACGAGCGCCGGTCTGCGCCAATCGCGACGCCGCGGCATGGGTCCAAGGGCCGCCAACGGGCAGAAGAAGAGGAACACCAGTGCGGGCAGATGCTGTACAGGAGCACGATCTGATCAGATGCGCACCAGCTGGCGTGGGACTGTACAGCACCATGATCTGGTCATAATCGCACCAGCTGGCCTGTGACTGTACAGGAGCACGATCTGGTCAAAGGGAGATCACCTGTCCGACTGTACAGTAGCACGATCTGCCAGAGGACCACCAGCGGCAGAAACCGCACCGGTCCACGGCCGGCGGCGGTGCCAGCGCCGGCCAGGCCATTCACGGCCAGCCCAGTTTTTGTGCGTCGCCGGACAGAGGGTCCGACTTCGGCCGTGTGGGCGGCAGGACGATGCCACCCGGTGACCGGGGCCGCACCGCTGAACCGGGCGAAGCCGCACCTGCCCGGCGGCTGATCGGCCAGGGTGGGGTGGCGGCGGCTGACCATCCAGGGCGGGGTGGCGGCGGCTGACTGACCAGGGCGGGGTGGAGGCGGCTGACTGACCAGGGCGGGGTGGCGGCGGCTGACTGACCAGGGCGGGGTGGCGGCGGCTGACGGGCCAGGGTAGGGCGGGGTGGCGGCGGCTGACTGACCAGGGGGGTGCGGGGTGGAGGCAGCCGACTGACCTGGGCGGGGTGGCGGCGGCTGACTGACCAGGGCGGGGTGGCGGCGGCTGACTGACTAGGGCGGGGTGGCGGCGGCTGACTGACTAGGGCGGGGTGGCGGCGGCTGACCATCCAGGGCGGGGTGGTGGCGGCTGACTGACCAGAGCGGGGTGGCGGCAACTGACTGACCAGGGCGGGGTGGCGGCGGCTGACTGACCAGGGCGGGGTGGGGGCGGCTGACTGACCAGGGCAGGGTGGCGGCGGCTGACTGACCAGGGCGGGGTGGCGGCGGCTGACTGACCAGGGTGGGGTGGAGGCGGCTGACTGACCAGGGCGGGGTGGCGGCGGCTGACTGACCAGGGCGGGGTGGGGCGGCTGACTGACTAGGGCGGGGTGGCGGCGACTGACTGACCAGGACGTGGTGGGGCGGCTGACTGACCAGGGCGGGGTGGCGGCGGCTGACTGACCAGGGCGGGGTGGGGCGGCTGACTAACCAGGGCGGGGTGGTGGCGGCGGCTGACTGACTAGGGCGGGGTGGCGGCGGCTGACTGACCAGGGCGGGGTGGAGGCGGCTGACTGACCAGGGGGTGGCGGCGACTGACCATCGAGGGTGGGGTGGCGGCGGCTGACTGACCAGGGCGGGGTGGGGCGGCTGACTGACCAGGGCGGGGTGGCGGCGGCTGACTGACCAGGGCGGGTGGCGGCGGCTGAACCAGGGCGGGGTGGCGGCGGCTGACCACCAGGGCGGGGTGGCGGCGGCTGACTGACCAGGGTGGGGTGGCGGCAACTGACTGACCAGGGCGGGGTGGCGGCGGCTGACTGACCAGGGTGGGGTGGCGGCAACTGACTGACCAGGGCGGGGTGGCGGCGGCTGACCGTCCAGGGCGGGGTGAGGCGGCGGCTGACTGACCAGGGCGGGGTGGCGGCGGCTGACTGACCAGGGCGGGGTGGCGGCGGCTGACTGACCAGGGCGAGGTGGTGGCGGCTGACTGACCAGGGGGGGCGGGGTGGCGGCAACTGACTGACCAGGGGCGGGGTGGCGGCGGCTGACTGACTAGGGCGGGGTGGCGGCGGCTGACTGACCAGGGCGGGGTGGCGGCGGCTGACTGACCAGGGCGGGGTGGCGGCGGCTGACTGACCAGGGCGGGGTGGGGCGGCTGACTGACCAGGGCGGGGTGGCGGCGGCTGACTGACCAGGGCGGGTGGCGGCGGCTGACATCGGGTGGGGTGGCGGCGGCTGACTGACCAGGGCGGGTGGTGGCGGCTGACTGACCGGGGCGGGGTGGCGGCGGCTGACTGACCAGGGGCGGGGGTGGCGGCGGCTGACTGACCAGGGCGGGGTGGCGGCGGCTGACTGACCAGGGCGGGGTGGCGGCGGCTGACTGACCAGGGCGGGGTGGCGGCGGCTGACTGACCAGGGCGGGGTGGCGGCGGCTGACTGACCAGGGCGGGGTGGCGGCGGCTGACTGACCAGGGCGGGGTGGGGCGGCTGACTGACCAGGGCGGGGTGGCGGCGGCTGACTGACCAGGGCGGGGTGGCGGCGGCTGACTGACCAGGGCGGGGTGGCGGCGGCTGACCATCAGGGCGGGGTGCGGCGGCTGACTGACCAGGGCGGGGTGGAGGCGGCTGACTGACCAGGGCGGGGTGGCGGCGGCTGACTGACCAGGGCGGGGTGGCGGCGGCTGACTGACCAGGGCGGGGTGGCGGCGGCTGACTGACCAGGGCGGGGGTGGCGGCGGCTGACTGACCAGGGCGGGGTGGCGGCGGCTGACTGACCAGGGCGGGGTGGCGGCGGCTGACTGACCAGGGCGGGGTGGAGGCGGCTGACCATCCAGGGCGGGGTGGCGGCGGCTGACTGACCAGGGCGAGGTGGCGGCGGCTGACCATTCGGCCAGGGTGGGGTGGCGGCGGCTGACTGACCAGGGCGAGGTGGTGGCGGCTGACTGACCAGGGCGGGGTGGCGGCGGCTGACTGACCAGGGCGGGGTGGCGGCGGCTGACTGACCAGGGCGGGTGGCGGCGGCTGACCACCAGGGCGGGGTGGCGGCGGCTGACTGACCAGGGCGGGGTGGCGGCGGCTGACTGACCAGGGCGTGGTGGCGGCGACTGACCAGGGCGGGGTGGCGGCGGCTGACTGACCAGGGCGGGGTGGCGGCGGCTGACTGACCAGGGCGGGGTGGCGGCGGCTGACTGACCAGGGCGGGGTGGCGGCGGCTGACTGACCAGGGCGGGGTGGCGGCGGCTGACTGACCAGGGGGGGTGGCGGCGGCTGACCATTCAGGGTGGGGTGGCGGCGGCTGACTGACCAGGGCGGGGTGGTGGCGGCTGACTGACCAGGGCGGGGTGGCGGCGGCTGACTGACCAGGGCGGGGTGGCGGCGGCTGACTGACCAGGGCGGGGTGGCGGCGGCTGACTGACCAGGGCGGGGTGGAGGCGGCTGACTGACCAGGGCGGGGTGGCGGCGGCTGACTGACCAGGGCGGGGTGGCGGCGGCTGACTGACCAGGGCGGGGTGGCGGCGGCTGACCATTCAGGGTGGGGTGGCGGCGGCTGACCATCCAGGGCGGGGTGGCGGCGGCTGACTGACCAGGGCGGGGTGGCGGCGGCTGACTGACCAGGGCGGGGTGGCGGCGGCTGACTGACCAGGGCGGGGTGGTGGCGGCTGACTGACTAGGGGGGGTGGCGGCTGACTGACTAGGGCGGGGTGGCGGCGGCTGACTGACCAGGGCGGGGTGGCGGCGGCTGACTGACCAGGGCGGAGGTGGCGGCGGCTGACTGACCAGGGCGGGGTGGCGGCGGCTGACTGACTAGGGCGGGGTGGCGGCGGCTGACTGACCAGGGCGGGGTGGCGGCGGCTGACTGACCAGGGCGGGGTGGCGGCGGCTGACTGACCAGGGCGGGGTGGCGGCGGCTGACCGACCAGGGCGGGGTGGCGGCGGCTGACTGACCAGGGCGGGGTGGCGGCGGCTGACTGACTAGGGCGGGGTGGCGGCGGCTGACCGACCAGGGCGGGGTGGCGGCGGCTGACTGACTAGGGCGGGGTGGCGGCGGCTGACTGACTCAGGGCGGGGTGGCGGCGGCTGACTGACCAGGGCGGGGGTGGCGGCGGCTGACTGACTAGGGCGTGGTGGCGGCGGCTGACTGACCAGGGCGGGGTGGGGCGGCTACGACCAGGGCGGGGTGGCGGCGGCTGACTGACCAGGGCGGGGTGGCGGCGGCTGACTGACCAGGGCGGGGTGGCGGCGGCTGACTGACCAGGGCGGGGTGGCGGCGGCTGACTGACCAGGGCGGGGTGGCGGCGGCTGACTGACTAGGGCGGGGTGGCGGCGGCTGACTGACTAGGGCGGGGTGGCGGCGGCTGACTGACTAGGGCGTGGTGGCGGCGGCTGACTGACCAGGGCGGGGTGGCGGCGGCTGACAGACCAGTGGTGGACGTCGTGTGGGCAACGATTAAACGGCCGGCCGCGTCCCCGCCCGTCGACCGATACGCGGCCCTCGTTACCACAGGCCGGGTCAACAGAGGGGCGCCGCCGCGACCTTGGCCGGCTGACGCGATGATCCGTCACCCTCGCCGCTGCCGACCGGCTGCCGCGCGCCGCAGCCCAAGCCGGGCTTCGGTCGGCCTCAAACCCTCCTAAGCCCGGCCACGTTCGAACTGAAGATCCTGTGATCGAACGCTGAATGCCTTCACCACAACGCCACGTGACAAATCCCATTGGCTCGGGTGTCGGAATGGCAGTGGAATGTGCGCGTGGGTTTCACTCTAAGCATTAAATTGAGCCTAATGGAGGTGTAGTCCATCTGGGGTTCAATAAAGAGGTGTTTTTTAAACTGAATAACAAGCTACAAGGTTCAGTCACGGTCGTACACACTGGTGAGATGGACGCGACAGTATACCGTAAACACCGCTATTTTAAATTCAACATGATATCTCTGGACAACATTAGGTTATAGGAAGAACAACACATTGGCCTCCAAATTCCTCTTTCTAACGGAGGAACCACTACGTTCGCTTTTAAAGTGGAGGTACGGGCTTGACGACGTGGAAATGAATGTGCTTGAGGTTTTTATTCAGGAAGCTTGAGGTCTTCGTTCAGTGGCGCGTATCCAGGACCGACGGTGTTGTGACCGCAGCAGGATCATACCAGCGTCGACAGCAGGCCGGCGCTGATATGACGCCGACGTCAGCTCAGCGCTGGTCCGGCGCGGCGGCCGGGCGGCACGGTTTTTGCGCGCGTGGCGCGCGTGCGTCCGGCGCCAGTCGGCGGTCGGACAATGCGACCATCGGGTCGGCCGGCGTCGGCGACTGCGCCAATTTGGCTGTCACGCCACCACCGGCTGCCATTGCCGTGGCGCAGCCCGCGCCGGCCGCGCCGTTTTTGCCACACGCCCGGACGGGCTTTTATTACCACTTCAGTGACATTTCTGCTAAATTTGGCGAACCCTCGTGCGCCACGAAATTGCCGCCTCGGCTTCTCATCGGCGCCAGCAGAGGCAAAAACCCCGGCTGGGGCCGGGAGTTTCGCACCCTTCGCCGTCGCGCGTGGCAAAAAACAACACTTACTGGAATTTTACCGCATGAGCTGGCTTCATATCTCCTTTAGTAGGTGATTGTGGTGCTGTTTCTTGGTGGTGGCACCGTGAAGGAATGGGGACAAGAAGGCTATTCCTCCCAGCACCTGTGCGTTGTCAGTGCGCGAGCGTAGGGGAGGGACAAGTGCCACTTTGAATGCACTTCCTTCCATGCAACATCACTGAGCTGGTTCCAGAATTATTTCGATTTGGTAGAAAGAGAGGTGCTGCCTCCCAGTTTAATACTCTGCTGCCATGCTACTACTGCAGCGCCTTGGTGTCGACATCCCTCAGCCCCAGCCAACCTTACGCATGTGTGATCGGCCTAGCCCAGCCCTAGCCCAGCCCTAGCCCCGTCCTGGGGCCTGTGTCGACGTGTGGCTGTGTAGCCAGCCCTGGGGTCGGCAGCCCTCTCCTTAGCCAGCGAAAATCAGTCCGCTCCATCGTCCTTCATCCGTGCGGTCAGCACGCAACCGCTCCGGCGGCGGGAACGGCACCGCCGAGGTCAGATATAGGCACAGGCGAACACGCCCGGGACAGGAACAGTCACCGACGGGACCCGGGACCGGGACACTGCCCGACAGGGACCCCAGCCCGCAGTCGGTACGCCACAGCAGATTTGCCGCACGCTCCCATTCATTAGTTATCCGCAGCAAACCTGAGCCTTTCGACAGTCGTGCCGAAGTCTCATCAATTACCCTCCAAATGAGGGTAAAACCAACGAAACGAATGGCGAGCTGTCCAGCTTATCAGCAGAAAATCCTGTCGTGCCGGATACTGGACGGTGCAGCAGTCAGCGGTGATCATTCTAGGTGATGCATTGTGCCCAGTCAGACCAAACTGACACAGATGGGTCCGACATATATGTGTACATATATATTATTTATATAAATATATATATACATATATAAATGTGTGTGTGTGTGTGTGTGTGTGTGTGTGTGTGTGTGTGTGTGTGTGTGTGTGCATGCATGCATTGCTCGAAGCAAATTGAAGCATAAACCTATGACCTGCATTGGATATTTGTGATTGAAACGCATTGAAGATCCCTCAGACTGGGACGAGGCATTCGCCGGTGATATATACGATTGGATGGGCACGGAATTCAGCTTCTATGGAACTGGCGTGCATCGCCATCTTCCCTGCCCTGCAATTCAATATCGAGAGCGGACATATTGGACAATGGTAAATAGGCAGGAAATGCCTGCACGCAACAAGAGAACAAAAGCGGTGCTAAGTCGGTGCCATGAATGAATACTAAGAAAATTGTCTGCACCAATCATCTCGGAAGACCATGAATGTGGACCACGGGCTAGGGACAATAAGATTTGTTGTCCGTATATCGGAAGCCAGATGAGGTGGAAGTGCGTGATTGACTTATTACTCACCATTATGTTGAAGTGGAAGCGAGAACTCGCCTCTTTCGGCAGACGTATCATGGTGACAGATGGATGTCAAGTCAATCTTAAAATCAGGCAAGTGAAGGTCTCCAGTTTAACGCAACTTTTTCCTTACGTAAGTCATCTTCAGCGGATCTGCGAGCTTAAAAGATCTTAAAAATACAAATATAAATGAGTGAATAGGCAGCGATGTAGGCGGCCGTTGGTCTGGTCTCAAGACTGGACCCGACCTGACCTGATTTGACCTGGCTCTGGTGGTGACTTCAAATATAACCCACATGGGTTGACGCACCCTAAAGCCCCCCTGGTGGGGGCTGTGTGTTTCACTGACCTTGTTCGGCGCGGGCGGCGGGTGCGGCCAGCAGAGCCAGCAGCATCACTGCCAGGGCCACCAGCGCCATCTTCCCGGCCATCACAGGTCACCACACATGGCCACCTGTCGGCAGAAACACAGGTCAACACAGGTCAACACACATGGCTACCAGCGCCATCTTCCCGGCCATCACAGGTCACCACACATGGCCACCTGTCGGCAGAAACACAGGTCACCACACATGGCCACCTGTCGGCAGAAATACAGGTCAGCACAGGTCACCACACATGACCACCTGGCGGCAGAAACACAGGTCAATACCAGTTAATCTGGGCACACCGACGCGTCGCGGTGACGAGACAGCCACATCGAGACCGACAGCAGGGCAATGGTCACGTCAGGTTAACTGTGTCCCGCAGAACGGTCAACCACCGAGGGTCCGGACAGCTCAACCGCCGAGGGGTCCGACAGGTGAACCACCAAAGGGTCGCGCAGGTCAACCACCAGTGGCGCGCACAGATCGACCTCCGAGGGACCGAACCGGCCTACCGGCGGAAGGTAACCGGTCGGTTCTGCTGACCAAAGCGTGGCAGTGGACCGCCCGGATGAGGCAGGGGGGATGGGGTCACGGCCGGGCTCGGCACAGCTTCATTGATCAGCGGTTGCGCGCGGCGAAGCCGGTCCACACACCTGGGCCGTGGCAGGCGCGCCAATCGCACCAGTTCGCGCCAAACTAGGCCGCCGACTTTGCCGGGATGAGTCACTCGCAGGGCGGGTCGGCGTTCCGGAGTCACGTGACTGCTTGGCTGGCCTCGGCACGCCGTCATCGCCGAGTCACATGACCACGCGGCCCGCATCGCGGCGCGAGACTGACAAGCTTCACACCTCCATATCGGCTGCATGTTGCGAGGTGTTGGCTGCGTCGGCTGTATGCTTGTCAGCTGCGTGCTATATGATGGCTATGGATTGTTGGCTGTGTGGTAGTTGTGTGTTGGCTGTGTGTTGGTTGTGTGTTGGCTGTGTGTTGGCTGTGTGTTGGCCGTGAGTTTGCTATGTGAGCAGCGGGTGTTGGCTGTTTGTTTGCCGCTTGTTGGCCGTGTGTTAGCTATGTGTCAGTCGCACGTTGGCTGAGTGTTGGCCGTGAGTTTGCTGTGTGCGAACTCGGTGTGCCGGCTGTCGGCTATACTGGCTGCTATCAATGCACGACCCGATTGTGCAGAATATGGCCGTGTGTATGCCTTTCATCGTAAGTAGGCACCGCACGAGTCGCCTCGTGTTGGTACGGCCACGCGCTACACAATAGGCGATAGCGTTGTGCCCTCCTCTTCGCTCCCTGAGGACAAGCGGCCACAGCCGCCCAACGTGGTCAGAGTCCAAGATTGATTACGCCACCACGGATAGTTAATGGGAGGCAAAGAGGTAGGAGATGCTAGAGCAGATGTGAACGCCTGGAGGCAGTTCGGAGTCCGATAATTCGGGTCAACCATGGTTGCGGCACGGGACCGGTCGGGCCGGCCCCGACCTGGGTGTGGCGAGGGACAGCTCGGGCCGACTCGGTGTGTGGCTCGCGGAGGCCGGCGGCGGCGGGCGAGACGACATGGCACGACTCGGGCCGGCCCGGGGCCCGTAGCGATCACCCGCTCTCCCGTGTTGTGATAGATACCGAGTTTTGGTAAATACATAAACAGGACACAAATGGCGGTAATGGAGCCGGGCGCCGGCTGACAGGCGTCGGCGCAAAAACACGTCCGGCTCGGCCTGCCAGACGTGTCTGCCGGCCGAGGAACGGCGGCCGGGGCAGGCGCGCCCACACGACATGGCAGAACGCGAGAAGAAGTGCTTAATGGGTGGTCCCATCACTGGTGATCCAGACCAGATGTGATCCTGACGCCGATCCAGGGGCCACCACAGATGATGAGGGAGGCAGTGGTAGGGGAAAGGAGTGAAGGAGGTGGCGGCTTTGGAGCACTCCGAAGCGCGCTTACCAACTATCTATTTGATGCTACAAAAAACAGCCGTCATTGCTAAAAGGTAATCATTCCACTGCACTGGGCGTTTCCCGAAACAGGAGCACCCTGAGCATCGCCAAATACGAACAGCTCCGACAACGCTCTGAGTGGCATCCCGACCACCTCTCACAACGCTCGAGTGGCATCCCGACCACCTCTCACAACGCTCGAGTGGCATCCCGACCACCTCTCACAACGCTCGAGTGGCATCCCGACCACCTCTCACAACGCTCGAGTGGCATCCCGACCACCTCTCACAACGCTCTGAGTGGCATCCCGACCACCTCTCACAACGCTCGAGTGGCATCCCGACCACCTCTCACAACGCTCGAGTGGCATCCGACCACTCACAACGCTCGAGTGGCATCCCGACCACCTCTCACAACGCTCGAGTGGCATCCCGACCACCTCTCACAACGCTCGAGTGGCATCCCGACCACCTCTCACAACGCTCTGAGTGGCATCCCGACCACCTCTCACAACGCTCGAGTGGCATCCCGACCACCCTCACAACGCTCGAGTGGCACCCGACCACCTCTCACAACGCTCTGAGTGGCATCCCGACCACCTCTCACAACGCTCGAGTGGCATCCCGACCACCTCTCACAACGCTCGAGTGGCATCCCGACCACCTCTCACAACGCTCGAGTGGCATCCCGACCACCTCTCACAACGCTCGAGTGGCATCCCGACCACCTCTCACAACGCTCGAGTGGCATCCCGACCACCTCTCACAACGCTCGAGTGGCATCCCGACCACCTCTCACAACGCTCGGAGTGACCACCTCTGAGTGGCGTCTTGGACTCGCCACTGACCGACGAAAAGCCGGGTAACTGGGCGAGGCGCACAAAGAATGCGAGTACGACGTCGCATGAGGCGAGCGACGACAGACCTACTCAGACTAACGAACAGCTGTGGGCCTCACTGACAAAATGTGGCGGGTTCGCGGCTTACAGGCACTGCGTTTCACAGCCCCCAGACATCACGGCATGCCAATGGCCCGGGGCACCAGAGGATGCTAGTAGTTCGGGGCATCACCGATCATGGTATTTTCAGGAAACGTAACAGGGGCGGGGCGGCCCATATAAGGCACTAAGGTAGTGCCTCACCTGAGTAGAGCTGGGAAGCATTTTTGTATGCTATTTTAATAACATGATGTTTTCATCCACCGGAAAATAGCAAACTTGAAAAACTGGAAACAAATATGCAGTAGTGACTCATAATTATGGTGAAAATTGAAGTTCACTTACATTTGCAGCATTTACATCTTAGCTTCCAAACCGCTCTATCACCGGTCGGCAGAGGCTAGCCTCTCGTACATTTCGCCATATAGTGAGTTTTCGTTTCATAACAAGCGCAGGGTAGGCCGGGGCCCTCCAAAGCCGTTTGGCAATCGGTGGCAATAATTCCTCCCCACTCGGTGCAGGTGCGTAAACAAGGGTGAGGGTACTGGGGGCATATGCCCCCATGGGAAGGTGGTACCCATCCGGCCAGGAAAAGGCGTCAACATTATATTTAGGCTACTGGCGGAGGCACTTCTGCTGGTTGGAATAGCATGTATAATAATAAATATAATAATAAAAATAAAAATAAAAATTATTATTATTATTATGTATACATATACATGCATATGTATGTAATAATAATAATACACAATGTCTGTGTGTGTGCGTATCCCAGGCATTTCGGGTTATGAAATTGAAATATATGAAAACCTCAATGACATGAATATATGATTTTATTTCCCGGCATTTTATATCTGAAAACTTCACGGCAGTTTTGAAAGCATTTCAACCCGAGGGAGAGGGTTGAAATCCATTGACTTCGGAACGATGGTGATGGGGTTTGCACCTTACAGCGCCAAATTAAGTTCTTCATACTCATCTTAACATAAAATAACAATGTGCACTTTAAAAAATACTGGTCAAAATGCGGCGATTTTTTCTGCCTCACCTCATTTGGACCGCCCCTGCAACGTAAGGTCCGCCCTCTCATCGGAGATGGTCCGGGTTCATCATCTGACACGTCATGCACGGCCACGCTACGGTTGTGTTGGCTGGTGTTGCAACAACGCTACAATTAGTTGGTGGAGATACATGTCTCATAATGTAGCGTCGCCTACCCAATGGATCGTGCATCACCTATGGTACAAACATCACCACTATCATGAGTGCTATTAAATGCGGTATCACATCCAGTGCCAATTACCACTGGCAGTTTAGGTGGCGTAGAGGCGTTTCCGCTGGCGTAGCGGATGTACCACCATGTTGATGGATGTGTTGTGACTGATGTTACAGTGGTGTGACAGGTGCATCGTGTTTGGTGGATGTGTTGTGACGGGTGATACTGTGATGTGACGGATGCTACCATTTTGGTCCGCGGGTTGTGACGGGTGCTACCGTAGTGTGACTGGTGCTATCATGTTGGTGGGTGTGGTGTGAAGGGCGCTATCATGTTGGTGGGTGTGGTGTGACGGGTGCTACCGTGGTGTGACGGACGCTATCATGTTGGTGGGTGTGGTGTGACGGGCGCTATCATGTTGGTGGGTGTGGTGTGACGGGTGCCACCATGGTGTGACGAGTGCTATCATGTTGGTGGGTGTGGTATGACGGGTGCTACCGTGGTGTGACGGGCGCCATCATGTTGGTGGGTGTGGTGTGACGGGCGCTATCATGTTGGTGGGTGTGGTGTGACGGGTGGTACCGTGGTGTGACGGGTGCTACCGTGGTGTGACGGGTGCTATCACGGCGAGACGTGCCGCTGCGGGCACGTCTCCACGCTATGCCCACTGCCGAGTGCTGGTCCTGCCAGCACGTCTCCACGCTGTGCCCACTGCCGAGTGCTGATCCTGCCAGCACGTCTCCACGCTGTGCCCACTGCCGAGTGCTGGTCCTGCCAGCACGTCTCCACGCTGTGCCTACTGCCGAGTGCTGATCCTGCCAGCACGTCTCCACGCTGTGCCTACTGCCGAGTGCTGGTCCTGCCAGCACGTCTCCACGCTGTGCCTACTGCCGAGCGCTGATCCTGCCAGCACGTCTCCACGCTGTGCCTATTGCCGAGCGCTGATCCTGCCAGCACGTCTCCACGCTGTGCCCACTGCCTGCCCCCCCCCTGCCGCTGGTCCTGCCAGCACGTCTCCACGCTGTGCCTACTGCCGAGTGCTGGTCCTGCCAGCACGTCTCCACGCTGTGCCCACTGCCGAGTGCTGGTCCTGCCAGCACGTCTCCACGCTGTGCCCACTGCCGAGTGCTGGTCCTGCCAGCACGTCTCCACGCTGTGCCCACTGCCGAGTGCTGGTCCTGCCAGCACGTCTCCACGCTGTGCCCACTGCCGAGTGCTGGTCCTGCCAGCACGTCTCCACGCTGTGCCCACTGCCGAGCGCTGGTCCTGCCAGCACGTCTCCACGCTGTGCCCACTGCCGAGTGCTGGTCCTGCCAGCACGTCTCCACGCTGTGCCCACTGCCGAGTGCTGGTCCTGCCAGCACGTCTCCACGCTGTGCCCACTGCCGAGTGCTGGTCCTGCCAGCACGTCTCCACGCTGTGCCCACTGCCGAGTGCTGATCCTGCCAGCACGTCTCCACGCTGTGCCCACTGCCGAGTGCTGGTCCTGCCAGCACGTCTCCACGCTGTGCCTACTGCCGAGTGCTGATCCTGCCAGCACGTCTCCACGCTGTGCCTATTGCCGAGCGCTGATCCTGCCAGCACGTCTCCACGCTGTGCCCACTGCCGAGTGCTGGTCCTGCCAGCACGTCTCCACGCTGTGCCTACTGCCGAGTGCTGATCCTGCCAGCACGTCTCCACGCTGTGCCCACTGCCGAGTGCTGGTCCTGCCAGCACGTCTCCACGTGTGCCCACTGCCGGTGCTGTTGCGCGTGTGCGCCGGTGCTGCCAGACGTCTCCACGCTGTGCCCACTGCCGAGTGCTGGTCCTGCCAGCACGTCTCCACGCTGTGCCTACTGCCGAGTGCTGGTCCTGCCAGCACGTCTCCACGCTGTGCCTACTGCCGAGTGCTGGTCCTGCCAGCACGTCTCCACGCTGTGCCTACTGCCGAGTGCTGATCCTGCCAGCACGTCTCCACGCTGTGCCTACTGCCGAGCGCTGATCCTGCCAGCACGTCTCCACGCTGTGCCCACTGCCGAGTGCTGGTCCTGCCAGCACGTCTCCACGCTGTGCCCACTGCCGAGCGCTGATCCTGCCAGCACGTCTCCACGCTGTGCCCACTGCCGAGCGCTGGTCCTGCCAGCACGTCTCCACGCTGTGCCCACTGCCGAGCGCTGATCCTGCCAGCACGTCTCCACGCTGTGCCTATTGCCGAGCGCTGATCCTGCCAGCACGTCTCCACGCTGTGCCCACTGCCGAGCGCTGATCCTGCCAGCACGTCTCCACGCTGTGCCCACTGCCGAGCGCTGATCCTGCCAGCACGTCTCCACGCTGTGCCTACTGCCGAGCGCTGATCCTGCCAGCACGTCTCCACGCTGTGCCCACTGCCGAGTGCTGATCCTGCCAGCACGTCTCCACGCTGTGCCCACTGCCGAGCGCTGGTCCTGCCAGCACGTCTCCACGCTGTGCCCACTGCCGAGTGCTGGTCCTGCCAGCACGTCTCCACGCTGTGCCTATTGCCGAGTGCTGGTCCTGCCAGCACGTCTCCACGCTATGCCCACTGCCGAGTGCTGGTCCTGCCAGCACGTCTCCACGCTGTGCCTATTGCCGAGTGCTGATCCTGCCAGCACGTCTCCACGCTGTGCCTATTGCCGAGCGCTGATCCTGCCAGCACGTCTCCACGCTGTGCCTATTGCCGAGCGCTGATCCTGCCAGCACGTCTCCACGCTGTGCCTACTGCCGAGCGCTGATCCTGCCAGCACGTCTCCACGCTGTGCCTACTGCCGAGCGCTGATCCTGCCAGCACGTCTCCACGCTGTGCCTATTGCCGAGCGCTGATCCTGCCAGCACGTCTCCACGCTGTGCCTACTGCCGAGCGCTGACCCTGCCAGTCGGCGGACTGGGGAGCCGAGGCGGATCTGCCCACGGCCACCGCCTGAACAAACTCGAGCGACAAACAGCTCGGCCAGCGGCTCGATCATCCATCACCACGGCAAACTATGCGGCGCTACTGTCAGGCGCAGGCGGCGCTGGCCCTTCGGCACCACCGGCACAACACCAGCTTCGCGGCGGCACCGCACAGGCATCACAAGGCACCATTGGAAGCGTCACACAGTACCATGCTGGCACAACACCGGCACCACAAGGTATCATGTTGACACCGCACAGTACCGTTCCAGCACCACCAACGCCACAGTGACACCAAATCGGCACCACCGGCACCATGACATCATCACACAGCACAAGGCCTGCACCACATCAGCATCACATCGACACCAAACCAGCACCACACCACACCACACCAGCGTCACACGACACTACACCAGCACCACACGACACTACACCAGCACCACACGACACCACACCAGCACCACACGACACCACACCAGCGTCACACAACATCACACCAGCGTCACACGACACTACACTAGCACCACACCACACTACACCAGCACCACACGGCACGACACTACACCAGCACCACACCAGCGTCACACGACACTACACTAGCACCACACCACACCACACACACGACACGACACTACACCAGCACCACACCAGCGTCACACGACACTACACTAGCACCACACCACACCACACCACACCAGCACCACACGACACCACACCAGCGTCACACAACATCACACCAGCGTCACACGACACTACACCAGCACCACACGACACTACACCAGCACCACACGACACCACACCAGCACCACACGACACCATACCAGCGTCACACAACATCACACCAGCGTCACACGACACTACACTAGCACCACCACACTACACACAACACCACACACACACACACCACACAACAGCACACACTAGCACCACACCACACTACACCAGCACCACACGGCACGACACTACACCAGCACCACACCAGCGTCACACGACACTACACTAGCACCACACCACACTACACCAGCACCACACGACACGACACTACACCAGCACCACACCAGCGTCACACGACACTACACTAGCACCACACCACACCACACTACACCAGCACCACACGACACGACACTACACCAGCACCACACCAGGGACACACGACACCACACCAGCATCACGGTACCGGCCTCTCCAACACCGCCAGACCCATCCCTCCGCCGCCATACCATCCCAGCCACAGCGACCGGCCGTACTCTCGGCGCCGCCACCGACCACCCACTCCCGCCACAGCGACCGGCCGTACTCTCGGCGCCGCCACGGACCACCCACTCCCGCCACAGCGAGCCGCCGTACTCACCCGCGCCGCCACCGACCACCCACTCCCGCAGCGACCGGCCGTACCCGGCGCCGCCACGAAAGACCACCCACTCCCGCCACAGCGACCGGCCGTACTCTCGGCGCCACCACGGACCACCCACTCCCGCCACAGCGAGCCGCCGTACTCTCGGCGCCGCCACGGACCACCCACTCCCGCCACAGCGACCGGCCGTACTCTCGGCGCCGCCACGGACCACCCACTCCCGCCACAGCGACCGGCCGTACTCTCGGCGCCGCCACGGACCACCCACTCCCGCCACAGCGACCGGCCGTACTCTCGGCGCCGCCACGGACCACCCACTCCCGCCACAGCGACCGGCCGTACTCTCGGCGCCGCCACCGACCACCCACTCCCGCCACAGCGACCGGCCGTACTCTCGGCGCCGCCACGGACCACCCACTCCCGCCACAGCGACCGGCCGTACTCTCGGCGCCGCCACCGACCACCCACTCCCGCCACAGCGACCGGCCGTACTCTCGGCGCCACCACCGACCACCCACTCCCGCCCGCGTCGCCTCGGGCGCTTATTTATTTTCCGACGGCACGAGCCCATCGCAAGGCGTCGCAAACGATGTTTGTGCTCCTAAAAAGCTTTCAGTCAACCGAGAAAAGTGGTGAATTAGTGAGGTATTGTGCCCGACCGGTGGCACGGGCGGTCGAGCGGCGCAGTAAAACGCATCGTCTTGCGTCAATACGACGGGCGGGCCGGGCCGACCGACGTGGCATCGATCGCGTCATTAGCTGTAATTGTTTTCACCAGAACGAGCGGCCGCGGAGCACTCATCAGTCGCATTGTTTGACCCAATTATCGCGGGTATACTCGGCGGGTGGTTTCGTGCCGAGAGTCCGTCCTTGACGACGAACCGACGCCGGCCACTGCTGCAAAGGGCCCTCTCGTCGCTGGCCTCGGCACTGATCGGCGTCAGTGTCACCCAAGCGGCCCTGATCCGCACGATATTTACCCATGCAGAACTTATCCCAGACAGCCAGTCTACAGACTTGGTGGTGGTGCAGCTGCGTGTGTATTTGGAGGGAGGCATTGCATTTTGAATGCAAAGCATCCGTGTGTGCCATGATCTTGTGAAGTCAAGCTAAAGTTGTTTCGTGCAGGAGGTCCAGAACCTCCCCCAGTCTCCACTCACGCCGGTGATCCTGATCCTCGCGTCACCGCCGCCCAGGACCGCATTCCTCGCGTCACCGGGCACTCACGACCTTGATCCGCAAGCCCCCGAACCTGACGACCTCAATCCTGGCGCCGCCGACGCGCACCGGGGCCCGACCGAGCCACACTCTGGGCGGCCCCTGCCGTGCCCCGGCCGGTCGCCAGCCGCGCATTCCACGTGGTGTCCACACGGGAGCCGGCCGGCCGCCACATAAAGGCGGGCGCGCCACCACCTGGCCAGGCCATGCCCGGCCTGGTAAACAGCGGCCGGCAGGCGGGCGGCCGCCACCGCCGCCGCACCGCGATGTGGCGGGTAAGCCGGTCCGGCCGACACAGCGACGGCACGGCCCGACCAGCAGCAGCGGCCGTGCTCTGGTCCGCTCAGCACGGCCCGACCAGCAGCAGCGGCCGTGCTCTGGTCCGCTCGCACGGCCCGACCAGCAGCAGCGGCCGTGCTCTGGTTCGGCGACGGCACGGCCGGACCAGCAGCAGCGGCCGTGGTCCGGTCTGCTCGGCGACGGCACGGCCCGACCAGCAGCAGCGGCCGTGGTCTGGTCCGCTCGGCGACGGCACGGCCCGACCAGCAGCAGCGGCCGTGGTCTGGTCCGCTCGGCGACGGCACGGCCGGACCAGCAGCAGCGGCCGTGGTCCGGTCCGCTCGGCGACGGCACGGCCCGACCAGCAGCAGCGGCCGTGGTCTGGTCCGCTCGGCGACGGCACGGCCCGACCAGCAGCAGCGGCCGTGGTCCGGTCCGCTCGGCGACGGCACGGCCGGACCAGCAGCAGCGGCCGTGGTCTGGTCCGCTCGGCGACGGCACGGCCCGACCAGCAGCAGCGGCCGTGGTCCGGTCCGCTCAGCGACGGCCCGACCAGCAGCAGCGGCCGTGGTCCGGTCCGCTCGGCGACGGCACGGCCCGACCAGCAGCAGCGGCCGTGGTCTGGTCCGCTCGGCGACGGCACGGCCGGACCAGCAGCAGCGGCAGCCGAGGCCGGCTCACATAGCGCTGTGTGAGCCGGCATCGGCTGCTGTCCGTCGCTTCCAGCACACACGTAATGCACATAAGGACGGACGCCGGTCTGCCGGATCACGCTCATAGTTGGCGGCAAGCTCAACGTGGTCTCCGGATGAGCTCAAAGTGAGCTCAGGGTGAGCTCAGAGTGAGCTCAGTGTAAGCTCAGGGTGACTTGGAAGTGAGTTCAAAATGACCGACGGGAAAGCTTAGCATGACCTAAGGGCAAGCTTGTATGAGCTTAGCGTGACCGCATGGTGAGCTCGGGGTGACCACAGGGTGAGCTCAACGTGAGCGTGGCGTCACTTCAGGGCAAACTCAGCATAAGCTGGCACTCAGCACAACCTCACCCTTGGCGGTGTTAGGCTATCATTTCTGCATCGGCATCTGGCAAGCATCTGAAGGTGGTGACAGGTATCAGCCGAAGGACAGGAAATTGGCCTCGTCACCGACTGCGGAATGTTCCCACAAGTCTGATTGGTCGGCGTCTGATTAGATGCTGCCGACACATTTTCCCGACAGTGCCGATCCATGTCCGGCATATTCGGCGGACACGATACCTTGTCGATCGATCGCTTCCGATGCCGTGAGTTGGCGCTGTTTCTGTCTCTGAACCCGTGTCATGACCGGAAACCGTCTTTGTATCGGTGCCTGTCTCCGATCCCTCCCAGTGACTCAGACCACTCACTGCATTGATGCCTGTCTTCGATCCCCCGCAGTGACCCACGTCAGTCCTGTAGCAGTGATGTGGCCTCTAACTCCTCGCAGTGACCCACGTCAGTCCTGTAGCAGTGATGTGGCCTCTAACTCCTCGCAGTGACCCAGAACAATGGCCATATGAGCCCTGGCCTCCAACCCCTCGCAGTGACTCGGATCGGTCCAGTATTATTCCTAGCATCCGACCCCTCAGTGACTCGAAATAGTTTACTGTACCCGCCATAGCATCCGATATCTTGCAGTGACCCAGAACAAAGACTGTATCAGTCTTAGCGCCTCCGACCCCTCTCGATGACTCGGAATAGTTTCCTGTACCCGCCATAGCCTCCGATCTCTTGCAGTGACCCATAAAAAATACTGCATAAGTCCTGGCTTTCGACCCCCTAAGTGATTCGGAATAGTTACCTGCATCACTCTTGGCCACCGACCCCTCGCAGTGACTCGGAATTGTTCCCTGTACCGGCACTGATCTCCGATCCCTTTCAGTGACCCAGAACAATGACCGCATCAGTCCTGACTTACGACCCATCACAGTGACTCGTAATAGTTGCTTTTACCCGTCCTGGCCTCCGACCACCAACTCAGCGATCCAGATCAGTCTCCCCCACCAGTCGCGGTTTCCGTGTCCGCACGCCGACCGGCCACGCAGCGGCTGCCGTCTCCAGCGCGGCGTGCGGACCACGGCCTGTCGTGCGAGCGTCGGCGTCGACGACCGTGAAACATGCACCGCATGCCGACGCCGAGCAACACTGCCGACGCGCGGTCCGCGCTGGCGTCAGCTGTCAGCGGGCCGGCCGTGTGAAGCCACCGGACGCCCGGAGCGGCCGCCACACCCGTCCTGCCGATGAGGAGCTGCCGGCACGGCCGGCCGGCGGCCGACGGCCCGACCGTCAGCGGGCCGGCCATGTGAAGCCACCGGACGCCCGGAGCGGCCGCCACACCCGTCCTGCCGATGAGGAGCTGCCGGCGCGGCACGGCGGCGACCGACGGCCCGACCGTCAGCGGGCCGGCCATGTGAAGCCACCGGACGCCCGGAGCGGCCGCCACACCCGTCCTGCCGATGAGGAGCTGCCGGCGCGGCGCGGCCGGCGGCCGACGGCCCGACCGTCAGCGGGCCGGCCGTGTGAAGCCACCGGACGCCCGGAGCGGCCGCCACACCCGTCCTGCCGATGAGGAGCTGCCGGCACGGCACGGCCGGCGACCGACGGCCCGACCGTCAGCGCGTCGGTCCGCCGCTGAAGCCACCGGACGCCCGGAGCGGCCGCCACACCCGTCCTGCCGATGAGGAGCTGCCGGCACGGCACGGCCGGCGACCGACGGCCCGACCGTCAGCGGGCCGGCCGTGTGAAGCCACCGGACGCCCGGAGCGGCCGCCACACCCGTCCTGCCGATGAGGAGCTGCCGGCACGGCACGGCCGGCGGCCGACGGCCCGACCGTCAGCGCGTCGGTCCGCCGCCGCCGCCTCGCCGCAAGATTTACGAGCGGATACCCTCGCCGCTTGCGAGCGCTTCTCGGGGCGAAATGTGATGCCGCCTGCCGTCGTGCAGCAGCCGGTGGTACACTCACACGGCACCGGCCGGCTGCCGGTGCGCTTTGTCCACCGGCTGTTTGGCACAAATGGGCCGATAATCGGCCCTGCTTTATCCGCCTTTGCGCTTCACGCTTCTCCTTTCTCCCGGCCGGGCCTTGTTCCGCCCGTTCGGCGGCTGGCTGCCGGCACGGCGGCCGTCGACCGGCGCCGGCCGGTGGCGGAGGGCGCACCTCCGCCCCGAACCAGGTAAATATCGACCGTAGCGCCGGGCCAATGCCCGGTCGGACAGGACGGGCGATTTCGGCCGGCGATCAGATGAGATATCGTCCTTATGACGGCGACAAAGGCCCGCGAAGATTTGGCTCTGCCATTTTGAGGCGGTCGGTGACGAAGTAGCGCCAGCGCGGTGACCGCGCCAGGACAGGTTACCATGGGCTGCAGATGGTCGCTGATCGGCTGCTCAGATCGACGCCACGCCTGGCGGTCGCCGCGCCAGGACAGGTTACCTTGGGCTGCAGATGATCGCCGATCGGCTGCTCAGATCGACGCCACACCCGCCGGTCCCCGCCCAGCCGCCGGTCCCCGCCCACCCGCCGGTCCCCGCCCAGCCGCCGGTCCCCGCCCACCCGCCGGTCCCCGCCCAGCCGCCGGTCCCCCAGCCGCCGGTCCCCGCCCAGCCGCCGGTCGCACCAACTTCGTGGCGATAGTTGGCGCAAGTTGGCCGCAGGAGATGCAGATAGGCGCCGACATCCGGTAAACAACGCCTGCCGACGTCGCCTGCTCCTGCCTCAGGAACGGTGGACGGGCTGGGTCGGGCTGGGCTGGGACGGGCTGAGCTGAGCTAAGCTGAACTATGTTGAACCTAACTAAGTCGTGATGAACAGGACTAGGCTGAGATGAACAGGACTGAATTGGGCTGGAGTGGGCTTGATGGACTGTGCTGGCCTGGACTGTGCTGGACTAAAATGATATGAGCCGGACTGTGCTGAGCTGGGCAGGGCTTCACTGCACTGGGCTGTACTGAGCTGGGCTTAGCTGCACCAGGCTGGATTGGACTGGGGTGAGAGTTGAAATGGAGCTGGAATTAAATGGGCTCATGCTCAGAGAAGAAGTTCGGAAGGATGCGCTACCTAATGCCATGTTTTGGCCACAGCCGAAGCAGAGTAGTCCTAGTAAGAAAATCGACCATTTTGAGTTCAGATCTACAGAACACAAGTGAGTCAATGTCTTACGGTTTGCCTGTTTCCATAACGGGGTGCACACGAGGGAGGTAGTTATTCAGTCTAAACTTGGCCTGATCTAAACTGACCTTCCACTGGACGGCAAACACTGCCAGGAACAAGACATAATGAGGAGATTGCACCTCCAAGTCGAGGTCTGCTGAGGAATCTCTTCCGCTCCATGTCAGTGGACTCTTTCTTACTCTGTCTCTATCCCTCTCCCCCTCTCGCAGGCGACCCTCGACACCGCTCCCGCCCGCAGGCAGGTCACGTCAGTTGACGCCACACACCGCCGGCCTGCCGTGCAGAGACGCCAGGAAGAGGCGGCAGCTCGGCCGCACTCGTGACCCCACGGCCGGCCTGACCGGCGCGCCGGCCACTGCAATTACCACCGGCGCCGTAACACTAATGTAATGGGTGCGCGGCCGGCGTGCAAATTCAGCACCTGACGGCCACCTGCTGTCGACCTCTGCCCAGCAGCCGGCGGCCCGCCATAACTGCTGACAGCGCGCCGGGCCTGTCTCAATCCGCACAGCCGGAGAGAGAGAGAGAGAGAGAGAGAGAGAGAGAGAGAGAGAGAGAGGAGAGAGAGAGAGAGAATATATATATATATATATATATATATATATATATATATATATATATATATATATATATATATATATATATATATATATATATATATATATATATATATATATATATATATATATATATATATATATATATATATATATATATATATATATATATATATATATATATATATATATATATATATATATATATATATATATATATATATATATATATATATATATATATATATATATATATATATATATATATATATATATATATATATATATATATATATATATATATATATATATATATATATATATATATATATATATATATATATATATATATATATATATATATATATATATATATATATATATATATATATATATATATATATATATATATATATATATATATATATATATATATATATATATATATATATATATATATATATATATATATATATATATATATATATATATATATATATATATATATATATATATATATATATATATATATATATATATATATATATATATATATATATATATATATATATATATATATATATATATATATATATATATATATATATATATATATATATATATATATATATATATATATATATATATATATATATATATATATATATATATATATATATATATATATATATATAGAGAGAGAGAGAGAGAGAGAGAGAGAGAGAGAGAGAGAGAGAGAGAGAGAGAGAGAGAGAGAGAGAGAGAGAGAGAGAGAGAGAGAGAGAGAGAGAGAGAGAGAGAGAGAGAGAGAGAGAGAGAGAGAGAGAGAGAGAGAGAGAGAGAGAGAGAGAGAGAGAGAGAGAGAGAGAGAGAGAGAGAGAGAGAGAGAGAGAGAGAGAGAGAGAGAGAGAGAGAGAGAGAGAGAGAGAGAGAGAGAGAGAGAGAGAAGGGCGTCCTGCTCGGCGGACAGCGTCGGCGGACGGCGGTGGGTAAACGCACCGAGACAGCGTGGCTCCCAGGGGCCCGGGGCCAAGTGACAGCGCGCTTTGCCATACAGCGGCACCAGCTGGACTTATATGCCTCCCCACGCCCTTCGTTTCGTGTGCAATTGGAACGGCGACGCAGATCACAAGCAAGACGGGCGTCGGCCGCCTCTGAGCGCCGGCCGCTCGAGCCGGCTTTCCGGACGCGATATTCGGAATTCGGGACTGGTCGGGTCAGAGCCGGCAATGGATCGGTGTCAGAGTCGACACGAAATGCACACACACGTGGCCATCCGGCCGTACACTCTCACGTGATATCGGCCGTACAGCTTCTTCACGTCTGTGGGGATCATTGCACCCACAAATTGCGGTGGCGAAGTAAAGTTCATGTTGCGGGGATCATTGCAGAACGAAGAAGTCAGCTTTGTTATGTTAGACACAAACTCGCCGTCCGTTAGACTCCTCACGCTGGTTACCTGGGTCAAGATTGCACAGACAGCGTCGATTGTGTAGCGCCCACCCTGCATTTCCGTTGACAAGGAATGCCCAAGCAATCAAGAAGAAGAAACTTGGGTTCTTTTACGACGCATTCAACCGCCGGGTCATATAGCGTCGCCAACCTCTCACGCCGATTAGTCGTGGGTGGACTCCATAATACCGTCGGTTGTAAGATTCGAATTCACAATCTTGCGATCAAGAGTCCGACTCTCTACCAACTGAGCTGCCGCGGCCCCCTCCCATGCGGTCAGCTGAGGGTCTGTGGCTCATGGAAGTACGCTCATAGTGCGGTAGCTATCAGGTGCGGCGATCGTAAACAAGCCATGTCAACGAAACATATAAATAAAGAAATCGCAAAAAAACTACCTGAACAGGAATTGAAACGCCCACCATGCCGACAAATTCACCCAAGAAGTCGAGGAACACACCGAGCTACGCAACATACTGTGCATACCCATTCAGTAGCAAATCCTGGTGCCAGCGCAGGTACCAGCCGCTAAGACGTTAGTACCGATAACCGACGCGTCAATACCAGCCGTTGAATATGTAATACCAGCAGCTGAAGCACCAATGCCAACAGCTTTAGCACCAACATCGGCCGCGTCGGTTCCACCTCCGGGAGCTACAGCGATAATACCAGCAGCTGTAGCGATGTTGCCAGCAGCTGTAGCGCCAACACCAGCTGCTGCAGCGCCAATGCCAGCAGCTACAGCGATGTCACCAGCAGCCGCATCGTCAACACCAGCAGCTGTAGCGCCAGCACCAACAGCTGCAGCGCCGACACCGACAGTTACAGCTGGTGGATATTAGCTAGTGGGATATTTTCAACGCACGCAGCATACCGGCACTATCCAGGTCCAGTGGTGGGAGGAGAGCACGACAGGCGTTCATTTGCATACGACCGGTGCGCCCCCTCCCCCAATGATATGCAGGAGTGCGGTCGGTAATTACTGCCGTGCCCATTACCGCCGTGCGAGCAGACCGGTCGGCTCACCTCTCCGCCACAACTCTTCCACTCTCAGGCGAAATGAGAGCCACTCCAGGTCGCAGTAATGGCCACTCGGGCCCCAGTCAGCTGCCAAGCAGCACACAAATAACTCCACTTCGTCCATAAAATCACACAAGCACGCTCCCAGATGAGTAGACACTCGAAGGTACAACATCTGGCTTAGATCATAGCAGCTTCCCGAGGCTACAACGCAGCTCGAGGCTACAACGCAGCTCGAGGCTACGAACATCAACCCGGGGTCATATGCAACCACTGGAGAGCCCAGAATACAACTGGCCATTCAGATCACGGACAACCACAATCAGTCGCTTCCGGCAGGAGTACAGAATCGCCGCGGACACCATAGCCAGCTCAGGAGTGCACACGGCCGACCGACGTCACGACTGGAGACAACTCAGGACACCTGACCTGTCGGATCCTCAAAGGACATTCTGAAAATGTCCCGGTCGACAATCCGGATCAAAGCCAAATGTTTCTGGTTCTCTTGACATGACGTAAAATGTTAAATAGCTCCTGGTAGGCTGACATGGTGCGACATCTCTCCATAGCAAAAGCAACTTCTCTACCCGGAAGAGCTATTTGGTGATCCTGTCAAAAACTGTCGTGCTAATGCCAGAAGACTCCGACGTTCCGACATTATCGACATTACCTTTATATTGCTGGTTAGCAGTTCCCACTCCTGACAATTACCTAGCACACGCTCACTTTTTTTCTTTGACCAAATAATTTTGGACATCACCAGCACACAAATCATGCGACAAATAACGCTGTTTTATCTTTCCTAAATCGCCGCATCGTGTTTCTGCTTTCTCCGTGCGATTGCTGACCCCCAGCTGTGGGGAGGGGCGGCTCCCGCAGAACGGCGGCACCAAGTGAAGTTCACCGCCGCATTCCCAGCGGCCAGCGCGCCGAACCGGCCGGCATCGCCGCCGCCCCAGGCGGCGCGCCAAAGATAAAAGCGCGTGTGCGCTCCACTGTTCACTGCGATGGTAATGAGCCGGTCGACTTCCGGCCGAATTGGCCGCCGGGAGCGGCGACACGGTCCGGCTGGCCGGCCTGTCGCAGGCGCACAAAGCCAACGCCTTCAAGTCGGCGGAGAGCCGGGCTGCCGGCGGAGAGTCGGCTGGGGTGCCGCCGGCGGAGTCGGCTGGGGTGCCGGCGGAGTCGGCTGGGGTGCCCCCGGAGGAGTCGGCTGGGGTGCCCCCGGAGGAGTCGGCTGGGGTGCCCCCGGCGGAGTCGGCTGGGGTGCCGGGGGAGTCGGCTGGGGTGCCGGCGGAGTCGGCTGGGGTCCCCCCGGCGGAGTCGGCTGGGTGCCGCCGGCGGAGTCGGCTGGGGTGTCCCCGGAGGAGTCGTGCGGGTGCCCCCGGCGGAGTCGGCTGGGGTGTCCCCGGCGGAGTCGGCTGGGTGCCCCGGCGGAGTCGGCTGGGGTGCCGCCGGAGGAGTCGGCTGGGTGCCCCCGGCGGAGTCGGCTGGGTGCCCCCGGCGGAGTCGGCTGGGGTGCCGCCGGCGGAGTCGGCTGGGGTGTCCCCGGCGGAGTCGGCTGGGTGCCCCCGGCGGAGTCGGCTGGGGTGCCGGAGGAGTCGGCTGGGGTGCCGCCGGCGGAGTCGGCTGGGGTGCCCCCGGCGGAGTCGGCTGGGGTGTCCCCGGCGGAGAGTCGGCTGGGGCCCCCGGGGAGTCGGCTGGGGTGCCCCGGCGGAGTCGGCTGGGGTGCCGGGGTGGGGTGCCCCGGCGGAGTCGGCTGGGGTGTCCCCGGCGGAGTCGGCTGGGGTGCCCCCGGAGGAGTCGGCTGGGGTGCCCCCGGAGGAGTCGGCTGGGGTGTCCCCGGCGGAGTCGGCTGGGTGCCCCGGCGGAGAGTCGGCTGGGTGCCGCCGGCGGAGTCGGCTGGGGTGCCCCCGGAGGAGTCGGCTGGGGTGTCCCCGGCGGAGTCGGCTGGGGTGTCCCCGGCGGAGTCGGCTGGGGTGCCCCGGCGGAGAGTCGGCTGGGGTGCCCCGGAGGAGTCGGCTGGGGTGCCCCCGGAGGAGTCGGCTGGGGTGTCCCCGGCGGAGTCGGCTGGGTGCCCCCGGCGGAGAGTCGGCTGGGGTGCCGCCGGCGGAGTCGGCTGGGGTGCCCCGGAGGAGTCGGCTGGGGTGTCCCCGGCGGAGTCGGCTGGGGTGCCCCCGGCGGAGAGTCGGCTGGGGTGCCCCGGCGGAGTCGGCTGGGGTGCCGCCGGCGGAGTCGGCTGGGGTGCCCCCGGAGGAGTCGGCTGGGGTGCCCCCGGCGGAGTCGGCTGGGGTGCCCCCGGCGGAGTCGGCTGGGGTGTCCCCGGCGGAGTCGGCTGGGGTGCCCCCGGCGGAGTCGGCTGGGGTGCCCCCGGCGGAGTCGGCTGGGGTGTCCCCGGCGGAGTCGGCTGGGATGCCCCCGGCGGAGTCGGCTGGGGTGCCGGAGGAGTCGGCTGGGGTGCCCCGGCGGGAGTCGGCTGGGGTGCCCCCGGCGGAGTCGGCTGGGGTCCCCCGGCGGAGTCGGCTGGGGTGCCGCCGGCGGAGTCGGCTGGGGTGCCCCCGGCGGAGTCGGCTGGGGTGTCCCCGGAGGAGTCGGCTGGGGTGCCGGCGGAGTCGGCTGGGGTGCCGGCGGAGTCTGCTGGGGTGCCGGGGGAGTCGGCTGGGGTGCCCCCGGCGGAGTCGGCTGGGGTGCCGCCGGCGGAGTCGGCTGGGGTGCCGGGGGAGTCGGCTGGGGTGCCGGCGGAGTCGGCTGGGGTGCCGGGGGAGTCGGCTGGGGTGCCGGAGGAGTCGGCTGGGGTGCCCCCGGCGGAGTCGGCTGGGGTGCCCCCGGCGGACCGCTCCGTCCACACGCGGAGGTCTGGGGAGTCGGCTGCGTCTCCGCTGTTTACGGCGGCACTATTGTATATGGCCGGCCGGGTGTCCTGTTGCAAGCCTGCGCCAAAATGACTGGGTGTCCCGTATCCCAACTGTATAGTGCTGATTGGATGTCAGGTGCGCGTGCGTTGTGCTGCATGCCAACGGTGGGATGGTCCGCACTCTGCACCTCCACTGCGCAATCTTTCTGAAGTCGGGGATCTCGTCTGTCCGAGGCGGCAGGTCAAGTGTGGTCGGGAATCCCACGGCGCGCTGGCACCAGTGCAGCGGTCTCGTGACGAAGCTGAGCCCGCGCATCGGATCTCGCGCACACCTGAGTCACAGCAGCCGATCTCGCGACAAAACAGCGCCCGGGTGACTGATCCACCGCAAGCGACAGGGCTAGGTGTCGATGACGGATGTCCTGTCACACTTTGGGTTCGGGCCGGCGCCAGCTCTCGTTCGACCCTCGAAAAAACCTCAGGCCCGCCTGAGCGATCACCGCACGCGGGTGGGCGGCTGACCTTGTGCACCCGCCGTGCCCGGCGAAAAACCGCCGGCCCGCCGCCCGCGCCAATCTGCATAGATATAGAGGCGTCGTGTTTAATTTATATACCACGTTCCCAGGATCTGGCCGACTCACGTGTGCGTTATCCTGCCGGCGGACAGCTCCGGCGGCCGGCTCTGGCTCGGTGCACGCGAGTTGGCGGCCGGCTCTGGCTCGGTACACACGAGTTGGCGGCCGGCTCTGGCTCGGTACATGCGAGTTGGCGGCCGGCTCTGGCTCGGTACATGCGAGTTGGCGGCCGGCTCTGGCTCGGTACACGCGAGTTGGCGGCCAGCTCTGGCTCGGTACATGCGAGTTGGAGGCCGGCTCTGGCTCGGTGCACGGAGTTGACACGGAGTTCGGACTCCGGAGTGCGCAGGGCTGGTAGATAGCCAGAATTGGGAAGTGTACAGGTATAGGTGGGATTCTGAGCCCCAGGGAGTTCACAGAGCAAACAGAGGGTATGTGCACTGGGGAATGCACAGGTATAGTAGGGATTCGGGACGCCTGGGAGTCCACAGGTCTATCAGAAACTCTGTGCACTCAGGAGTGTACAGGTTTGGGGCGAAGGTGGAGCCGATGGGGGGTGGGGATGGGGCATACCATGCCGGGGCAGAATCCAACCAAGTTGTTCTAGAGAGTGGTAGGCGGAGAAAAGGAACGACGCGGTGCCATCGTAATCACGGATCCTAAGAGGAGGTGACTATCCACCAGGGTCGGCTTTAGGTAATGTAAAAAGTATTTCCCAGAAAGTGAGCTACCCTCGAAAGTTGTAAGGGAGTCCAAATCACACCCCAAGATGTGAGTCTAATACGCACCACGAAAGTGAGTCCCGATGTTCTTCGTTGGCGCAGTCAAGAGTCCACCTCTCCACGTGACGTCCAGTGTCTGTGGTGAATGTGTGCACAGTGGGCGAATCGCGGGCAATGATGGCGGCATGCTTCGCCGGCAGAGAGCCACAGGGAGCCTCCCACGAGGAAGCTGGGATCTTGTTGATTGAAAGGAGGGTTCTCCCAGGTCACATCATGACAGGCGATCCTGGACGACACCAGCAATGGAACGTGGTCAGACCAAAATTACGCTAGGCGTCACAGTCCCCCTGTCGTAACTTCAATCTGGACCGATCCGCCACCGCCGATATGGGACTGGCAATCTGCTTCTACCCATCTGTAACCGCCGACCTGCCACTGTCTACTTGCCACTGTCGACCTGCCACTGTCGACCTGCCACTGCCGACCTGCCACTGCCGACCGATCTGAGCGGCCCCTCGCCGAGCAGAACCGGTTCGAAGAAAAAAATAACAGGCAATATCCATCACATACGACCGTCACTGGCACTCACCATCCGCTAGGTGTGTTTTGCAAATAGTGATTCCTCTTTACTTCTTTCCAGCATTTCTTACTATCTTTCTTCCTGCCTGTCTACGTCTCTGTTGGAGACTGTCTTTCTTCGTGTGTTTAGCTTCGGCTGATAATTCTCAAGTGGCATCCATGGGAAGGAATAGTCACCTCAATAATATGGTAAATTTGGGCATCCATAATATGATACAACGTGACGCTAATTGACCAAAAGTGCTTCTGGTAGCCTTCTTTGAATTATTCACATCGTATCTTTCATCATGTCCCTCTATCCTTTGAAGTACAAAGATCTTGAAAATACGGCCTCACAATCCCCCTCCATCTTCTTCCTGCCGCTATCGTTCTACATGCCACCTTCTATTTCTCTTTCTCCTGTATGCATGCACAAGCAATTGTTTGTACATGCTATATGCTTCGTATACTTGTGTACCTGTAATACCTTCGCAAGACCCTCAGCAACTACCTTGCTGCAAGGCATCCGAACCTTCTTTGAACTGTGCGTGTTCGGCGCGCCATAACAGCAGGTCGCGTGGCACGATATTGTGCATTATTTAATCATTTTCCAGAATCCATTCGTCGTAATGAAATGAAAAAGCGCACGGGATCGCAAACAGGTGAACCGCGCGCCAAAGCCCGCACAACAGCATCAGCACCGTCACTCGTTGAGCGCCAGTCGCTGCAGTAACCAGTCAAAGTCACCGTCACTCGTTGAGCGCCAGTCAAAAGAGAGTGGTCCGCGTTTCGCCCGGTCTGACCATAGGTCGGCCGCCGTCGCGACCATTCCACCACCAAATCCGCACTCGGACGACTGTAACAAAAATGGGACAGTCAGATCTGGGCCCGGCACCGCCGTTTAAGTGGGGCTTAATGTAATTCGATGTCGTAACAGGTGCGACAGATGCATGCAGACGGCGCATTAGAGGCGCGGCACGTGTCGCAAGGTCTCCAGCCACCTGGAGCTCGGCGTAAACAAAACGGCCGCCCGCTTTCGCAGACAAATAAAATGACATCGAAACGACGCCGGAATTCCGACATGAATACGGAACAGGCAGCGGGAGTCGCGACGGAACCTGAGAGCTGTAGGCGACGACAGCACACTGGGCCGTCTCGTGCCACTGTGCAATTGAAATCCGTCGCTGTGAATTAACGACTTCGCCTTCATAACAGTTGGACCTTATCAGACCTATGCAATTTATAAACACATTAGTACTGCTGAGTTACTTCATCATTAATTAGGTCAGTCTGAGTGGGAGCGTTTAGGAATTCTTTCTCTTTTGATATGAGAGGTCGATTCGGCATACATGATAAGGATAATCAATTCGTGACACTGGTAGCTGCAGCAACAGCTACAGACGCTCCGCGGTGGCACGTGCAGTCGCCCGTCATTCCAAGTGTCTGTGTTTTCCGGAATACGGCATTGCTTGACACTTAATCAAGTTGATTGCACGATTCGCAAGATCGATATGCAGTCGCAGCCACGTCTTCGCTATGTTCAGCAAAACAACCGGAAAGGAACTTGGGTCAGCACGAAATGTGATGTCACCCGCAGAAACGATAGAACGACTGCAATTAGCGAAGCATTATGCCGCCATTTCAGTACCGTAAATAAGACCTTCCCCCATGTAGTTGCATGAACCCCTACCATCCTGGTCATGGAATCGTGTTTCCAACTGTTAACAGCGCACTGCCAACATAATTTCGATAAAGTTTAGCAATGGAGATGAGATGTGGAGGCCGTGTTATACGGCGACTGATAATTTATCTGCGGTCACAATTTCAACGATGGACGCTTCCTAGAGCTCATGATGAATTGCTGTCAGCCGCAGCAACAAAGTGAACTCCATCCGAAGTTCCCAGATGAAAATTGGCTGCCTTAAAATACAAATAACGCGATATCCCGAGAATATTCTTCAGCTTTCTTCAGCTACCTCGTGAAACTGCGAGCGGTTTGCGGGAAAAGTGTTCGCCCGATATCCAAGACGATTCCGGTTCCGGGTCGGTCGCCGACGGAGGTGTTAAACTTCGGAATCCAAGCGTTTTCAGCTGTCAGCCAGGTCATAGACGCTGGATATTCAGCCGCCCCGCCGGGCGCACAAACAACGCAGCCGTAATAAAAACACCGCGGCCTGCCAGAAACAGCCCGACTTCCAGTGGCCGCGCTGAATCAATACGTATCTTGACAAACTACGACGGCCGGGCCATAAACCGGCTACATGGCGGACCGCTCGTGCAGTCACAATGGCGCCGTTGCGTCAGCGAACACCCGACTGCCCGGCAGGAACATCGCACGTAAACCGTCTCAGTCGCGCCGCCACCGCCGCGGCCGTCTCCATTACACCGCCGTGACGTCACAGAACGGGTCAGGGGGCGGGGCTTACCGCAGCCGGCCGGTCGGGTCACCCGGCAGCCGCCGACAGCCGGCTGTCGGCGGGAGGGAACCGTGTGGCGGGAGCTGATGGTGCTGAAACAGTGCGCGACAGGCTGATCCGACAAACCTTACTCTGGTTGAGGCATGCTCGGGTGGTGCAAGGGCTGGTGCGTCCCAAATGGTGCTGGAATGGTGTCGGGCCCTGCTCGGGTGGTGCAGGGGCTGGTGAACACCAGGTGGTGCTGGGCTTGTGTCAGTCTCTGCTGAAGTAATGTGGAGGCTGGTACGCCCAAGATGGCACTGAGGTGGTGGAAACCCCTGCTGAAGTGGTGCAGGGTCTGGGGCGCCACGTTTGGTGATAAGCTTGGTGCTAGCCCCTCCTGAAGTGATGCAGAGACTAGCGCTCCCCAGGTGGTGCCAGTCCCTGCCCGGGTGGTGCCAGCCCCTGCTCGGGCGGCACGGACCTGATCTCTGGTCAGCTGAGCCGGCCCCAGGCGCCGCAGCAGCGGAACAGCGCGGCTGCACCGCGACCGTCAGACCGGAGCCGCACGGTAATCATCAATCAGGCTCTGGCCGACCTCGCGCCTGCCGTTCAGCTCCCTGCTCTGACCAACTGTCACAGGCGGCCCACTGACAAGGAGGGCAGTCCACACAGCTGACCTAGCAAACAATGGCCTCCCACCGTCCCGACACACGCCATCCCGTCGAGGCGTCCCATTGCAGCCGTCTCGCCATATTCCGTAACGGTAAGTATGATGGGACGCCGTCGTACACAGTGAGATACGGACGGGTTCGGCGGGGCACCGACCGCCTCAGCTGAACGCGAACGCCTGGATCTCAAGCGTTGGTGAAGGCGCACATCTGTCCGTTATTCTTTTCCGTCACAAATACTCACACACAGCAGTACGCACGTCTAGGGATGACGCGAGTATTGGACAACACATGAGACACCAGCTGCATTGGCCCAGCGGCCACGGCTGACCATACGCTGCCAGAGCCGACATGTCGGCGTCGGCTGTACTGGCCCAGCGGCCACGGCTGGCCACACGCTGCCAGAGCCGACATGTCGGCGTCGGCTGCGCTGGCCGCCGCCACAGCTCCAATTTTGCCCAGTTTTCCTCATAATGGTGGCAAGATTACGCGCCTGGCCAGGCGTGTGATCCGAAAATCAATGGCCCCAGTCGACGGACACACAGACCGACCTCTTGCGCTTGCTGTCCACACAGAAGCCGATCGAGCGGCTGGGTGGTCGGCAGAACTTCCTCCCCCTCACCCCCCCCCCCCCTTCGCCCGCAGACGGACGGATTTCGCCCGGCGGCCGACGCTTTTAGGATGGACGTGTTGATGTTTTCCTTGGACGGAGACTCAGTGTGGGAGACGCAGGGCCTCCGGTGCCTCTGATCGGTGAATTACCTGCTTGGAACTGGAGCGGCCCAACGAGACGTGGCGGCTCTCGGCACCTGTGCGCGTCAGCGCCTCAGAAAATCCAACACCGTGACTCAACCAGTGAGCGGTCGCTTCCTTAAATCTGCCCGGGCGACGGCATTACAACAGGGCACAAACCATCCACTGACCAAAAGTCCTGCACTGACCAGAGATCCTTCACCGACTTCCCTCCCCCCACTGATCACAGACACGCACTGATCGGAGACCTTGCCCTGGCCACAGATCTCCAGTGATCAAACTCAGAACATGCTCCGACCACAGACCCTCCACTGATCACAGACTCTCCAGCAACCACAGACACCGCTCTGGCCACAGATCCTCCAATGGCCACATACTCTCCACTGACCACAGATCCTCACAGGCCAAACACAGACCCTCCACTAACCACTGGCCACCGACCCTTGATTGACCACAGACCCTCCAATGGCCACAGGCCTTCACCGACCACACCGTCACCATATCCGGACCGGACCGGTAGCGGCAGGCGGGGCGACTCGTCGCTCCGGAGAATGGCGGCGAGGCTGCACGGCCGGCGGCGCCGCGACAAAAATCCGCCTCCGACCGTGGCTCTCGCAAGCCGCCGGGACCGCGCCGGTCGCCGGCTGCCGCCGATCGGTCCTGATAGCCGTACCGGCCGGCGGCAGCCGCCTCGGCGTCCGACAAGCAGAGGTGGGGGCAGAGTCGGGCAGAGCGCCAGCCGACAGACGCAGCCACCGTCTCACCGTCGGCCCCCCACCAACAGCGGCCGCCGTCGGCCACCAGCGGAACGCGAGATGGAATGCAACTCATCAGCACCAGTCAGCACCGCCTCACCAGTGTCAGTCAGCACCTCCTCACCAGTGTCGGTCAGCACCATCTCACTAGCGTCAGTCAGCACCACCTTACCAGTGTCAGTCAGCACCATCTCACCAGCGTCAGTCAGCACCATCTCACCAGTGTCAGTCAGCACCGCCTCACCAGCGTCAGTCAGCACCGCCTCACCAGTGTCAGTCAGCACCATCTCACCAGCGTCAGTCAGCACCGCCACACCAGTGTCAGTCAGCACCGCCTCACCAGTGTCAGTCAGCACCGCCTCACCAGTGTCAGTCAGCACCGCCTCACCAGTGTCAGTCAGCACCATCTCACCAGTTCGTCAGCCCCCACCAGTGTCAGTCAGCACCGCCTCACCAGTGTCAGTCAGCACCGCCTCACCAGTGTCAGTCAGCACCGCCTCACCAGTGTCAGTCAGCACCGCCTCACCAGCGTCAGTCAGCACCGCCTCACCAGCGTCAGTCAGCACCATCTCACCAGTGTCAGTCAGCACCGCCTCACCAGTGTCAGTCAGCACCGCCTCACCAGCGTCAGTCAGCACCGCCTCACCAGTGTCAGTCAGCACCATCTCACCAGTGTCAGTCAGCACCGCCTCACCAGCGTCAGTCAGCACCGCCTCACCAGCGTCAGTCAGCACCGCCTCACCAGTGTCAGTCAGCACCATCTCACCAGCGTCAGTCAGCACCATCTCACCAGCGTCAGTCAGCACCGCCTCACCAGTGTCAGTCAGCACCACCTTACCAGTGTCAGTCAGCACCATCTCACCAGCGTCAGTCAGCACCGCCTCACCAGTGTCAGTCAGCACCATCTCACCAGCGTCAGTCAGCACCGCCTCACCAGTGTCAGTCAGCACCATCTCACCAGCGTCAGTCAGCACCATCTCACCAGTGTCAGTCAGCACCGCCTCACCAGCGTCAGTCAGCACCGCCTCACCAGTGTCAGCCAGCACCGCCTCACCAGTGTCAGTCAGCACCATCTCACCAGTGTCAGTCAGCACCATCTCACCAGTGTCAGTCAACACCAGCTCACCAGGTGGCGGCCCTCAGCCGTCGGAGAGGTCTGGCTGGTGGTGGGGGTGGCAGCTGCAGGGGACGACCCGCGAGGCGTGAGTCGCCCGCTGCTCTGATGCCACGACCACGCTTTCTCGGCGCCAAAAATAGCGCCGAGTCCGAGGTGAAGTTTCCACCAGGCCATGAGGAGGCGGCGGGGCACCGCTACCCGGGTAGGAGTGTGCAGGATCCGCCCCTGAGCGCCGGTGGTTACATCAGGGTCAGTCATAGGGCGCCATATCAGACACGAGCACACAGGACTACGTGGAGCCGCAAAGGGCCAACTAGGACCGGCCAGGATCCGACAGGTGCAGATAGAACCAGATGGGACAAAAAGCCATGCAATATGGTATGATCCTGCGTGACCCAATATGACAACACCCTGCATGACCCTGCATGACCTGATATGACAACACCCTACATGACCCAATATGACAACATCCTGTATGACCTGATGGAGCCTCACAGAACAAAACACAAACACAAAGGATCGAGGAACACTACACAGGACCCAACGGAACCAGAATGGCCAGCTGCCGCCAGACAGAAGCAGGCAAGACCAGACACAACTGAACGCAGCCAGCGAGGATCTCGCAAAGCCAGGTAAGGTCGGCTGGAGCGGAGAGGGCGGGGCGGAGCCTGACCTGCCGCTACGGGCGGCCATCTTTGTTGTGACGACAAGTGGCGCTGGCGAGACGAGTTGGTGACGTCCGGACAGCGGTGAGCGACATGCGTCGGTCCATTCAGATGTCAGATGTCAAGTGTCGGCATCCCGGGCGGCGCTGCGTCTGATGTTCACACCGCCTCATTGTCTGTCGCTCACGGTTCGACTCTTTGTCTACCGCTCGCACCGCCGTGCTGGCTCGCTCACACGTCAATGTTGGCTGTTTCTGCAATTCTGCAATGCCGTGCTTGTTGTTGTTGTTCACGTTGCGTGGTTCCGTTTTCTTCCCTCTGCCTGACAATTGTTTCGACAGCTGTACTTGCATATCGATTGGTTGGCAAACACGAAAGTCGGAAGCAGTAACAAAAGCGATAACTTGGCCACGCCAAAATTGCACTGCACTGCATTTCAATATCACACAACGCAAAAATTCAATGCACTTACATCTCCATGCAGAGCTTAGTATTGCTCAATGCAAGACCTAAGCACAACTGGATGTTTTTCTTTTGCAGCTTGTGCAAACACGTCCTCCTCGGAGAGAGAGAGAGAGAGAGCCACAGCCGACCAACCTGAACGCACCACTGCCCACTGGCCAGCAGTCGGAGGCGAGACCCGCGGAAGTACACAGTGGCCGTCTGGGAGGACTGGGAGCGTCGTGTTGTCACACTCGGCCGCGAATCTCCGTGTTGTCACACTCGGCCGCGAATCTCCGTGTTGTCACACTCGGCCGCGAATCTCCGTGTTGTCACACTCGGCCGCGAATCTCCGTGTTGTCACACTCGGCCGCGAATCTCCGTGTTGTCACACTCGGCCGCGAATCTCCGTGTTGTCACACTCGGCCGCGAATCTCCGTGTTGTCCACTCGGCCGCGAATCTCCGTGTTGTCACACTCGGCCGCGAATCTCCGTGTTGTCACACTCGGCCGCGAATCTCCGTGTTGTCACACTCGGCCGCGAATCTCCGTGTTGTCACTCGGCCGCGAATCTCCGTGTTGTCACACTCGGCCGCGAATCTCCGTGTTGTCACACTCGGCCGCGAATCTCCGTGTTGTCACACTCGGCCGCGAATCTCCGTGTTGTCACACTCGGCCGCGAATCTCCGTGTTGTCACACTCGGCCGCGAATCTCCGTGTTGTCACACTCGGCCGCGAATCGCCGTGTTGTCACACTCGGCCGCGAATCTCCGTGTTGTCACACTCGGCCGCGAATCTCCGTGTTGTCACACTCGGCCGCGAATCTCCGTGTTGTCACACTCGGCCGCGAATCGCCGTGTTGTCACACTCGGCCGCGAATCGCCGTGTTGTCACACTCGGCCGCGAATCTCCGTGACCGATGAGCACGTGCTTGTCCGCCCAACGCGTGCCGCACTTCTCGACGGCAGGCACCGTGAAATGAGCAACCTATCTGACGCTCGGTGGGCTTGGCTAACATCCAGGGCCCGTGGTCGGGACAGACGACACCCGCCCACAACAGAGACAGTCGGCAACGGCGATCTGAACGTCCGGCAGCAGCGACCTGAACGACTGAGAGCGAAGGTCTGGACAGCGGCCTGAACGGCTGAGAACACCGGCCTGAAATGTAAAGAACGGATACCTGAGCGGCCGGGAACCGCAGCCTGAAAGGCTGGGAACAGCAGCCTGGAAGGCCTGAATGACTTGGACGCCGGTGCCGCACCTGCCGCCGAACGCCACCGCCGCGGGCAGGTCCGAGAACGGCGCGCGGAGCGTCGCGCGCACAATGGCGGGAATGGCGGCGGGACAGTGGCGGGAGCGGCCGCGTCGGCTGTTGCGGCGCTCCCGCCACGTGTGTCGAATTGGCGTCATAAAAGCGTCGCCAGTCGGTCGGCCGGACATGACATTGGATTGTTAGCGGCGCACGTTCCCGCTCTGTTTATTGAGCCATTGGGCCTTCCATAGAAGCGACCTCGGAAGGCGGCATTAAGACATCGACGAGGGGGCAAGGCAACATAGCAATGATACACATAAAACCTTCCCGGCGACGTTTACATCCCAATAAAATCCGGCGGCCGCGTGTTTGTGTGATTCAGTCTTGGCACTGCGCGACGCGCCGACCGGGACAAAGACGGGGAGGAAAGCCATCGCGCAGAGTCCTATGCCTACCGGCGGCGACGAACCGCAAGACGCCGTGGCGCCAGCTATCCGGACGAACGCAATTTACAAACTGGATTTTTATCCACGGTGGCCATTTTCCAATATCCAACAGCTCGGAAACTGCTTGGCGGCGGTAAATTGGCGCCGCATAAGCAGCTTATTCCTTTAAAATTTCATCCGCCGGATTTTTCGTCTGATTGAGTCGCCAGGCTGCCGTGGCGTCGCATTTCCCACGGCAGCGCGGCCGTCGATGCCGACGATAGCGACACAGAGCGACGCGGCCGTCCTCCGCGCGCAGGCTTGCGCGTCGCCCGTCGCAGCAGACACCGGCGACAGACAACTCACGACGGCGGGTCACCGCCCGAATTCCCGCGAAGATTGACTCGGTCGTCGGGATCGCATTACGGCGCATTGGTTATTCATGGGCGGCGCGGCCGCACCGGGTGCCGACTACCTGCGGCCGCCAGTAAACAAACGCTGCGCCGCCGCCGGCCGCTCATCAGCCGGCGCCCCCACCGCCGAGCGGAAAAAGCGGGCTCCGCTCCGGCTGCCACCAGCCCGCCGACCACCGATGCCCGGTCCGCTCCCGAGCCCCAGGTCGCCGCCCGGCCCGCTTCAGATTGCAATCCAATCAGCGTCTATCGCAAGCCTCGAGCCTGGTGAGCCTCACTCGGGTGTAATCGTTCTGGTGTTCGATTATTATGTGCGGGCGCGAATGTGGCTAGCCTCGATATGTTTTGGGCGTGATTCGGGTCTGCTCGTTCTGCTAGGTTCGGATCTAATCTGGGATCGTCCAAGTCTGAACTGGGCTAGTCAAGGGCTGATCTAGGGAACTTGATCCGGGATGATCTTGAGCTTGACCTGGGTCAGTATCGGTCTGATCTTGGTTGGTTCTGGCTCTGGTTAAGGCTAGTCTTGGCCTGGTTCGGGCTATCAGGCTAGCCTTAGTCTAGCATCGACTAGTTTTGCGCCTAACCTGGGCTAGTCCAGTTCCGATGTGGACTAGCATGGGATCCCGTTCGGGCCAGTTCCGGGCCGCGCCTCGGTCTTGGCCCAGGGCCTGACCTGCGGGCTAAGTGGTCGTGAGCACGATCTGGACCCACACGTCGGTAATGGACCAGCCGGATGCCGCTGGCAGCAGCTGTCACCGAGGGCCGGCGGGCGCCGAGAAGCGCGAGACCGGCGGCGTCGGCGCCTGAATCTTTTAACAGCCGGCCGGCAGGTTGATGCCGCGCGACAGTGGCGCCGCGGCAGCCAGGAGGGGTTGATGCCGCGCGCCAGTGGGCGCGCTAGCCAATCGGCCCAGTTCGATAACGCCCAGCGTACGCACCGCCGCGCCGACACCGCAACGTGCGATCTCACGTGGAGCTCCTCGCCGCAGGAGTTGTCACGAGTCTGTGTGGACTGTTCCTGTCGTACACGAAGCAGCATACTGCATACACGATGTCCGTCCCTACCCGCCTCCGCCCCAGCAAACTTTTGTCCCGCATCGTTTTCGTGCCACCAATCTATCAACATTTTCAATGCATGAGTGGAGAGCAATCTCTTCTGCTCAGCTCCCCCCCCTCGCAGTCCAGGGTGCTTGCTCAGCCGGATGCGAACTTTTCTGACGGATTTCAAAGTGCAAACCATGGTGTTCTTTTCCATAAGCTGGAACACATATACGGTAGTTATAGACAAGCGCTGGACCGGCTGAAGTCATACTTGGGGAGACGAAAGCAGATAGTGATGCTCAATCTGCTTGGGTACTTGCTGTGTCGGACCCGGCTGAAGGTGAATTCATCTCCACTCTGTTGTTTCGCCCCTTTGTGGGTGATCTGCGATCTTTAGTTGGCACAAATTGCTTAGGTTCGTCGATAACCTCAGGCATTATAATAATGTAAAAATAAAGGCGATAATCTCATGTTTCGTTTATGCAGAAGCACCCTGGCCGGCCGTCTGGAAACGCAGCTAGATGCTTCAAAATGCAAATCCTTAAAATCACTTTGAAAAGGAACTTCAATCATTCTGAATATGAAATGAATGGCACAACTCTGCAAAACGTCACTGCTATGCGGACTTAGGAGTCATCCTGGATCAATAACTCACTCTTCGAATCAAATTATTACCATGGTATCAAAAGGTAACGGGGCGCTTTGCCCACGCATTCGGACTTATCAGTCGGCTTCCTCTCGGTGGAAGCTGAATAAGCAGGCGGCTATAGCTTCCGCCTATCATAGAGTAGTTCGGCTGGTGACGCCAATTTCCATCGCGCTCGCATTGAGAGGGTGCAGCATACGTTTCTGATGTGGTTCGCTCACCACGCAGAATCAGGCTGCTGCTCCCCGGAGTATGAGCCCTGTCAGGAGTGGTATATAAAAGAAGAAGTAGAGTATATAATCGCTAGCATCTCCACGCGATACGCGCACAGTGCGACGCTATTTGCATGTAAGGTTTTCAATGGATCTATCGCTTCATCTCCGTTTCCCTCTTTTTATGTTCTTGTGCCATCCAGAACCACCGGGAATGTGCACGCGGCACCATGTGCTGTTTGGCGGGGTAAGCAGGGTTGCAGCGGACAACTTTGTGTGCGCTCCTCACACTGTGAACGCTTTCGAGGCCGTCCCACCAACAGCATACTTTTTTTGTGACCTGATAGCTGGAGATCGCCGACAATGCAGCGACTTTGAGAGCCAATCTCTGATATTGTATATACCGCGCAGACATGCTCAGCATTATCATGTGTGCCACTAATATGCCAGCTTAGGTGTATTTTGATATGGCATCACCTATAATTTGTCACGGCCCGTTGACAATTAACAAACGACACGCGATACACGACTCACGCTGACCGCGCCCTGCTCAGCTGCACAATTTCCACTCGGTCGCTCCGGAGCTGAACATCTGGCGGCGTCGGACAACGCGCTGGCGCCTACAGCGGCACTGACCTGCCCCCACCACCGGCTCCTCCTGGGCGGCGCTGCGATGGCGTCCACTTACCACCACCCTCTGCGGCGGGGTGTGTTGGTGGACGCGCTCCGTCGACAACGCGGCGCGACTTGGCCTCGCCCCGACCGACGCCGGAGCCGTCGACCGGGTAACGTGGCCCACGGGATATCGCCGCCGGCAACATCGCCAGCATGCGGCGCTCGCCGCGCGATAAATTGCTTGGCTGGGGCACGGCTGGCTGGGGTACGCCTGGCTGGAGAACGCCTGGCTGGGGCACACCTGGCTGAGCCACGCCTGGCTGGGACCGCTGGGACCGCTGTGGCGCTGTGAGGCCTGCTGTGCCTTCTGTGCCTTCTGCGCCGGTGCGGCTGCTCTTAGCATGCTGTGGTCTTTCTTGGCCGCCCAGTGTGCTGTCGCCTCAGCAACGGGAGCGGTTCTCCATGGTGCCGATGTCCTGGTAATGACAGCGAATTTCACGAGTGCCGTGATCTCGATAATGGAAGCGGATCTCACGAGTGCCGTGGTCTCGATAAGGAAACCGGCTCCCCAGAGTGCCGTGGTTTCCGAAATGCCGTCTGTCCTCCAAAGTGCCATGGTTTCGGAAATGGCAGCGGCTCTCAGGTGTGACTACCACGCTTCGTGCGGGACACCTCTTCGCCCTTTGATGCCGGCCGAGAGTGCGACAGCGCCCCCCCCCCCACCCCCCGAGACTGGAGCCGCTGCGTGACACACATTATTGCCTCTGACCTGGGCGAGCTTGGTCAATACGACGTGAATACTTTAACAACGGGTCTGCTTTATGTCCGTGTTTAATACAGTAATGGGTGCTGGGGCCGACGTGCACTTGAGCCGCGGCTTTGGCCGTGCTGAAGAGATGGCGCACTCGTAATGAACGAGGTGGGTCGCCAAGTTGGCAGCCGACGTCTGCGTGCGGATTTCTGCAGCTGATTTGGACGGCGGCGGTCACGCAGGGGTGGGGCGGAAGTACGAGGGAGACGCAGCCAGTGGCACGCCAGTCAATCTAGCGCGCTCGCTCGTGGCGACAATCGGGAGCGCTGCCCGGCGGTTTATGGCCGGGGACTACCGTGACTGACCAGCCACCAGCCAATCATGAGTGAGCAGGGGTCAGTCACTAGTCAATTCTGAGTGAGCAGGGACCAATTACCAGCCAATTTTGAGTGAGCAGGGACCAGCCACGAACCAATCATGAGTCAGCAAGGACCAGCCACCAGTCAATCATGTGTGAGCAGGGACGTGACTTCGGCCTTCCGATACGCCCTTTGTTGCCGCCGAACACATGTTGCCCGGAGCTGACAATCTGACAATTTCTGGTTGGTCTTGAAATGTACAAAAATAACCTTGCATTCTTTTCCGACGCATTCGACTGCTAGACCAAGTGGCGTCGCCACCTTTTCACGTCGATTGGTCGAGGATGGACCCGGTAATCTCGCCGGTTGTTGGATTCGAACTTCCAAAACATTGCGATCAAGAGTCGAACGCCCTAATAACTGAGCTACCGCGAGCTCTGAAAATAGAATAGTCTTTCCAGCACTATGAAATTAAACAAAGCTTCGTCGATACGTTCCACCAAACTTCAGTCCTCAGCTGATAGTTGACCGTTGCAGGTTTTCTGATTTGCTGAGGCACTGCTGATCGGGCACACAAAATAGTGCAGATTGTGAGATTCGAACCCAGCCTAGTCGCCAGAAAAGATCCGTCACGTCAGGCGACGCCCTGCTGCCGCCTTCCACAAAGGCCGCTCCTCGTCAGAGACAGCGAGACAGTGTCGAGTTTGCTTGGCCGTGTAGCCACACCGGTGTCTCGCCTGCAACCGATGTAAATTATCCAGATGAGTGACTTTGCGACGTCAGCATCAGATACGTTCAGTTTTCAACATATCGAGCCCACCACCAGATCGAGCTCGCCCGTGCGGCGGGCGGCTTGTGCCTCACGCCCATGCGCGCGGCTAATCGCCGACACGGCGTCGGCAGACGGACACTCCTGACCGCTGACCAGCTGCCCTGTGGGGTAACACGAAACACGGAACACCCACAGCGGCTCGCACCGGGCCGGCGCGAATGTCAGATAACGAGCGCTCCGTCTGGCCGGCCGGGCTTCCGCCGAGCCGACACGAGGCCGCCTCAGTTTCGCCCGTTCTACGGGCTCTCTGGCTAACGACTTCGGACAAGAGGCGGCGGCCGTTTGCAGCCGGGCGCACGCGGAGAATTCCTGTTGGCGGCGGTAATCTCGCTGCGGGTGAGATCGGAGAGCCGACGCCCATGCTGGCCGTGCACAGATCGGCGGACGGGATCAGCCGATCGTCCAGCGCTCAGATCACCGGCCGACCCGTCGGGGAGCCGGCGTCTCCACCCCGAGCTGTCTCGGTTCGGCGGAGGTTCGTTGACGCTCGCTGGGATCCGCGGGTCTTCTGGACCACCACCGCGCGCGCCATCATATCCAGCTGCACCACCTCGTCAGGCCGTTTCAAACTGCGGCGGTGGCGGCGCGCGAACCCGAGCCGACACCCGGGACGGGCACGGGTGATATTGTGACGCGCCGGCTCCCGCCGGTGTCCGGTGTCGCCTGTGTGTATCTGCTGCAGCCGCGCAGACCCAGAGCCCGGCCGGACGGGCACCGCGGCAGACCACGAGCGGCCGACACCGGCTGAAAGGCGGCGTTGTGGCCGGGCGGTGACGCGGCCGGACGAGGGGAGCGCCGGGCCGTGTCGCGGCGGCCGCCTCTTGTCGCCCGCCCGCTCGCCGGAACCAGGCCACGCCATCCGCCGCGGCCGACTATGAGTGGAAGGTCACCGGCTCGATTCCGCCCCGGGGAAACTTTCACAGGCCGGACCGAGAGGTGCGGCGGTGGTGGTTTTAGCTCGCAATGTTGTTGGGAAAAAACGGCGCCTGCCGTCCCGCTGTGGGCACATAAGTGTGGCACATAAGTGTGGCACATAAGTGTGGCACATAAGTGTGGCACATAAGTGTGGCACATAAGTGTGGCACATAAGTGTGGCACATAAGTGTGGCACATAAGTGTGGCACATAAGTGTGGCACATAAGTGTGGCACATAAGTGTGGCACATAAGTGTGGTACATAAGTGTGGCACATAAGTGTGGTACATAAGTGTGGCACATAAGTGTGGCACATAAGTGTGGTACATAAGTGTGGCACATAAGTGTGGTACATAAGTGTGGCACATAAGTGTGGTACATAAGTGTGGCACATAAGTGTGGCACATAAGTGTGGCACATAAGTGTGGCACATAAGTGTGGTACATAAGTGTGGCACATAAGTGTGGCACATAAGTGTGGCGCATAAGTGTGGCACAGGCAGAGCTAACCACGCATCAGAGGAGCGCAATGTCCTGTGTTGACACAGCTTCTCAAGAGTGCACCGACTCCCAGATTGGATGTGAATAACCACCACCGACAGCTTGCATGGCAGAAAGCCGGCCTTCATTGGTGTACCTTAATGTGAACACAAAAAGTAGTTAGGGTCGTTCTACATCGTCCCAGGTAGCCCTGAATGAGTGGCCAGCCGGCCACCGCGTCAGTTAGGTGGGACCCAGGCAACGGCCAATTTTCGGCCCGCTCTCGAAGGGCTATGCTCTATGTGCATATAACATATTATATACTATACGCTACATAGGCTATGTTACAAGTGCATTGCTGTTCTGCCTGAATACTAAATTTCAACTTGCTGATCAGTTTGCGGATTCAATACTGATCGGGGTCTGCTCAGACGAGGCGCCAACATGCGCCTCGTGTGAGTTTCCGTGCCCTCGAGACTGCACGAATACATCTCGTATACATATGCTCAGGACTTGTGATCTGATATTCCATCCAGTGTAGGTAACAGCACAAAACAGCCTACTCACTCATGCTAGTCACATCAAGAGCAAAAACCAAACGACCAAACAATTATGGGGATCTCTCTCAAAGCCAGGGGGTTTAATTCCTTATTTGCAAAACATATTTTCAGGTTGAATAAGGAAAATGACAACTCAACATTAGCCAGGTAGCAACTCAGGGGGTCAAGACACCCCCGACCCACCTGGGATCATCAGTGCGACAAAAATGAACGGTCTGGGAGCCAACACCAGCGTGATCACTGAGAGACGGACGGCGCTCCCCCTGGGGTGTCCAGTGTCGCGATAATACAATCGGAAAACTTAGCCGTGCCAGGCTGTCAATAAGGTAAGATGACGAGGCCGGGCTACATGCTAACAGTTGTGCACTTTGTACCGTGCGGGGTACAATCCTGTGGCGCATTCGGGGCGGAGGCGTTGGTGTGGATGCCTGTCATGCACCCTTGAACTTCCGGTTTGACGAAATGCCTACCGCCGATTAGAGCTGGAAAAGACCAATCACGCTAATCTAGGTGCGAAGTGCAGCCTTGCACACAGTATCAGATCAAAGTGGCCCGTATTTGCTGCCAGACGTTTTCCTTGTTGCATTTCCAACGACGCGAGTCGTTCTGAACACATGCAAGCCTCGAATTTTGCAATACGCCACCGACCACAGAGGCTGAGCGGCCAGCGGAATGCCGGGGGCTGTGTTTTCGCATGTTCTCCATCATATAATTCATATCGCACATATTTGTTCTTAACAAAATATTGGCTGACAGTCACCCTGGACCACTGCGCAGGAGCAACGACAGATGTTCTACATCTCATGCTCTTCCTACGCAGAGCAAGGGTAGAGCGTAATACAGATATGGCGAGTGTTCATCCGAATTGCAATGACGTTCCAACAAAAGCACGCGTGGCTTGGCAACACCATAGGTATTCTCAAGCCTACCGGCTAAGCCCATAGGTTATTGCAGATGCTGAGCCGCTACATCTATTGTGGATGTATCGGCACGTGAAGATATTCTGTAAATATAGAAAGCCTCCTGGCATATTCAAGCGGTTGGCACCACCCAAGGTAATTGAGATGGATGTCGCAAAGGTAAGCGACATGGTAGAGCCTCAACAAGCAAGTCGCAATTAATGGGCAACAGCGCCCCATAGGAGTATTGATGTGCCCCTACCCCACAATATATTACGCTATATCGTATTAAACTATGCTATATTTTACTATATTACATTATATTATATTACAGAAGCACGCAATATTCACGTCTATAAGTGGCTATTACCTGGCCTTGGCAACCACAGTTTCAGACAGGCTGATAGTCATAATGATATTTAATACACAACACAGATCAAAACGCGAGGATGTCCATGCACCTATGTCTTATTCAACAGTGGAGACAATCTGCTCCATCGCACGCTTTTTAAAAGTCAGAGTGCGTACGGTGAAGATTATGGCCGGTAGCCTCCTCATTGTGGCACTTGGTGACACGAGCACGAGATATCCCAGCACAATGACCAGTTTCAGTGTACGTAGCTAGAAACACACAAGGTAAAAGCTATTCAAGAGACAGTTAGGGCGCTTAAGCACACACTCCTGTGGAGGGAACCCTTGCCACCAAGTTGACAAGCCAGTCCAAATGACATCCCACCCAGTTCGCCAGTCCACCGGGATGTTTAGCATAGCCACCCGAAACGCTAAGCAATCTAGTTCACCAGTCCACCTGGAACGTAGTATGACCACCAGGAACCGTAACCATATATGATACATGGCTGGGGACACTTCCTTCTTTGCGATCCGGAACACAAGTACGATAATTTCTCACGATTGCCGATCATGCTTACGTTTTGTTATCAAGTGGTAGCGGCGAACAAGGTACATGACGCGCTTTAGTGCATACAATAATGGTGAAGCAATTGTTGTTCAGACCACAACCCACAGCACAAATTAAATTGAAGCTCTCTTGTTTACATATGTTGTGGAGTGTTCTTCACGTTGGATGGAGAGGAAAGGTGTACGCGGACTCACCTGGCATAGTACCGTCAGACGGGGCGGGGCGCTCCAATATATCGGTATCACAGTTGCGGAGCTGCGATGCAGCTCGTGCAAAATACGTCACCGCCAGTGGCGGCTAGACAGTGGGCGTCACTGTGTGCACGTCGGCCACTGCGTGTGGACTGTCTGGCGTCGGTCACTTCGTCACCGCCTACACGTCGCCAGTCGTCACCCACCCGCGCGCCGGCCGCCACCTCCACCACCGACGAGCGCGTCCCGCCGGCGACTGGCGAGCGGCCGGCGCCGAACCATCTGCTGCCGCCGTGCCGGTCACGTGGGCGGCGCCGACCAATGGGCGGCCGGGCCGACCACGCCGCCGGCACTGGCGTGAAGGCATGTCGGCGGCCGGGCCGAGACGACGGAGAATTCCGGCCGGCCGCGCGCGGAATTCGCCGCAAACTCAGCTCCCGCGGCCTCCCCGCCGTACCGCCGTACCGCCGTACCGCTGTACCGCCGCACCGCCGCGACCTGTCTGCTGCTTCACAAAACGTACACCGGAACACCGGCGCTGCACCCAAACACGACCTGCCGAGGTGCAGCAGTGGACATTCGGGAAGAGCTAGCGCCTTGCGCAAGTCGCATGCTGAACCGCATTACACAGTTGGAATGAGACTGCAGTGCCGAACAGGAAGGGACCACTGAAATACTAATTCCATCGTTAAGCTGACTACGAAAGTGACACCCAAACTTTGGAGAAATGCTGGCAACTTTCGAGTATATTGGTGATCAGACGGAATTCTGGCCAGCACAAGCCTAGGCATGCACTGAATACCGCGCCGATGGTATCTCCACTAGCTACTTGCATCTGTGTCTGCCCAAATATAATCATATTTTATGCTAAGCAAGCATGCTTGGGTGTGCTCACCGCCAATGAGACAATTAGGCAGTGACTAGGACTTTATATCCTGTGCTGGATGCTGCATAAACCAAGCTTTGTGTCGACTTCGATTGAGATGCTATATATCCATGTGACTAAACGGATAAGACCAACTACCGTCTGCGCTAAGCTACATTTTATCTACGTCAGTTAACACCGGGCTGTATTTTTTTGATGACTTTGACGAACTTAAATCAGCAAAGAAGCATCATACATTGGGAATATTCGTTCGGTAAGAACATTAAACGTGACATGTGAATTGGCGGATGTTTTTTATGACTTCCATCATTCAATCATTTTGTTCGATTCCTCCTGTAAAGTATCTCGGCTAGGATGTGCTGAATAGGTATGCTGTAATTTTCAAAATGACGCTTGGTAGATGTAAATATAAATGATCAAGTTCTATCTTGCACAAGATATCTTTCTATCAGCACCTACTAACTCGCGTAAGTTTGCGGAACAAAATTAGTTTTTGTCTCTCTTGCATGTGCCTGCTCTGGGAAGCCAATTTTTATTTGCGGTCACTAGACCCTATGCTCAGTTCAAGGGTGCTTGACAAGCATCAGGAGTGCCGAAACGCCTTCGAAGGCATGCACGTCTCCATCAACGCTAACCCGTGACAATGATGTGCATGCAAAATAGTGGTTCCATACGTAATACCTGCTCATGTTATAACTGATTCCTAATCTCTCGTGGCAGATGTTTCCAAGTAGAGACTCTCCCAATAGGAACGCGGGGTTGTACAAGGAGAAGGGGAATGAGCCGGTTGTCGGTTGCCTCCTTTTTCTTTCTCGAATAATACTGCAAGTTATTTTTTCTCATTCATGTGATAATTCGTGCATTTTTCATCCTCTGTGTATATTCAACCACGGCTGGCCGAAAATAAAACTATTCCTACGCTGCTGTGACGTCACAGAATGGAAGGCGGACGAATGGTCGCGAGCCCTGTAATACCCAGAGACCAGGCCCTGCCATATCCAGGGACGAGGTCCTGCAACACCCAGGGACGAGGCCCTGCAATACCCAGAGACCAGGCCCTGCCATATCCAGGGACGAGGTCCTGCAACAGCCAGGGACGAGGCTCTGTATACCCAGAGACCAGGCCCTGCAATACCCAGGGACGAGGTCCTGCAATACCCAGGGACGAGACCTTGCAATACCCAGGGACAAGGTCCTGCAACACCCAGGGACGAGGCCCTGTAATACCCAGAGACCAGGCCCTGCAATACCCAGGGACGAGGTCCTGCAATACCCAGAGATAAGGCCCTACAATATCTAGAGACGAGGTCCTGCAACACCCAGGGACGAGGCCCTGTAATACCCAGAGATAAGGCCCTACAATATCTAGAGACGAGGTCCTGCAACACACAGGGACGAGGCCCTGCAATACCCAGGGACGAGACCTTGCAATACCCAGGGACAAGGTCCTGCAACACCCAGGGACGAGGCCCTGTAATACCCAGAGACCAGGCCCTGTAATACCCAGGGACGAGGTCCTGCAATACCCAGAGATACGGCCCTACAATATCTAGAGACGAGGTCCTGCAACACACAGGGACGAGGCCCTGCAATACCCAGAGACCAGGCCCTGCAATACCCAGGGACGAGACCCTGCCATACCCAGGGACAAGGCCCTGCCATACCCAGATTCGAGGCTCTGCAATACCCAGGGACGAAGCGGTGGAGGCGTGACGTGCTATGTTTGCTCTATATCTTATTTTCACACTGAGGTCTATGGTTTTGGAGTAGTGGCCGTTCGAAACGGTCTGCAAGAGCAAGAAATGAGAGTGAGCTGCTAGGCACGATCGAAAAACGTCCACCCACTGATTTAACCAGGCGATGTCAAAGAATAGGCTTCTCAGTTCCAGATTGAAGTAGAGAAACCCAGGGGACGTAGCTACATAGACAGTATAACACCGGAGGGGGTGGGGAGAATGCCGGAGCACGTCGTCCATCTCGTTAAATACACAGTTTAATATCGACCGCATGGCCTGACTGGAAAGAACGAATCCCACAACTGCCCGACGACCTTTAAATTTGGACGAACCCCACAACTGTCGGAAGACCTTTAAATTTGGACGAACCCCACAACTGTCGGAAGACCTTTAAATTTGGACGAACCCCACAACTGCCCGACGACACATAAATTTCGACGTTGCACAGCTTATGCAATACCTACCTACCTGCCCATTAATAAAATATTTCCCAAGCTGGTTCACTGGATAAGTTGTAGCTTTCGGCTACTAGCTGTTGAAGCATAGAGGCAAAGGCCACAAGGTGACGTCAACTTATGATCACACGCCGTACCTGTACATAAAATAATGCGAATATAGCTGCATATCAGATAATAACTTCAATTGCAGTTAGACGTCCATGGTGTGTCTTTCAATAACTAACAAGGATGTACTGACCAATGACATCAGGAATGCGAATCTTCATGTGCGTCAATGTTTCATGGCTTGTGTTTCATGGTCATGTCTGTGATTGTGCTAACGCAAATGAAATTGTGCTAACGCAAAAAACGCAAAAGGCGGCCCCCAAACAATTCAATCCTAACAGTTGCCTCCATGGGTTCGACGATTGGTAGGAATCACGCCCCTGCATGCAAAACCGGTACGTAGATACCGGAGGGGTGGGGGGGGGGCAGAGAAAGAACTGGTCCCCAACCTTGAACGAGCTTACCATTAGCTCTATGGGAGTTGCACGGAAAGTTTGTTTGTTTGTTTATTGGTTGGTTCACCACACACTTTATTCACATTCACGGCTAATGGCGCCACCCACACTGTTTCGCCGGTGGGCCGCGGGATTGGGAAATGTCCTGAGTGGCGCTAGAGTCGAACCCGGGACCTTTGGTACCCGTAGCCCGACACCTTAACCACTGCCCATCCCCGCCCCTTGCACGGAAAGAATCAACCTCAAAATGACTCTTGGACTCCCTGGTCAAACCCGTGCAACTTTGGGCCAGTTCCTACGCCTATGATCCAACATCTTCATGCTACGCTAGAATGATCATCAGATCAGTAGACAGTGCAGAATGCGACAGGAAGCTCACTGTTGGCAGCCGCCAACCACTGCTTCCGTACTTCGCGGTCATAGGAAACTTACATAAGGTGTCTTCCTGGCATGACCTTATTCGTATTCGGGCAGTGGATATCCGTTGATCCGCTACAATGAAGTGCATTTAAAAAGCCCACTGCTGGCATGAGAACTAGGTTAAATGGACGTCTTTTAGGCTTTAGGCTAAATTTACCGGCGTCTTTTAGGGTTCAGTCTGGGCTCGAGCCAATCGCTTGGCATTCTGCGACGTCATACAAATCAGGTGCCGCCCTATGGTCACGTGACTCAGAGTTATAGTTAATATCAATAAATTCCAAATGTAAATGCAGGTTTCCCACAGACAGCGATTCTCCGCACACTAGGAGACGTTCCATGATATCCAAAAAACATCGGATTTGGTTTTGCAAACGTGAATGCACCTGTAAAAAGAAGTGTTTTCGAGACATGTTCGGGATTAATGGCAGAAGACAAAACTGAAAACATCAAAACAAGTGGTAGGAACTTAGCACGTGGTGCATCAGCCAGTGGTGCAGTACATTTTGTGATTTCAGAATAAAAAAATGAAAAAAAAAAAAAAATTAAATTTAAATAAACGAAAGTTACTTTGGGTTTTTTTAATAAAAAAAACTAAATTTTATTAAAAAAATTTTTTTAAAAAAAAACTTTAATTTAATTCACCCCCCCTTTAAAAATATTAAAAAAAAAATTTTTTAAAAAAAATAAAAAAAAAAAAAAAAAAAAATTAAATACAAAAAATTTAAAAAAAAAAAAAAATATAAAATAAAAAAAAAAATTTTTTGGTTTTCAGGTTTTCTTGCAGCAAACGAAGCATCTTGCTATAGATAATAATTGAAGCATTGTAACAATTAATATAATTAGAAGTGAAACAATGCACATTTGCACAAAGACAACTGGTCGTGTTCTTTCTGACACTTGAAGTACATCAGGCACCTGGCTTTGTCTGCATTAGGTCTACGTTGTGTTGAGAGGCTAATTGAGTATGCAATACATAACCGAATTTGTAAGACAGCCTTGCCGCCTGAAACCAGAAGACGGGTCGACAATGGAATATTTTATTATGTTGATGGTTCCGTTGCATTCACACATTTTCATGTACATGCAACCAATAGGACATGTCCATTAGACCGATAAGATGCTAATCATCCGAAGCATCCTAATCATGCTAAGCATCCTGATCATATTACTGAATACAAAATATAGCATCTGGACTGTTACATAGGATCTTTTTTATTCAGCTCACCTACTACCAGGGTGTGCGCAAGAGGGGGATGTCAGATTGGTGCCGGATCCTTCTAGGAAACCACCTGTTCCCGCATTTAATGTGGGAAAACATTGAGCGGTAGTTTTCTGCAGGAAGAGCTTTTCCCGTGACGTCAAATTGTATTGCTAGATCATGGCATAAAGCTGGCTGTTGGCGAAATTGTGAAAATTTAAACTGCCGTTTTCGTCTATTGATATTCTCACCGATTGAGCTCGCCGTATTTTGTGAAAACTCGCCCAATTTACGTCCAGCTCTATAACTGACACTAAATATCACCTGAGCTGTCAAAAATCCACACCGGAAACCGCCTTCTCGCCCACTCACATCACATTCGTACGAACCACTTGGTATCGCCAATACTTGATGATTTTTTAGCCGTTGAACTGCCGAGCACACTAAATCAAGTCAACCTCTAAGCGTTATTTTATCCACCCGGCAACTACCAATCATTTCCATGGACCGACGGCTTCGCCATTAATAATGATTAGTCACCGTTATTAATAGCCGGATTGCACTCCGGCCCCGATATGAGCATCACTGTTACTCCACCACCATGGCAACTGTGGCGACCGCTATCACCCTCAGTTCTACAGACCACCGCCGGTGCAGATATTGAACGCGGCTGTTTTTCCGCCGCCTGATTAAGTGCATGATTGCACGCTGTTAATCTGACCCGCTACCATATTTCACGTGGGTCGGGCGGCCGGACGCCGGCGCCGCTGCGCTGCATATTTACACATGACGGCGGTATTAATGGAGTGATCCGTCAGAAAGATGCCGGGGGCCGTAGGCCAGCGCTCCCACTTGTCTCGGCGCGGCCGGCGTGGCCGCTTGCGCCCCCGGCGCTCGCGGACGCCCGAGGGTCGGCGAGTTGACCGGTCGGCTGGGCGCCGTGGGAAGGCGTCCGCCGCCCCACCTTAGCGGTGGTGTACCTTTTCGGGTACACCGCCCGGGGCGTCGCGACTTGCGTATGGCCGGGCGTTGCGACTTGCAGCTATCTCCTGCACTGTGGAAGGTGGAGTTTCGGGAACGTTCGGCGGCTGCACTGAACCATGTGTCGCGTGACCACTCAATGGGGCTGATCTGAGTTCTGGGGTGTTTCGGACTAACAGTCGATATCCGTAACGGAAAGTGTGCTGCATGCACAGTCGACCGGAGATCGCCGCGACTTGGTGCCAAGTTCCAATCAACCGTCAACCGGAAAATCAATATAATTCAAAGCTGCGCTACACTGATCAACGTAAATAGTCCCATAGCCTTTGCTACCTCTACGGAATCTTTGCTACAGCTAAAGTGTTTTTTTGAATCTCATGTCGAATGATAAATGATCGATTTATTTTTCGATTACTGTCATGAAAATGGTGTAAATCTAAAGTTTCATGTGTGGTGACAAATGCACGTGCATTGCTTGAGCAGCTCAGAAGACGTCTCTGTTCACATTGTGCCATCCAGAGCAGCTCAGAAGTATGCTCTCATTGTGCCGATCAGAGCAACTCAGAAGACGTCTCTGTTCTCACTGTGCCATCCAGAACAGCTCAGGCGTCTGTTCTCACTGTGCCGTCCTGGGGAGCTCAGAACAAGTTGACTTTGTCATTGTATCATCCGAACGTGGGCATCAGCTGCCGTTCTCGCTGCACCGTCCTGCTGCAACATCAGACACGCTATTTCTCCCGTCACCACTCGAGTCCACGACTCGACAGCACTCAACAGCCCTCACCACAGTCCGCCAGCCGGCGGGATCACCAGCAGCGGACGTACCGCGCGGGAGGCAGATCCCGGCCGGTGTGGACGAGACCAGCAGCGGACGTACCGCGCGGGAGGCAGATCCCGGCCGGTGTGGACGAGACCAGCAGCGGACGTACCGCGCGGGAGGCAGATCCCGGCGGGTGTGGACGAGACCAGCAGCGGACGTACCGCGCGGGAGGCAGATCCCGGCGGGTGTGGACGAGACCAGCAGCGGACGTACCGCGCGGGAGGCAGATCCCGGCGGGTGTGGACGAGACCAGCAGCGGACGTACCGCGCGGGAGGCAGATCCCGGCGGGTGTGGACGAGACCAGCAGCGGACGTACCGCGCGGGAGGCAGATCCCGGCGGGTGTGGACGAGACCAGCAGCGGACGTACCGCGCGGGAGGCAGATCCCGGCGGGTGTGGACGAGACCAGCAGCGGACGTACCGCGCGGGAGGCAGATCCCGGCGGGTGTGGACGAGACCAGCAGCGGACGTACCGCGCGGGAGGCAGATCCCGGCGGGTGTGGACGAGACCAGCAGCGGACGTACCGCGCGGGAGGCAGATCCCGGCGGGTGTGGACGAGACCAGCAGCGGACGTACCGCGCGGGAGGCAGATCCCGGCGGGTGTGGACGAGACCAGCAGCGGACGTACCGCGCGGGAGGCAGATCCCGGCGGGTGTGGACGAGACCAGCAGCGGACGTACCGCGCGGGAGGCAGATCCCGGCCGGGTGTGGACGAGACCAGCAGCGGACGTACCGCGCGGGAGGCAGATCCCGGCGGGTGTGGACGAGACCAGCAGCGGACGTACCGCGCGGGAGGCAGATCCCGGCGGGTGTGGACGAGACCAGCAGCGGACGTACCGCGCGGGAGGCAGATCCCGGCGGGTGTGGACGAGACCAGCAGCGGACGTACCGCGCGGGAGGCAGATCCCGGCGGGTGTGGACGAGACCAGCAGCGGACGTACCGCGCGGGAGGCAGATCCCGGCCGGTGTGGACGAGACCAGCAGCGGACGTACCGCGCGGGAGGCAGATCCCGGCCGGTGTGGACGAGACCAGCAGCGGACGTACCGCGCGGGAGGCAGATCCCGGCCGGGTGTGGACGAGACCAGCAGCGGACGTACCGCGCGGGAGGCAGATCCCGGCGGGTGTGGACGAGACCAGCAGCGGACGTACCGCGCGGGAGGCAGATCCCGGCGGGTGTGGACGAGACCAGCAGCGGACGTACCGCGCGGGAGGCAGATCCCGGCCGGTGTGGACGAGACCAGCAGCGGACGTACCGCGCGGGAGGCAGATCCCGGCGGGTGTGGACGAGACCAGCAGCGGACGTACCGCGCAGGAGGCAGATCCCGGCCGGTGTGGACGAGACCAGCAGCGGACGTACCGCGCGGGAGGCAGATCCCGGCGGGTGTGGACGAGACCAGCAGCGGACGTACCGCGCGGGAGGCAGATCCCGGCGGGTGTGGACGAGACCAGCAGCGGACGTACCGCGCGGGAGGCAGATCCCGGCGGGTGTGGACGAGACCAGCAGCGGACGTACCGCGCAGGAGTCAGATCCCGGCGGGTGTGGACGAGACCAGCAGCGGACGTACCGCGCAGGAGGCAGATCCCGGCCGGTGTGGACGAGACCAGCAGCGGTCCGCACCGGGGCAGCGTCTACAGTATGGGTCACGTGACCGGAGAATAGCCGCCGGCCACGTAGCGGCCTGGCGTCTTGAGCCGACGCACGTGACTTCAGCCAGTGCGGATATCGCACGTCATTTATCACGGCCGTCCGACGTCAAACTAATCCATTCATAATCAGGCGAACCATTCGCGTTGAGCTGTGAGGCGCGTCCGGCACCGCGCCAGACGTTGCGCCACGTCCGGCTGGTGCAGCGCGTCGCCCACGTCCTCTGGAGTGGTGATTCTCCCACGTCCGGCTGGTGCAGCGCGTCGCCCACGTCCTCTGGTGTGGTGAATCTCCCACGTCCGGCTGGTGCAGCGCGTCGCCCACGTCCTCTGGAGTGGTGAATCTCCCACGTCCGGCTGGTGCAGCGCGTCGCCCCTCTGGGTGGTGAATCTCCCACGCGGTGGGCAGGCGTCGCCCACGTCCTCTGGAGTGGTGAATCTCCCACGTCCGGCTGGTGCAGCGCGTCGCCCACGTCCTCTGGAGTGGTGATTCTCCCACGTCCGGCTGGTGCAGCGCGTCGCCCACGTCCTCTGGTGTGGTGAATCTCTCACGTCTTTTGGTATGACACATTTCTCGTATCACTTGGTGAAATGCATCTTCCATACGCTTTCTGTTGCGATAAACATCTCGCACACGTTCTGGTGTGGTGAATATCCGACATACTCTCTGGTGCAGTATAGTGCGCCACCCTAGTGCGGCGCATCTTCCACATGCATTTTGATGCGGTGCAACTCCCACAATCCTCTGGTGCAGTGAACCTCCCACACACACTCTGCTAGAGTGCGCCTCTCACCCTTCAAACATCTACATCTCATCGCATTTGTATTCAAATCACCAACAAACAACTATTTCTCAATGGCAGGTGAAGTCATGCGGACCAAAGCTCAACACACACACACACACACACACACACACACACACACACACACATATATATATATATATATATATATATATATATATATATATATATATACATAACTTCTTTTCACAGTAAATGCAATAGCATTCAAACCCAATTAGTGGCCCGTGTTAAAAGCACGCACAGTAAGACCACGGGAGGCAGAATACCCGGTCATACACGACTGCCAAATGACACCGCTTGCCTCTTCCGTTTTCCCATAGGATCGTTAAAGCCATCAGTGCCCGGAGAGAACACAAGCACAGGGTTGCATGCACGTGGGACCCACATAAACAGGCCATTCCGCCAGGCCACTATACTCACCCGGCCAAATGGTACATTAAAGAGCCCGGCCGTCCTGGCCAAACAATGGGGGCACGTGCAGCGAAAAACATTCTAAAAGGTTGGATGAATCAATGTGGCCATTTAAAAGCTCATATGGAAGCGGAACATCGGCTTGGGCACTCCCCCCATGGGGGGAGTGTGTATTGAACTATTGACATTGATTTCGATGTTCGAGAGATGCGGGAGGCACAGAAGACGAGTTGTGACCAGGCCATATAAAAAGCTTGCGTTGGGTGCGACCAATACAGGCTAGGTTAGCTTTGGCTGTCCCTGTCCATGTTGTTGAACAATGTTCGCGTATCGACAAAACGTTGGCGTTGCAGGCCGACATCAGTCCTACCTTGCACATATGCAGTAAATGTCCCACTGACTAGCTGGTGCGGTATATTCCCGACACCATCTCTGGCGCGCTATATCCTTCGACTCAAGCACTACGCTCCTGTAGTAGATCTCCACGTGAGCTCTGAGGGCATCAGAAGCCGTCGATGTACACCCGCCGACAAAGAGGCATCCGACGGCCAGCAGGTGCCCGTTGACCACCAACATCTCCAACCCAGCAAGTACGCCCTCTGTCTGGCAGCTGGGACCTCCACCTCATGTCTGGCGGGCACGCGCTGCCTTCCGCTGCCGAGACGGCTGAAGCGCTCAGTCGGCCTTCGTCCCAGCATTGTGGACCTGGTGGTGATATTGCGAGGCGTACTCCATCATAAGCTGGTGTGTGGACGTCATGGGGCGGTGAAACACAACCGGGGAGACTGAAGCGAGCGGCGCAATACGCTGATGTCGACATGGCTGCTGTGATTTGGTGTTTGCGCATGCCATCATTCCGCCGCTGACTGCCACATCGGTCTGGCTGTCACTACACAGCTATCCGTTCTGACATTCGTTGCTGTACATTAACACACGTCAGGGAAACTGAATGAAACGGTATCAAGTGACAGCCAAACGATTGATGGCAATGATGTTTCTCATATAGGCCTCTCTCCAATAGCACGGTCAGACGGGGGCGGCGGCGCCAAATTCAGTTTCAGAGGAAGGCGCGAGCCTCCAAGCGAGCCTGGGGTTCAAGGGAGCGTCCTAGGATCGTGTTGAACTAGAAAGACCAATGGTGAGCTACCTACTAATTGCTTATTTAATGACACTCTTACTTCAGCAATGTCCATGTCCGTCTTCAGTGCCTCTAATTTTGTAACAAAAAAAGCCTACGTTCATCTACATTTGTATCTTCCTTCTACTCAGGATTGCGACGAAAGGCAGACGGATGGAATAAGATGGATTTGTGGGGAGCATGGGCATTACGAAAGAGGTATCGTCAGATGAGGTGTGGGGGGAAGGCAGCTGTGAATTCCAGTTTCCTCTTTTCATTTCTTTGTCGCCTCATTTGTCGTATTGTCTAAGATTCTCCTGTCATTTCCTGGTACCCCTTGTCCGCCTTAGGGCCCTCATCTTGCATCTTGAGAATCATTTATGCGGTCTTGGAGGTCTCCCACTTCCTGAGAACACTTGCACCTTGGTATTCCTTCCTCAAATTATTTTCCTTTCGTGTTGTCTTAAAGCACCGTCTCGTCTCCTGGGGGTACATTTTCTTCTTGAGGTCCTCCCCTTAAGTCCTGAGGGCCTCTCCTCGTGTCCTCGAGGCTTCCTCTTTCATATCAGGGACCTCCTACACCGTCCTCGTCCAATTCCTTGTCCTCCATGCACATTTGGGGGCACCTTGCGTTCCAAAAGCCTCCTTAGGACCTCTTGTACTGTTTTAGAGACCTCGTCTTATTACTGAGATATCCGTGCTGAGTTTGAGATTTCTCCGTTGGTTTCGGGCCTCCTAGTTTATATTAGGAGTCTGTTGTGACTTCTTGGTTAGAAGCCTCCTATGCTTTCTATATTTACCAAATGAATAATGGCAATAAAAACACGAGTCCTCCTTTTCCGAAGAGTACTCTGTATATTTCAGATTCGATGGGAGAGGGGAGGGGGAGGGCTGCAGCACGACAGGATGGCTATGACTCGATTAGTCGCACCTCAGCAGCTCAAGAGTCAGCTGCGCTGCTCCTCACGTATCCTGAAGACCAGCTCTGTTCCACCCAGGCAATGGACAAGCAGTTTTGATTCCTTTCCCGCCAAGTTGACATCGATATATTAAAAACTTCAATAATGTGAAAGTTTGATGAAGCTCCGAGCTCAACGTAGCTCAGCTACGTCCATCACCGGCGGCAAGATCAACGAGAAGAAAACATTTTCATCTACATAATTAACTAAGGAATTGCGTTTGCTGGCTTTTCACCTAAAAATCCATGTCACAGATTGGTGACCACAACAATATATTTCCATTCTGAAGTGCTTTCACAACAAGGAGGCTGTGTACACGCCACATTTCGTATGCACAGTATGTACACGCCACATTTCATCCGGCATGCACTGTACATAAACGTGCTCCCTGTTTTCCTGTTCGCCGAATGCGAGCCGATTGCTGCGAAACTACGGGAATTGTGCAATACAATTTGCATTAGCAGGCGATATTTATTTATTTATTTAACAATACATGCCCTCCACGTGCAGTGGCTATTACGGATCTTTTATCGTCGTCCCTTTCTCTTCAACTTCTCTTCAAAATTGCAGTTATCTCTGTGGTTTTGCAGCAGCAAGGTCTTCGGAAAATGTTCAAGGTCTCCTTTCCACCAGTCCCATACGGCTGGAGTGGCAGCGCCTTATGTGTTTCCTCAGTCCTGCGGAACTTCCGAGTTTCGCGCGCGACTTGTGACTATTAGCTGCGCCCTTCGTCAGGTGTTGGAGAACGATGGCCTGGTAGTTCGGGTTGAACTAACGACGGGATCCAACAGGAACGAGACGGGAGAAGAGCTGATATATGGGACGGGATACGGGACGGGACACTAGATGAGATGCGGGACGATGGTTCGGGAAAGGATGCCGTATCCAGAATTCAGCATTGAACATTCAGTATTCAGCTGAATGCTGGATACGGGACGGTATATGGGGCGGGAAGGGACACGGGACACGGGACGGGACACGGGACACGGGACGGGACAAGGGACACGGGATGCAGGATAAGGGACGGGGTACGGAACGGGATGACGGGAGAGACTGTGGGAAGTTATTCCGAAGGTAGACAGGGCAGGGGACTGAACGATTGGAGATATGCATATTTGATTGGATTGCGGAACGTGCGTTGACATAACGATGTCGGGGCATCACGAACAGAATAACCAACCCCACCTGTTAACAGGTAGAAACAGCCGACATCACCAACACGGCGGCAGGCTGGCAAAATTCACCCACACACCCAGGCAGGCAGGGGCACAACACTTCACTCACATTCGTGACTTCACGTGGCATATGGAAGCCAGCCATAATGCAGAATGACATCTCCAATTTCATTGTTTTCAGGCGCGGAAGGTAATTATGCCGTGCCACTAGAATACATAAATATTGCAGGGATTTGGCATCTTCGTTGGCTATTGAATCATTCTTGACGACGTGTCAGTTGATATGGTCACACAATGTTGCCAACTTCTCTCACGGACTAGTCGCTGGCGAAGAGCAACAACGCTAAATCTATATATGTATCTACCATCTATCTGGCTCCCTATCTGTCAATCCCTCTTTCTCTCGCTCTCGATATATATATATATATATATATATATATATCGGGCCAGATTAGATCTGCGCCGCTGACACATGGAGGGCGGCGCAGTGCGCTTCCTGGTAGTGTCATGCCACTGGAGCACGTGCCACTCAGCTGAGATGGAGCTGTGTCAGCGGATCGGCGGCAGACGACAGGCCCCGCCTCAATGTCACGCTGTCATAGACCGTCGCCGTCCCTGACCTGGACCGTCACCGCTCAGAAGTTCCGAGAGCTGGCGTCGTCACTGGGCTGTCAGTCTATCTCGGATGGATCGATCTCAGTGCGACCTCAGACTAACTTCAGAATAATATGCGACTGATTAATGACTAGCCTCATATTGACTCGGGACTGATCTCAAAGCGACCCCGGACCGACTTCAAAGTGACCCGGACTAAACTCTGGCTGATATGTGACTAAAGCAACAGCTCCGGACCAACCTCAGAATGAGCCAAAGCTGAATGAGCAAAGCCAAACCTCAGAGTGAACTCAAAGTGACTGAAAGTGGTCCCAGACTTCCTTGAAACCTCAGACTTACCAAAGCTGACCCGGACTTCATATGGAAGTGCACGTTACTGTCAAACGACCTATAGCAGAACATAGCTGTTCCACTGACCTTATATATAACCCAAAAAACTCATATATAAGTTAAGCTGATCTTAAGCACACCATAGATGAATATAAGTATACACTAACATAATCATAAAATCAGAAACAAAACCCTTGATTAGCCTAAAGCGATCCTCACGCAAGCATATATACTTAACTTAAACTTACTAACTTAAATGTACCTCGAACAAAACTCAAATTGACCAGAGGTGTCCTCCCCCTGATGGAGCTTCTAGGATTACCGAATTGCCACTCGCCCATTTCTAAATCTTGCCAGAACATCGCAAGTCAGTCCATAGGCCGACTTCAGGCGAACCTAAGGCGGATCCGAGTCAACACTCAGGACACTAAGGCGCATGTCATGCACATGGTACATGTAACAGGACACTAAACCATATGCATGGCGTGCGCATGACACATGTATCATGACACTAAGGCATATTACATGTACATGGAGCATATGACATGACAATGGGGCGCATACCATGAACATGACACACGTGCACATGACATGCACATGGCACATGTACACATGGCATACATATGGCACATACACACGTGTCATGCATATTGCACATGTATGCATGTCATGCACATGACACATGTGCATGCCATGTATATGGCACTTGTGACATGACACTAAGGCGCATACCATGCACATGACACACGTGCACATAACATGCACATGTCACATGTACAAATGGCATACATATGGCACATGCACATGTGCCATGCACATGAAACATGTACACATGTCATGCACATGGCACATATTCACATGACATGCATATGTCACATGTGCATGTCATATACATGGCAGTTGTGACATGACACTAAGGCGCATGACATACACATGGCACATGTAACAGTGCACAAAAGTACATTTCATGCTCATGGAGTGTGTGACATGACAATGGGGCGCATGCCATGCACATGCCACATTCGTACATGCCATGTACATGTACATGTGGGACATGTACGCATGTGCACATGTCGTGCACGTGACACATGTGACAGATCACTAAGGCACATGCCATACATATTGCACATGTGCACATGTCATGCACATGGCACACGTGACAGGACACTAAGCCACATGTCATCGCACGGAGTGGCCCTGACCGCCGTCTACAGTCCTCCCGGCCCAGCGGACAGAAATTTCGGTGATGCCGCCGACATGCAGGTTTGGCGGCGAATGGGTTTACCATAAACCGATTATGCTCGCAATATCGGTCCGTCAGACTATGATTTTGGGCAGTGCATTTGCTTTATTCCGCCGGCTCCCAGTTGCTTTGTGCGGGAGGATAACTCAATAATGACTTGGCCAGACGAACTAAAATTTGAAGGCAAATTTAATTTTCTCACCGAATAAGCCACAATTACTCATGTAATCGCATTTGGTCCCGATCAGGTCAATACTGCTATCTCAGTTCGAACAAAGACCAGGAAGCGGTGCGACGGATGACCCAATTTACCGATGCAAGGTCCCACGTTGCTGACGTAAGTGATCATCATGATCCAATGCACGTAACCGCGCTCGGGCTATTCGGAATTTCAGTGGTATTGGCTCTTATTAGTAGCCATCAAAACTGCACGTTTATTGCGATCAACGGCACATGTATCAGTGGAGGTAGCCTTAATCGCCTGCTAGGTAAGTATCACATTCGTGTGCTCACCATTGAGAAGGAGTCCGCAGCAATGATATTAACAGTCCTCATATACTTGAAGCTTTCTCCTTCCTCCTTCGAACATGTTAGGCGTTTCTCGAACTGAAGTTTTTCAGAGTGGTGCAGACCATAATTTCGCGATCAGCCAAATGCTATCAATGGCTGAGCTGTCACAGTGCAATGTGTCCAGAGCAATAATAAACATGAAATAAACCTTGCCTGAAAATCGCGACCACGGTCGTTACCACACATGTTGGACAGTGAATGGCAAGCGGGCGTTTGGGTTGATTTTGTTTCATGGAAATATATAGGCGTAACGTTACATTTCACGAAGTTTAGGTTTGGGATTAAGGACGTGCCTCGTGTCCCGCACCATGGCGACACCCATACATGTGTTCCACATGATGTCGCCGTGATAAGTGGTATGCCAACGATTTTAGAAGTCTTAGCCTGGTTTGGAACCTAAAGTGCTTGTTTTTGGTTTCTCAATTCGCTTGTTTGCTAAACAATTCGCTTACTACGAAGCACTTCAGCTTGTAACCATACCGCCTCGCATTTTCTAACTTGGCTCGACTACAAGTCTCATTGTGAGCGAGCAGACGAGTTGAATATCAGCTTGATAATTGGTGAATGCATGACTACAAGCATTCATGTTGCCACAACGGGGGGGGGTCGGGTGACGAGTCCCTCCAACTTGATTAATTTTAGACTTGTGGCATCTGCAGGATTGCATAAAAAATTATCCAGAAACCCTTCCGTGCACCTATCTAAACTTCGCGTGGAAGCCCAAGGTTACGCCTTGTTCGTGCGTTGGCCGGCAAACTGCATACCTTTGCCTCGCACCTGTTAATAATGCCAGTCCGTGACCTATACTACCACACCACACGGTTTGCACAATCACTTGGCAATTCCATGGCGGCACTGCTAGTAATAGTACACAACCACAGCTAGTAGTCCTGCCAACCAGGGACTTGGCCAGTCAGAAGGGGAGGCACAGGGAAGGCTGCAGTCTCCGGGAGTCATTCCAGCCACCGGAAAGCCCAGCTCAGCACCCTTCCCCGAAGCAGACTGTCATTGCTCTTGCCTATGTGCCGGTGACGCCCATGGGCACGCTGTACGGGTCCGAGTAGTCACTAGATCAGCTGCAGTGGACTGTACAGCTGCAGTGGACTGTACAGCTGCAGTGGACTGTACAGCTGCAGTGAACTGTACAGCTGCAGTGGACTGTACAGCTGCAGTGGACTGTACAGCTGCAGTGGACTGTACAGCTGCAGTGGACTGTACAGCTGCAGTAGACTGTACAGCTGCAGTGGACTGTACAGCTGCAGTGGACTGTACAGCTGCAGTAGACTGTACAGCTGCAGTGGACTGTACAGCTGCAGTGGACTGTACAGCTGCAGTAGACTGTACAGCTGCAGTGGACTGTACAGCTGCAGTGGACTGTACAGCTGCATGCCAACTGCTGGCAATCAGCTCAAGCCACAAGGGAAACACGCTAGCCCATACAAAACATGCACCGTTGCCAAGGTGCTCGGCTGAAAAAAAAATTATCATCAAGCGGTCACAGCTTCAGCAGTCAGAGCAGACACAGCAACTTCATACCACGTGCTGTAGCAAAAAAAACGACTGTTCGGTGAGCTATCACCAGGAGCAGCTCGGCGATACAGACGCACGAATGACTGAGCAAACAATTGCCTGCGCTGAAGAGCACCACCTGACGGCGACTTCGCCACGGATGATAACTAGTACCACCTGACGGCGACTTCGCCACGGATGATAACTAGGTGCACCCCAACACCTCAGCCACCTCATCACGCTTGGTTAGTCGGCTCCACCACGTGCGCCCCGAGCTGAAAGTGAAGCACGAGAGCAGGTGCCGAGACGGTGACAGCTTCTTGTCGGGATCTTCGGATGGTTGCACCTCACAGGTAGCCAGTCTTGGTTAAGGCCATATATTTCACAGCTGCTTCAAGGCCAACATGACGCAAAAATAGAAATGGAGCAGGTGAGGTATTCTGGAGCGCGCTATATGTGATGGTGGTATTGCAGACCAAAAACCATGTGGCCTTTTTTCAGTAACTTTTACTGGAAAAAACATGAGGTTTAGTAGAAGCTTAGTACATTGTACCTAGCTGCCACAAATCACCTCAGAAGTGACAATTCAACTACTTCCTATGTTGCCCTCCGATCGGAAGGCGGCAAAACGTAAGGGGGGAAATGGACGGAATATAGCGGAATATGATGGAATATGAGGGTCCCTTATGATAGAAACACGTTACTTCGGTAAGGCTCTACTGCCCATTCGTCTGCAATGTTCAGCCGAATGCACCCCCTGAATGAGATCAGAAGCCCCTCGGAGAGATACCGTCACTCTTCGGGGAAGTGGCGTCCACTGTACGTGTACTCGGCCATCAAAATCCATTCTTAATATTGATTTTAACGCAGATATTGCAACTCGGTGCTTCAATTTTCAGACCTTAAGCAGGTTCATGGTCATGGTTATGTTCAGCGCCTGACAGCAAGACCACGTCATTAGAAAATCATGGCACTTCGCTGCTTTTTACGCTGTAAACCAGTCGGCCTGAGTTCTGCTGCAGATAGCACAGGACACTGAGGTAGCCGTGGGCAAGGTTGTTGGGAACTGTAAAAAGCTGGTTCTTATTGTCTTACAAGGCTCATTGATTTACCCCAAAAAAACATGCTGATAAACGCCGGAATGCATTGCTTCCAAAACATCCCAGTATGATAAAAGATTACTGAATATCCCGGATGCTAGCTAGCCCATACCTCCTGGGAAGTAACGGTTTCTCGCCTTATGTACTGTCAGCTGGGAGAAGTTTTATTATGCCCGTCCTACAATCTGAAATTGTTTTATGTTTTACAGCACATGATCTCTGGATACAGCACTGCAACCCTGGCCTGTTCTTTAACCACGCAGGTGGTAACGCTGTCACCTGCTCTTTAACCACGCAGATGGTAACACTGTCACCTGCTCTTTAACCACGCAGATGGTAACGCTGTCACTGAAAAGCTGTCACAGCAACACTTCGAAGCAGATAATAGCAGAAGAGGTCGCAGGCAGGTACCTTGCAAGAAGACAAGATGCTTAGCGTTGGAAGACACGCAGGTCGATATGCAATTTGCTTCTTTTCGTCAGTATAACCGCATGGTGTTTTCGCCAGCATAACCGCATGGTGTTTTCTAGGGACAAGTGCCCAATGGCGAGTTAACGTACGCTGTTTCATGGATTAGACCCAATTATCAGAACTAGCCTCGATGAAAAATTCCATCAGAGAGTCCTGATTAAAATGATATATGGATGACCTCATCATCATTCTGTCGATAAGGACCCACATTTGGCTTCACATATTTTGTCTTCCGGATGAGAGGTAGCGATGCTATATAACATAGGATCTATTGCGTTTACTGTGCATCAGGTAGCGCAATTGCACAACACAAGTGGCACACCAGCTTTTGCGTTGGACCAACTGTGGCCACTTTTCACAACAAATCGGCGCACAGTTCACACCAGCCCAGGCGACCAAACCAACCTCCTTGGCCGGATCTGAGCGGGTCCACTGACCTGGTGTTCTGACGGTGCTGGTGTTCCATCGGTCGGGTCGCGACCCGGACATCCGGGCGACCTGGTGACCGCTGGTGACCTGGGCCGCCGAGTCCGTGTCAGCGGCCGTCGACGGTCGGCGCCACGCCGCGACAATTGAGCCGCGCCGCCGGTGTCGCGGCGAGGGGCGCAAATCCCGCCGCGGCCGTCGGCGAATTCGCGCGGGTCGGCTCGTGACATAACGTGACGTGACGTGACGTGACGTGACGTGACGTGACGTGCCGCCGCGCCGCACCGCGCCCTGGTGCTGCTGAAGTGTGCAGACCGCGTCGGCGCCGGTGCAATGGTCTGGTGCAGCGCTTGGTGCGGCCGGTACAGCGCGCGGTGGTGCGTCACCGGTGTAATCATCAGTCAGTGTGCCGGGTCAAATGATTAGTCACTGGAGGCCACTTGCGGCTTATAAGTAAATGACTGGGGACGGCAGGGTGTGTGGATGATTTATATGCAGTAGTTTAGTTGAAATGCTATACTTCACAAGCCTGCATCGCGTTCAAGTGTTACCCAAATGGATGGATGGCTGATCAACGAGCCCCTGGTCGTATTCTGTGGCACGGTGAGCGAAGGAAAAGCGCCGGCCAACATTTGTTCCGCGTACTTGTTTTACAAAGCGCGGAGTATCCATACAAAGCGTACACTTTCTCTTTGTCTGATCTATTCGTACTGAATGACCGCAATAAGGCCAGACTTGTTCCCCGTCCTTTAAGCGTGTCGCCAAGTCTTAAACACAATGAGCATCGATTCAGCCCAGCCGAGTCAGACTTACCCGTCATCTTCCCACATGCCTGAATAAAAAGATCATTCAGATTGTTCCCATGCAGAACTTCGCAAATTTAAGCGCTACGCGGTCGCTTGCCAACAGCGCGGTCTAAGACAAGTCTAATCAATCGCTCGGGTGAAGCCTGCACTGCTGGGGTTTCCAGGGTTTCGTCACACCCATGCCGATCCACGTTCTGGCCTGCTGGATCCGACCGAGCGCTGGACACGACTCCAGAACGTCTGCCAGCACTGGCGGTTCACAGTCGAAACGCCGCGGAAGTGACGGCTGGTTTTAGTACTGCAGTAATCTATTCAGTGCAGCAGTTCACAACAGAACGTTGAACTGGTGGTGGCAGTTATGCTTGTTTCAGAGTATTTCAGTGTGAAAAATGTCCTCAAAGCATGAGACACATTGATGAACATCGGGTTGACGGCCACTGCGTTTGTTAACACGGCCAGGGTTTCCATAGAACTCCAGTCGAAACATTCAGCAAAATATAAGTGCTTGCCCATAATTCAATTATGCGTTTATATCCAGACGACAGCGGCGAGTCTACAAGTGTGAACGTAACCATATGCTAAATTGAAGCGACTATTTCGGTGTGGGGTCAAAGTGGTAAGATGTTCATTAATAGATTCGGCCGGTTTTCAGCATTGCATTGAGGTTCACGCCAATTTGTTCTTTCTTGCTCTGTTGCACTAACAGTTCTAGATGTCTGCCTCTGGAATTCGACAAGGCATGAAATCGATTCCAAAAACAGGCGTCGTCTTTGATCCAAATCAGCTGGCAATTAACATGGATCAGCGTTGATAAGAAGATCACTGGTATTGATAGACAGACGGACAATGCACTTACGGACTCGAAGTCCATTTCCACAGCCAACAGCCAGTGCACCGCGACCGTGACTGCACTTCCAACTACCGGCTTGAATTCTGCCAGCGAAATGGGATCAGGCGGCTGTAAAGGGCTCACAGTTTCTGCGTTGAGATCTTTTCGGTGTAGGCTCCATAATCTTGTGAAGTTTCCAAGCGAAACAATATGAATGATGCAGAAGCAAAAACACATATGAGGCAGAGGCATGCCGTTAGCACTGTCGGAGCACCGCCAGGCAAATCATTATAAGTGCCGCTGCACATGGGAACATCCGAGAAGCGTTACGATAGGGCTCAATAGCAAGTACCTCAAGCCTACTGAAGCGTATCCAATGTGAGAAAACTGAAGGTTACGGAGGTATTTGGATGCGGTGTATGCACCTTAAGACGTTCCTACAGGTTAGCTGAGAGAATCGAGAAGTCATAAAAATATTGCGCTGCACTGGAAGCGACTTTTATTCAGTACGGGTGCCAATCCCGTATATGGCAAACAAATTATCTTCCACATAATCTGAGGCACGAAAACGGTAATGGCACGGAAGCTGTCTCAAAGTGTGTGTGTGGGAGGGGGGGGGAGTGGCAAGAGCCATTTTGAAGTCGATTCCTTCCATGCGAAACCCATAAGCTAAATGCTAAGCTTGTCCAAATTGTGGCGAGGGGCGATGGAGATCGCCCCCGCTTCTTTTCTCCAGCGGTCCCCGTCCGTTGATAAACGCTGGGCAACACGTTCTTGCATCGGAACATTTCGAGGGCAAACGTGTGCGCTGAGTTACTGCGAGGGACACGTTTACCCAGCCCCTCCGCCGAGCCAGAGCCTTGCGTCGTGCACTGACACACCGGAAGCCAGCCCGATCTGCAGCGGAGGCGATGTCGCGTGCAGTGTAGCGGCACTGACGTCGCCCGGCGCCGTGCATGTTTGAGACATCAAAGGCGCACGTGTGAGGAGGCTCCAGCGCGTCAGTGTCGGCAGGTCGGCACAGGACCGGTCCTGGGCGGAGGTGGACACGCGTGGACACTGCCACCCGTCTGACGTCAGAAGTGCCGGCGGGTCGGCACAGGACCGGTCCTGGGCGGAGGTGGACACACGTGGACACTCTGCCACCCGGCTGACGTCAGAAGTGCCGGTGGGTCGGCACAGGACCGGTCCTGGCAGCAGGTGGACACAGTGGACACTGCCACCCGTCTGACGTCAGAAGTGGGGGGGGAGGCGGAGGGGGAATCTGCCACCCGTCTGACGTCAGAAGTGCCGGCGGGTCGGCACAGGACCGGTCCTGGGCGGAGGTGGACACACGTGGACACTCTGCCACCCGTCTGACGTCAGAAGTGCCGGTGGGTCGGCACAGGACCGGTCCTGGCAGCAGGTGGACACACGTGGACACTGCCACCCGTCTGACGTAGGGGGCACAGGCCGGTCCTGGGCGGAGGTGGACACACTGCACCGTCTGCCCGTCTGACGTAAAGTGCCGGTGGTGGACAGGTCCTGGGCGGAGGTGGACACACGTGGACACTCTGCCACCCGCTGACGTCAGAGTTCGCGACCGGTCCTGGGAGGTGGACACACGTGGACACTCTGCCACCCGTCTGACTCAGAGTGCCGGCGGGTGTTGGGCGGAGGTGGACACGTGGACACCTGCAGCTGACGACATATCAGAGATGACGAGAGAGAGAGAGAGAGAGAGAGAGAGAGAGAGAGAGACCTGCCAGAGAGAGAGAGGAGAGAGAGAGAGAGAGAGAGAGAGAGAGAGAGAGAGAGAGAGAGAGAGAGAGAGAGAGAGAGAGAGAGAGAGAGAGAGAGAGAGAGAGAGAGAGAGAGAGAGAGAGAGAGAGAGAGAGAGAGAGAGAGAGAGAGTGAGGGAGAAAAAACAACAGCCAGCGTACACTCCGTGCATGAAGCAGAAAGGTATCTTCATAAGCTATGCGCCTCATGCACTACTTTTAACACTGATTACTCCGTATTTGTTCACACAATCGCACCTACCTCTCCGTCTCGTCTCGCCTCGTTTCGTCTCGTGCCAAAGTCTATCCTATTGATCTCTCTCGCCACTTCTACCCACGATAGCTGACGACGCAGGCTAGAGATGGTCAGAGCTAGCCGAAAATATTATGGCGATGATGATGATGCTGGTTATGATGATGATGCTTTATGATTTGTGAGGATGACGATTCATGCTCTATGATGATGATGATTTATTATTTATGATGATGATGATGCCGACCAATGATGGTGAGCCTAGTTTTCGTACACAAGTCAATTATTTGAAATAAGCAACTGAAACTACAGACGCCTGGGGTATCGACTTTTGTTCTTTTTCTTCGCTCATTTCCGTACCAACCACCTGATAATGACCTCCCCTCTATCTCTTCTCTGAGATGTCTTTTGATATGCGCATTTGTAGTCGACACGCTCACCATGCTGCATCCAAACAGCTGTCAGGAGATATAACACATTATTAAATGTTGAGAAGTTGCCTTAAGTTCCGTTCCTCTCTTAAACAGATCGCGATCATATATGAGGACTTTGTTTTCAATAAGATACATGCATTGATGGCCATCGTATTTATCAGAAACGTCCATTCGTGGGTAATTAAAATTCGAACAACTCCAAATAGCTCCGGATAGTGTACTGCGATAGCCCGCCACCCGAGTCAAGCGCGGTACTAAACAACTGTATCCAGTCATAAGACGGTCACCAATGTCAGTCTTAAGGCAAAAAATGATTCCTGAAGAACCATAGAATCTCCTGCGATGTTCTAATCAGTTTCGGGACACGGGCGGACAAGCAGACCTGGGTCTTGTGTTTGGGCGCACGGGCAGCTAGGTACACATGCGTACAGTCTTTGGTCACACAGACAGACAGGCACACATGCACCTTTGGTCACACAGACAGACGTGCTCAAATTTGTCCTGTCTTTGGGCACACAGGCAGGCAGACACACATGCGTCCTTCCTTTGCGTAGGTAGCCTTTCTATTGGTCTGAAGTTTAAAACACACATAAGCGAAATACATGGACATCGATTGTATCCTACAGATCATATTCGAATGAAAATGCATCATCGAATGAAACATCCTAAGACTACCACCATTTTCGGTGCTTCAATCCACCCTTGCAGTTCCAGAAGCATAGCCAAGCGTATAAGCCGGATTTAATCGCCAAAGTTTGTTTGAGGAATTGCCCAAGGCGATTCTGACCGCATGCTTTCATTTCCTCAAGGGAGCGACGAACTCCGTTGGTGTACTAAAGGATCTGGTGGGTTGAAGTAGTCATATGGGTATTACTTGGTATGAAGTCATTGAAACGGTATTCATATGCACCCCATTGTACATATATTTCGCACGCTCCTTAGCTCTTACATATATTGTGAAACAAATCGACTGTAATCAGGGGTGAAAGCAGTTGGGAAAGTTATCACGTGACAGCGTATAATTTTCGGGTCGCCGCACGTGGGATAGTTGAAATTTCCGCTTCACTCATGTGATTGACAATGAAAGTCAAGTGAAATCATCTGGAATGTGATGAGTATCTGTCTCTTGTCGGCTGACGGTCGATGGCGTCAGTGCTTTGAGCTGAACTTCACTACAGACGAGTACAATCTTGACGTGCGTTTACATAAATAGAACTGCTGGCGTCAGTGACTAAGGACGTCGGGCACCTCGGCGCAAGGCGACTCGGTTTTGTTTGCTTTGAGCACGGTGCGCGAAACCGCTGCCTGGACGTCGCCGCAGGCTTCCCCGTTGGGGGTGATTTAGTACCGCACTCCTGGTAAATTGATAAATGATCTGACGGATGGATGTCAGACCTGGATAGTGCAGCGGGTGACGGGCACTGCTCTTAATCAATCGGCATCATAATTTAAGAGAGGTGATCGCCGAGCTGGTTGATTAAGACCTCTGCTGATTTCACTGAGACCTTCCGTGGTAAATTTACTACCCCAGTGAGTTCTGCCATCTGCTCCGCACACTAACATTTCGTGGCTTCAGGTCGACCTCCCGCATTACATCTGCCATCTGTTCCATCACTCTCAAACGTGGGCATAACAGAGGCAATCCAACGGCACCAGGTGCAGTTTGTCCTTCCCGATTCCTTTCTGAAGTTTTTGTTACAATATTTTGTAAGGATTTTCATTTTTCACCAAGTAATGATCAACGCTTCACCAGTCCACCAGGCCAGCAAATTCCCCTTCTCATCTACACAGAGGTCTTGCTTCCCCTTAGATGTTCCGACATTTCGGTTCAGGACGTTTTTACGCAAACAACTGGATGTACCCCCTCCCCAAGCCTCGGACGACGTTCTTATGGCTTTGTGGTATTGCTTGCGATCTATATGTTTTTTTTCCATCACATATAGCAAGAATCAACCATGTGCAAATTATGTAGTGCACAGTCTACAATATCTAACTTCAAACCTCTAGCGTCTATACCTGACCTCTAATACTCATCCCTTAGCTCTGACACTTACTTCTGATCTATGATACCGTTTCCTGATTTCTGTCACTTATCCCCGACCTTCGTCCCCACCAATGTCTTCACGTGACCTCGCTACTGACCTCTGTGTTCTGAGCGCGACCTCAGACGTGACCTGCCGGACTAGCAGCGGCTTGGTGCGGCCTTGTCGACGCTGCGCCTCCTTGTTATCCAACGCACGCGCGCGCGCGCTTCTCACTGGTGATTAGGGCACACGTCAGTTCGTGTCGGACTGGCTCAAAATCGGCCCTGGAGCGGCGCTGATACTGTCACACTGACCCCCGGCAGCCTCCCCCTCCCCTACCTCCGGCGGCTCAGCACGACACCGGACCTCCGCCTGTGACGACACCTCGGGGACGACCCAGGACCAGTGCTTTGTGGGCCGACTCACTGCCTAGGACCTGCACCGTCGCGTCGTCTTGCGGCGAGTGCCACGCGAGGTTCGGCTCACTGGTGCGATGCCGGAGGGTGCGACCATACACGGATTACTCGCGACTGAACACTTCAGAGAATGCGCCGCCGCTCTGTAGCACGATTGGCGCTCCGGTTGGCTTCCTCGGCGCGCTTTGGCATCTCGCGCTGTTTTGCCGTTGCAGCCGAGCCTTCGGAGCTCATCTTGTTTACGCTTCCTCTTAGAAGTTAGCGCGCGTAATAATTCACCGAAGATGAACTTTTATGGTGACACTGGCTGATGCATGTATGGCGGTCCTGAAAAAGCGTTCCAGTTAAGCATGGTTACGATAAATATATGAGGTGGCACCGAAACATTACTGACCTGTGATTACGGCTCGGACGGCAGACTTCTTTTTCGCAGTTTGAGGAACAGCCACTTCATGCAAATACATTACAAACATAGCCCAGGCTACAGCTGTAAAATATGTTACATCAGATATATTAATACATTAAATTAAATGTATGAAATTTGTAAAATCTATATTAAATTCACTTAAAGAAATCCGTAAATGACACACTTCCTAATCCTGATTCGTGGGCCGCGGTTACCTTTCACTGACCAGTATAGCACATTGCCAGCTGTCCGTTAATCACACATTCAAGAGCCCATGACATGTCTTCTAAGTTCCACACCACACTTGGTCAAAATTAGCAGGTGTAGAAACATAAACGAGCAACAATCAGAGATTTGTTGACCCGCGTTTCACATCGTGATTTGTTGTCGTCAGTGCGTCTATTGCGCCTGGGCGCAAGGACCAGCATAACATCAAGTTTATATTGGTGTAGTTATTCGTCCTAGATATTCGGACTGAACGCACTTCTGTGCCCGGCAGACACGGGTCCCCTTTCCAACACCTGCTCCGCCTTGAACCACTCAGTTGACGTTGCTGGCTACAATGGTGCCAGCGAAGCGTCGTCAGGGGATTGCGAGTCGATGGCATCTACCTTCGGCGGCAACTCATAGCGACGAATGTTGAACCACCTACGTACGTAGCATGCCGGCTCGAACTACGCGCTTAGTGTCGACACAGAACACTTTCTTCGATGGGAACGAAGAGTAATTCACGGTGCGAGTGACGTGAAAGTCGTCAGAAGTCGAAACTAAGCAACTGGGTCTCCTTCTGAGCGGAATGTAGGACCGGCAACGCTGTAAGAAAAGAGAGAATCTGTAATGGTTCCAAAGGTGTGGTCGTTCGGCCACTCGTTTGAGCCTTTGCCGTTTATTGCGTTTTACGGGAGCCGTTTATTTACGGGAGCCGTTTATTTACGGGAGCCGTTTATTTACGGGAGTATACTCGCTTCAGACTTTGCTCTCGCTCGTAATAGCATTGATCCTAATTTTTCTTCTATAGTGTCTTAGGAATTTAGAAACGCCTTCAAAAATGACGTGGGTAAATAATTAATACATTTTTATTTGTTCTCGTTGCTACGCCATAATGCTCAAAGGTAAAATTATACACTGATGTCAACATTAAAAATAATAATGAACAACCAAGCATTTGCATCTGCGCCTATGTTGTTGGGTTCTAACACACCGGTATGAAAGTCTAATGCGATGTGGGACAAGCGAGCTGGCAATTTGCACCAACATCTGCCACCCACCAGGCCGCCCAGCACGCCGTCCAGCACCATCACCATTCATTAGGCCGAACATGCCGCCCGGCCAACGGGGCCTCACAATACACACTGCGCCAATCAGAGGGGCAGGCTGACTTTCCAATGAACTGATATCCACACCGTCATTTCTCTTCCCGAAAAATGGCCGAAGCGCTGTCGACAGCCTTTGTCAAGCTGGCACATTTCCACCCTTCTCCCAGGACTCTTGGACGTCCGTGTGATTCATCATTAATGTCACCGCTCCCAGGAGGTGCAGTGAAGCGGATCATCCTACCAGACATGTAATCATCGCTATTTCGCCCGCCTATTCCAAACATGTGGCGACAGTCACGTCCACTTCGTCGCAGGTGCCCAGAGAGAACGTGCTCCCGACACTCCTCCCAGGTGCCCAGAAAGAACGTACTCCCGACACTCTCTCGCAGGTGCCCAGAGAGAACGTACTCCCGACACTCCTCCCAGGTGCCCAGAGAGAACGTACTCCCGACACTCACTCGCAGGTGCCCAGAGAGAACGTACTCCCGACACTCCTCCCAGGTGCCCAGAAAGAACGTACTCCCGACACTCCTCCCAGGTGCCCAGAGAGAACGTACTCCCGACACTCACTCGCAGGTGCCAGGTGCCCAGAGAGAACGTACTCCCGACACTCCTCGCAGGTGCCCAGAGAGAACGTACTCCCGACACTCTCTCGCAGGTGCCCAGAGAGAACGTACTCCCGACACTCCTCGCAGGTGCCCAGAGAGAACGTACTCCCGACACTCCTCGCAGGTGCCCAGAGAGAACGTACTCCCGACACTCCTCGCAGGTGCCCAGAGAGAACGTACTCCCGACACTCCTCGCAGGTGCCCAGAGAGAACGTACTCCCGACACTCCTCACAGGTGCCCAGAGAGAACGTACTCCCGACACTCCTCGCAGGTGCCCAGAGAGAACGTACTCCCGACACTCCTCGCAGGTGCCCAGAGAGAACGTACTCCCGACACTCCCTCTGGGCGTGTGCTCTGCCTCATCAACTGCCGCTGCCGTTACGTAGACTTCATGTCGCCAGACAGACAGACAGACGGACAGGCAGACATATGGGCAGAGGGACAGACAGACAGACAGACGGACAGATAACAGACAGACGGACAGCCTGGCAGACCGAGTAGGCAACAGAGGAGTAGGCAGGCAGAGAGACAAACTGACATACATATATACAGACAGGCAGACAGACAGGCAGGCAGATGGACAGACAGTAAGCCAGATACAAGCATGCAGACAGACAGACAGACAGACACATAGAAAGACAGGCACGCAAAAAGACGGGCAGACAGGCACACAGACAGACAGATAGGCAGACATACAGACAGACAGACATACATACATACAGACAGACAGACAGACAGACAGACAGACAGACAGACAGACAGACAGACAGACAGACAGACAGACAGACAGACAGACAGACAGACAGACAGACAGACAGACAGACAGACAGACAGACAGACAGACAGACAGACAGACAGACAGACAGACAGACAGACAGACAGACAGACAGACAGACAGACAGACAGACAGACAGACAGCCATACAGACAGACAGACAGACAGCCATGCAGACAGACAGGCGGACAGACAGACAGACAGACAGACAAACAGACAGACAGACAGACAGGCGGGCAGACAGACAGACAGACAGACAGACAGACAGACAGACAGACAGACAGACAGACAGACAGACAGACAGACAGACAGACAGACAGACAGACAGACAGACAGACAGACAGACAGACTAACGGGCAGGACAGGCCAACCTTTCCCATAGCCCCGGTCGCCGGCGTTTCCCAGGCCAGTGGCGACGGCAATCGGAATTAGTCACAAATCGAGAGTAATTAGAAAGGGGTCGACCGGCCGGTCAGCCTATCTGATCACGTCGCTACGGCCGCTCGGCGCCGGTTGCGCCAGGGAAATTGAGCCTTCTGGCCCTGTCACTTACGATTCATCTGGGCGGTCAATTAGCGTTCGCCGACGATCGTTAGAGGGGCTGATAATGCATGCCAGTGTTTCTCTGTGGCGGGCGGCTCAGGCCTGACGCCCCATTCGGAGGTACCTTAGAGAGCGGGGGAGCCTGTATTGGCTGACCACCAGTCCCATCTCGCTCCGAGTCTAGCTCTGTGATCTTGTTCGGCAGCCCTCCGCCAAGAAGAGAAAACACAACACATCAGTGAAGTTGGTTACTTTGAGAATGTGAAATTGATGTAATGATTATCGGGGGACTGTGTTGTTACTCGTTCCGTTCCGTGGCTCTATGACCAGCGACGCTGTTAATTCAAAGTCATTTATGCCCTTCCGGAAACGTGGAATTGATAATTATTGTCCTGTCGTAATCCTACACAAGCATTCACTAGTGAATAATAGGCTACACTAGGCGTTGAATAGCACCATCTACCATTGGATAAATTTGGTGTGAACTGAATTTCAAAAATAATTGTTGAAATTCTATTGATACGGCAGGAAACAAGCAACACACTGGGCTGAAAAAGAATATATGGACGCTTGGCACACAAATTGAACACGGAAACAAACAGCAAAACAAACAAAGCAAACAAACAAACAGCAAAGTTCAGTGTTCACTTTAATAAAAATTAGTGATCAAGCAATATATAAATGTGCGTACACGGCACTACGTATTCCATACAAGTATTATACCCACGAATCTGGCAATGATATCATAATTACACTCATAACACACACTACACAAATTCTGTCATTTGCATAGACACATTTAAGCATGTTCTACGGCTAACTGGATGACATTGTAATAGTGTTTGCTGGATTCTCGTAATATTCCATTGTTTAGCGCTCGCACGGCTGGGGGGTAGATACCTAACGCCCCTCAGGTTTTCCCGCGATAGCGGGGAAATGGCGCGCGGCAGCGCGCTGAAATTTTGCATACCTTACCATTAGCTATTTTTACATGTTCTAAAAAAAATATGGTCGGTCATCAAAGGTCACCGAGCTGTCGCGAGTCAAGTGAGGTTACCTTCAAAAATATTTAAGCAGTCGCCACGCCTTCAATAATAAAGATATTACAATGACACTTTCAGGGTTTACTTATCTTGACTGTGCGCCAAAAGGTACCATTTCAGAATTTTCTAATTTTAATTTTTGATGACGTCATTTTTTGCACTTTGTAGTTTTATCTAAACTAACATCAACATAGCAGACAAACTATGAACTTTTGCATAATGCTAAGTTGACTTAGAACGTCATATTATTGGTCCGTATACCTATTTCAAAAATGAAAATTCCAAAATTCCAAAATTTGTAAAATCCAAAATTTGTAAAATCCAAAATTTGTAAAATCCAAAATTTGTAAAATCCAAAATTTGTAAAATCCAAAATTTGTAAAATCCAAAATTTGTAAAATTTTTATTTTGAGTTTTTGGTTTGAATTTTTGTTTAGACGACGTAAAAATAGCTAATTGTAAGGTATGCCAAATTTCAGCGTCCTGCCGCGCGCCCGTTTTCCCGTTGTCGCGGGAAAACTTTGGTGGGGTAAGTAGCTAACCCCTCAGGCGTGCGAGGGTTAAGTTCAAATCTTAGCGTAAAAACTACCGAAGTACTTTCGACTGGAATTTGTTCGAGCTATCCGATGTAGTTTTCAAATTCGTTCTATCTTGCTTGGTTCGTGAGATACCTGGGGGTAGGTGTCTGCCCCCCCCCCCCCAGCCTGGCGAAGGTGGCTCAGCCACGGAATCGCACCGCCACCGACATCACGCCACGGAATCGCATTGGCCGCACGACGTGCGCGGGCAACAGCAAGGCGACAATTGTGTTGCTGTGGTGTTTCTTTTTTACGCAATATAGCCTGCCTCTCTCGCCTCTCAGTCAAACGCTGTTCTCGTTTCTCAGCAGTCTCGCGTTCGTGATGAGCCCGGTTACGTTTCGCAGATGGTGTATCATCCTTAGGTATTGGTTTCTGTCGTTTTAACATTGTCGCATCACTTCGGGGACGGACGCACGCACTCACCGCCACTGTCACACGGCAACTAGGGTAATAGTGGTATGAGCCATCGCGGACATCGGATATTGTTGTGACGTTACAGGAATACTCGACGCTGATTGATCAAAGTTGTGTATGTCGACCAATCAGGAGAGAGATCGAAACAAAACCCGCCTTTATATAGTAGATTATGATGTTACATTATATAGTATATAATATTATATTATATTATATTATACGTCATATTATAAACCCGGTCACCCTTCACCATAAACCTTCCAAAAACGATGCCGGTGCTGACGACAGGGGACGCATGAAAAGTACGCGAGGTGAATGCTACCATATGTTTCGAACTGCTGGGAAATCCGGATTTCCTCAGGAAATTTTCTTTCTAAGCCGGATTCGGAATTCCAATCCAGTTAGCTGATGAAGGTGTTTCCATGACTTCGGAAATCCGGATTGGTAAGGAAATCCAGATTTGCTTGCGCCATGGAAATGGGGCTATTGGAAAAAGCAGGCACCTTGTGTTGGAAATAGTGGTGATCAAATGTTCTTCGCATTCTTTGAGGTTTGCACACGATATGCTACCTTTCGATTACAACAATTTTTTTTCATCAAAGTTTTCTTCAGATTCTTCAATCAAAGTCTATTCAGATTTTCATGGATACTATGACAGGAGTCTTCACAACTCCCTATGAACCCAAACTAAAATAGAAGACTGATACCATGAAAATTAAACACATCTGAAGCAATACATTCCTTTCAGAAACCTTCCTGGTATGGTCTTTCATAATGGCGCGCATGAAAAAAAATCTGTTCTGGCTAAAATATCCACTCAAATCTTGAAGCAACGGATAGCTGCCTCAGTTTCTGCACTCGTACATCAAGTTGAGAAAATATTCCTCACCCCTATTAGCCATCCTTGGACATCCCTTGACAAGCAAATTGATTCCAGAGAAGAGAAAACTCACATAATCACCTTGCAATAAACATTTTCAACATACTTGATGACAAACGTGCGAATATATGAAACTTCGAGGCTTTCGTTAAGAGCATGCCTCCCGAGCAACTATCATGGAACCGCCTCTTGCATGGCCGACAAATTATTCCTGAACTTGAAAAATATGTGCTAGTATTTTCATTGTGTTCAACACGAGGAACAAAAAACTCAATTTCTAATATTATACGCAAACGCAAAATATAGCTCAGTCCCACATCACATCCAATGTGCATCTGCCCCCGGGAGGTAGAAAGTTACGACTTCCAGATGCTCCGCACAGATAGCCTTATAATAGCTGCTACGATATTTTCCAGTAATATTTCATAACAATTCTTCTCCATAGTCCTCCTTCCAGAATCACCTTTATTCGCTCCTCACCAGGGCACACTTTTGAGTTTTGCTAAGATTTCATAGATTAATATTCCATGCAACTCTGTAGCCTCTCATCATCACCAATCGCACGAACATCAGCACCAAATATTTTACCCAGGGTCTTTACCCGCACTTGACGCACATCTGGTGAGTATATCGCCTGTACACTTCAAAGTCACTCATCCCGTGCTCCCTTCTATATCGGCCGCCAGATTCGAGGATGAACGGTCAATTGCTTTCGACGCTACATAATTCAAAATCCATGCATGTTATAAGTGAAATAAACTCATGCATTTTTTTTCGAGGCTTTCGAAGATTTCGGAGATCTCTGAAAATTTACCCCTGGAACCGCCCATGAGAATAGTAGAAAATTGGATGAACTGGCGCTGTATGTCGAAATGGCATTTAACCCGCGCCGTCTTTCCGGTTAGATCCTCACACCCCGTCTCGGGGGGGGAAGCAACCCCCTCTAAAATCCAAACTAAGCGTCGCACGAAAACGAAAGAGGGGTTATCGGAAAGTGCTCGACGAGTAGGGCCCGGTTCCATCTCCCCAAATTTGTTTCCCCAAAAGTGACGTCACTAGGGGGCTAGATTTTCACTACTTTTCACGACTTACATTATGTTTTTGGCTCTGGGGAGTTCATTTTTGGGGATATATGAAAAAACAAAATTGATTTGTAATGAGAAAAGAACAGCAAAATCAGAGCCATATTTGTTTTTTGGCCCCAAAATATTTATATTTTTTATTTCAATTTTTTTAGTTTTCAAGTTGTCTTTAATTTTCCTTTTTCAATGGGTAGAACAAACCGAGAAACGTTGCTGGAAGTCAACTTGCCCTAACAAAAAATGCTTGCTTTAGCCTGAATCGTATGTTTGAACTGCAATCGGCAAATATGCAAAATTTATATGCAGTCAAAAACAAAAAAAAAAAAAAATTCCACAGGTACGTTTTGTTGCATCCACAAAGATAAGCAAATGCTGAAAGTTTCATTAAATTATCTGTATTCGTTAAAGCGTGACGACTGGTTGAACTTTTTTGGAGGTGACCTAACTTGACCTTGACTAACTCATTGACCCTAGATGACCTGACTTCAAATTTTGAAACAGCATGACAAATTGATGTGGGAAAAGATATGCCAAATTTGGGCGTGCTGCCGCGCGCCGTTCGTCCACTATCCGCGAAAAACCTGGGGTGGGGGGGGAGGGGCGGTTGAAGACCCCCCTGAGACGGGACGGGTTAGGAAAAGTCCCCAAGTTTCGTGACGATCACTTAAAGCGTTCAGACACGAAACACCTCAAGGACGAGTCGTTCCCTTTCCCATAATTGGGATAAAACCACCGACTGTGTTGATTCTAGTTAAAAATCACGGATATGAGTTCTAGACAAGGTATGTATTTAAGCAGATTATGAGGTGCAAAAGGGCTGTGCGCAGTGCACATTTTCAAAAAAGCCTTTGTGTCAAGCAAAGCACCTTGACTTTTTGGCCGGCCTTCAGGTGTCATCGCAGGGAACAACGCGGAAATGGAAACCACTTATCATTCATAGCTTGTTATTCAAAGAACTATCGGTGATGGGATATTCCTGATATTCCTCTTTGTGGAAGTACATTTCCGTGGCAGTCAATCATTGCGAGGTACCCACGACGCACTTTCACGGGAACAGTGGCACTTTCAAACTCTATCTCCGGAATCAACTACCCGGCTCCATTACCATTTCGGCGCTCTTGAACAAATAGGTTTTCGGATATAAACAGCGCCAGCCGACTATCTGCCATGTATCTGGACGGCGACGCTGTGCGCTAATGACCGCGAGATCAAATATGGGCGCCGGAACCGGCGACATTCTCGGCGCTTCTGGGGCGAGCGCGGCACGGCGCGCGCGCTCGTGGCCGGCTGCGCATTTGGACGGGCGGCGGAGGCGGAGCCGCCGGCCAGCGGAGAATGTAGCGACCGGCGCGGTGGACAACGTGGCGCAGCTAATGAGACCGCACACGACCGCCAGTGTCAACGCACTCGGACCCGTCGCCGGCACGGTGTAGACCGGCTGAGGCCGACCACGAGGTGGGCAGGCCGGGCGACCACAGTATAGGAGACCGGGCGACCACAGTATAGGAAGACTGGGCGACCACAGTATAGGAAGACTGGGCGACCACAGCATAGGAAGACCGGGCGACCACAGCATAGGAAGACCGGGCGACCACAAGATAGGAAGACCGGGCGATCACAGTATAGTAAGACCGGGCGACCACAGTATAGGAAGACCGGGCGACCACAGTATAGGAAGACCGGGCGACCACAGTATAGGAGACCAGGCGACCACAGTATAGGAAGACCGGGTGACCACAGTATAGGAAGACCGGGCGACTACAATATAGGAAGACCGGGCGACCACAGTATGGGAAGACCGGGTGACCACAGTATAGGAAGACCGGGCGACTACAATATAGGAAGACCGGGCGACCACAGCATAGGAAGACCGGGCGACCACAAGATAGGAAGACCGGGCGACCACAGTATAGGAAGACCGGGCGACTACAATATAGGAAGACCGGGCGACCACAGCATAGGAAGACCGGGCGACCACAAGATAGGAAGACCGGGCGACCACAGCATAGGAAGACCAGGCGACCACAAGATAGGAAGACCGGGCGACCACAGCATAGGAAGACCGGGCGACCACAAGATAGGAAGACCGGGCGACCACAGTATAGGAAGACCGGGCGGCCACAGTATAGGAAGACCGGGCGACCACAAGATAGGAAGACCGGGCGACCACAGTATAGGAAGACCAGGCGACTACAATATAGGAAGACCGGGCGACCACAGCATAGGAAGACCGGGCGACCACAAGATAGGAAGACCGGGCGACCACAGCATAGGAAGACCGGGCGACCACAGGATAGGAAGACCGGGCGACCACAGTATAGGAAGACCGGGCGACCACAGTATAGGAAGACCGGGCGACCACAGTATAGGAAGACCGGGGAAGTAAGGAAGACCGGGCGACCACAGTATAGGAAGACCGGGCGACCACAGTATAGTAAGACCGGGCGACCACAGTATAGGAAGACCGGGCGACCACAGTATAGGAAGACCGGGCGACCACAATATAGGAAGACCGGGCGACCACAGTATAGGAAGACCGGGCGACCACAAGATAGGAAGACCGGGCGACCACAGTATAGGAAGACCGGGCGACCACAGTATAGGAAGACCGGGCGACCACAGTATAGGAAGACCGGGCGACCACAGTATAGGAAGACCGGGCGACCACAGTATAGTAAGACCGGGCGACCACAGTATAGGAAGACCGGGCGACCACAGTATAGGAAGACCGGGCGACCACAAGATAGGAAGACCGGGCGACCACAGTATAGGAAGACCGGGCGACCACAGTATAGGAAGGCCGGGCGACCACAGCATAGGAAGGCCGGGCGACCACAGTGCAGGAAGACCGGGCGACTACAATATAGGAAGACCGGGCGACCACAGCATAGGAAGACCGGGCGACCACAAGATAGGAAGACCGGGCGACTACAATATAGGAAGACCGGGCGACCACAGCATAGGAAGACCGGGCGACCACAAGATAGGAAGAACGGGAGACCACAGCATAGGAAGACCGGGCGACCACAAGATAGGAAGACCGGGCGACCACAGTATAGGAAGAACGGGAGACCACAAGATAGGAAGACCGGGCGACCACAAGATAGGAAGACCGGGCGACCACAGTATAGGAAGAACGGGAGACCACGATGTGGAGAGACCGACCGACCACGACGTGGGCAGGCCGGGCGACCACAATGTGGGCAAACCAGGGCCGATATGCGAGGGCACGAGCATTCACCCCATGACGTCAGTGGATTCCCGCTGATTGAACTCTGGTAGAGATGCCCTCCCGGGTTCACATCTGTCAAGATAATAGGCAATGTCAGGGCTTTTTCGTACTAAATCAATCCGGATGAACGCCGATGCAGGGAGACTATAAATAAGGAAAGAAAGGTCGCCGGCAAAGATCCGTTATGTAAGCAACGATAATATAAGTGGCCCAACACAGTGTCTAATACAAAATAATGGAAATACAAAGGGAATTCAATTCAATTCAATTCAAACATTGTATTGGTACCAAGAGACACTCAGCATCAAATGTCAAAAACACTAAAAAGGGGTGAGACAGGAGGGTACTAAAACATTAAGAAACACATGTATACAATACTCAAACATTCTCAAGTACAGGTCTTCTCAGCGCCTCCTTCAGCTTAAACTTAAAAGCCCGTCGTATATTCTCGGCCCTAACTTCCTTGGGGAGACCGTTCCAAAGAACTGCAGTACGGTACATGAAAGAGCGTTGCGCAAAAGAAGTTTTCAGGCGTGGGCGCTCTACTGAAAACGGTGTTGATCGCATAGACCGAGAGCTGACATCACTTTCAATGTCACAAGATCACGCATGGTTTCAGGTGCTCCCTTGTTGTCTGATTGCGGCCATGTCGCGTCAGTGTACAATTCCCGGGGGAAAGCGCCTAGCCACCTCTGCCATCCTTCGTAGCGGTTGCTACAGACTGTGGTTGAGGAGAGCCGCACCCAGTCCTCTGTCGCTTCATTCCGGCTCCCACGGAGCAGACTGACGGCGGTGCCGGCGGGATGGTGTTGTCCACCACGAAGGGAAGCCGCATTAGGGAGGCACTCATAAGCTCTTGCGACACACACGAGGTGATCGATCTAACCTTCCCAAGATTTGAGCCTTTGCACTAGCCACACTTTGGCTGCTTGAAGCGATCGTAAGAGGAATGAATGATGAACTTGAACACGTACACGTGGATTTGGTGGGTAATATTTGCATTTAAAGAATGATAAGGTTGCTACAAAAACAAATAATCACAAGTTATCTTGCCCTCCCCTTCTCCAAAGTCGAACTCGAAATCACCACCACTGCTATCACCATCTTATGACTGTCGACCACCAGTTCTGACTACGCGCCACACTTAGTTCATGGTCCCGATAACTCATGGTCCCGATAGTCAGCTGAGAACTTCACCACGAGTATCACGTGACGGCAGAGGAACTATGCAACTCTTCGTAACGCAGCCGTGATATCCCACGCCATTTGCGACCATTTGCAACGATGGTTATCCATTGGTATAAAGAGCACACAAAGCCAGTAAAATAAAAGTATAACAACACGCGTAGAACGTTTTTCTTCCTGGATCGGCTCCAGTCTAATGTTGAGTTCAAAAGAAGAACCTGATCTGAACCCGCTTTTCTGCTCTTCATATATCAGCCGAAACACATTCATGTCAATTGTCACATAGCATTACGTAAATTATCGCCACATCAGTCTCATTTATAGCAGCACTCCGATGGCCGGTGCCAGTACGCTGCCGGCAGAGGCCATTAGGGGCGCAGGACGCCACTGAGGGCAGCGGACGAGCGAGGACAAGAGGCGGCCGGCGCTGCTCCCACGCCGCAGGCACATCACCAGGCACCATGCCGCTGCCAGCAGGGAACTGCGCCAGCGTGATCGGTCCTGGAACTAAACAAGTGAGAATCTCAGAGCAAACGTTAAGATGCAGGCTGGCAAAATTATGAGCGAGCTAATATAATATCTATGGCTATAACTAATAATTAAAGCTAAAATTATGAGCTAATCAAAGGAGCAGTCCAATTTCGAGTAAAGAAAGCAGGAAATGATATGTTGCGACAACATTTGCTGGAAGGGTTCTCAGAGTGTGACAACCTGCCCACGTGGTGTTGCTCATGTGCATTTTTCGTACACTCACGAGAACAGACTGGCTCGGGTATCACCCTCGCTCATAATAATCGGTGCCTACACTTGCGGTCTTCCCATTGCTAGCAGCGGTTCACGGTACGGCTCAAATAACGATAAGTCGACAATCAAAAGAGCATCGAAACCCCGTCCAGAGCGCTTCGCCTACATTGGAGCCGGGTCCGGGCACTTGGCTATCAACGGAACTAGCCGGGACCCGTGCCGCTCCCCCGCCCCCTGCGCCGCCCAGCCGAGCGCGCAACGTGGCACCACTTCCGAACACATGGCGACGCGGCGATGACACCCCACGACGGCTGACGTCACGCGTGGCGCACCACGACGGCTGACGTCACGCGTGGCGCACCATGACGGCTGACATCACGCGTGGTGCACCATGACGGCTGACGTCACGCGTGGTGCACCACGACGGCTGACGTCACGCGTGGCGCACCACGACGGCTGACATCACGCGTGGCGCACCATGACGGCTGACGTCACGCGTGGCGCACCATGACGGCTGACATCACGCGTGGTGCACCACGACGGCTGACGTCACGCGTGGTGCACCACGACGGCTGACGTCACGCGTGGTGCACCACGACGGCTGACATCACCTCGACGACAGGTTAATTATTCAGCTGCAGTGGTGATGGACCCCAGACGGTGACGGTGACACCGACCGCCTGCTGTCAGGCGGTCGCTATTTGCAGCTCGCGTCGGCCGCGGCAGCAGGACTCTGACGGACTCGACTCGCACGCTCAAGTCTCGCCTCTCGCGGGCAGCAGGCGCTTAGCCACAGCCTGAGCCTCGGACGGACTCGACTCGCACGCTCAAGTCTCGCCTCTCGCGGGCAGCGGTCGCTTAGCCACAGCCTGAGCCTCGGACGGACTCCAAGTTGTCTCGCAGCGCTACAAGTCTCGCCTCTCGCGGGCAGCTGTCGCTTAGCCACAGCCTGAGCCTCGGACGGACTCGACTCGCACGCTCAAGTCTCGCCTCTCGCGGGCAGCAGGCGCTTAGCCACAGCCTGAGCCTCGGACGGACTCGACTCGCACGCTCAAGTCTCGCCTCTCGCGGGCAGCGGTCGCTTAGCCACAGCCTGAGCCTCGGACGGACTCGACTCGCACGCTCAAGTCTCGCCTCTCGCGGACAGCGGGCGCTTAGCCACAGCCTGAGCCGGTCCGATCGGAGCTGACGCGTCGGTACGAGCGAAAACATGCAGATTGCAGGATTATCTCCCGAATTGGAGGGCCGAGTTTCTCGCCGGTATTTGTGAAGGCCCCGAGGCGCCCGGTGGATATATCCAGTTGTGGATTGGGATTTGCCATCGCAAGATACCCTCTCATATGCCTCTCAAAACATAGGCACACTTGCAGTGTGGAAACTTGCTGACCGTCCACATCTACATGTTCATAGGTGATGTTATCCACTAACCTGTCCATCGTAATAAGTGAGCTCATGAAACAAATGCAAATCAAATGCTCACAATCTCCTCAAGGGAGCAAGCCAACCGGGCAGGATGAAGCACGCCGTGATTAAAGGTGGTTCTTGGTGAAAAGAGGGATTGACATTAAGGGAGCTGCATGATGGTAACAGGGCAAGGCTAGGTGAAAGTTAAGATGCCAGACTTCATGGACCTCCCTAAATGCGGTGCTACATACCCTATGAAAATGATATAAAAGACATCTATCATAGAAGGCTAATCGTAGTAACATGGTTGTCCTAGCCAGAGTGGAAGATCGCAGTAAAAAGTGAGGAAAATGGCGTTTTTATGCCAATTTTTCCAGTCAATTAATGTTGTGTTGTATTTCTGGAACATCTTGATCCACAATAGCAACACATTGTTATATTGAGATATGCAATGTTTTTCCTTTCGAAGCTCTTTCGCTTTTCATTTAAACTTCAGGAAATTTTCACCTTGGTCAAATTCCATCCGTCATTGTCGATTGGATGCAAACTGAGCAGAGGTGCTGTTGTATATTCTTTTGAGGGAGCAAGTTCTCCCTCAATGTTGGCTTTTCCTCCTAATAATTTCAACTTTTAGCATGGAAACCTCTGAAGTGTGCCCATCAATCCATTAAGGGCCGCTACTCGCATTCATGTATTGTGCCTCCGTCCCATTGATCTCCAGAAATAAACACCCGTGATCGTAAGGGTTAACAAAACAGCTATGGATGAAATTTCCATCAACAAGATAAGTTGCAATAAATATGCGAGTTTGACAAATAATGGTGGTCGAGAGAAGTAGGAACGATCATCGCCGCATCAGTAGGAATGCTGTTGGTGCAAACGTTTGTAGGTCCCACATTTCAAACGGAAAATATGGTCGCCAAAACAACTTACCAATCGCTGACGATCTAGAAATACAGAAGTAACGCTAAAGCAAATTGGACAAAGAATCAGCAGCCGTTAATGTAGCGTAATAGCATTTTCAGCAGGGATGCGGAGCCGGAGCCGGAGCCGGAGCCGGAACATTTTGCCCGGAGGCGGAGCCAGAGCCGGAGCCGCCGGGACATTTTACTCGGAGCCGGAGTCGGAGCCAGAGCCGTCAAAAGCTCACGTTTGGGATGTACGGAGCCGGAGCCGGAGCCGGAGCCGGGATACTTCCCCGGAGCCGGAGTCGGAGCCGGAGCCGTCCAAAATTTTCCCGGCTTCGCATCCCTGATTTTCACTAACCATGTTCTATTATATCCCGCTGAGCTGCGACACATATTCTAAACGGGGCACTTACAAAGAGTTTCTGCTTCCTTTCCGCTGTGCTACCTCATGTAATTAGGGAAGGCTGAACCAAAGGAGAAGCTCACGCATTTCTAAGAATAAATTGACGACACAGTTCTTTTTTGTACAGCTATGGTAGCAGAACTGCATCGAGATGACGTTGCTCAGAATGTGATGGTTGACATTTATCTTGCCTTATGATATTATCCCCATCCCACTTCTCAAGTAATTATTTCTCGGAACTAGCAGGTCTGGATCATAAAGCCATGGGACAGGGTGCCCTGGAAATACAAATCTACAATACTGGTCTCGATCGAAGACACACAAGGGCTCAACAAAGCAATACAGTTCGATTGCAAATGCAAACGAACATGAAGCTCGCGTGCTTCCTCGAGCGACTCTTTTTGTTAGTTCATGAATTTCATAAAACACTCCCATACTCACCGCAGCATGGTGCCAATGTTGCACCACGACACCGCTGATTTTACAACGTACCACAAAATGATGTTCAAGAATGGACTACTTTGCTGGTTTAAATAAACACTGCCAAGTTTCCATTCATGTGGTCTGATGAACACCTAAAAGTGCCACGTTCTATGAGATTGCCCCTCTGTTGCCGCTGATATCGGTCTCAGCACAACTAATCAGTAAAATCTGACACAAAGCCGGCTGAATTACACTGGGCCGCTTGATCTCCCCTCCGTAGGAATGGATGGCATTTGGGCGCATCCAGTTGCGGCGAGCGCGTCCAGTTTGGCGGATCACTTTGATGTTGCCGGGCACACAATATAAACAACAGATTAAAACGCCCGGCACAGTCGCTTCGTGGCCACGGCAGGGGGGGTAGCTAAATTCAGCAGCGTCGAGCATCACCAAACATCAGCCGACTGATCCGTGATGACATGCATCACATTCAGCGGTGCGGGCGGGCTGTTTTCGGCTTCAGGAGCAGGTAAGCTTCAGATCACTGAAATTTCACGGATGCTTGCTCAAAACAGAACATCAAAGCAAAGCACGCTACTTCACATTCATCGCGACAGATATTGGAACCGTCCCACGCGCCGTGCTCCCATAAAGGGTGGCGAGGAATGGGGCATCCTATTTTCTTTGTTTTCATCTCCCCATCTCTCTCTATATGCATATGTACACACACACACACACATATACATATACATACATATGTATATATATATATATATATGTCAGTATATATATACGTATATGCATATATATACTGATATATATACATATACTGATATATATATATATATATATATATATATATATATATATATATATATATATATATATATATACAAATAGTCTCACAATACATTACATATCTTAATGTTATCTGCGTTCAATGAATGAGCTTCCTCAAGGCTTGATTTTGCCCCACACCACAATTTCCCTTCCCCATGAATGTTTCCAGAAGAAGAAAAAATCTGTCAATTCCTAGACCAAATGATGCATTTCGCTGCTTCAACAAGCAAAAGCAAAAAACGAGAGGTAACATATGCCTGACTTGTTACTTGCTACTTGCTTGTTATTGTTTTGCACTTTCTTTTCTGCAGATTGCTACTCAGTTTTACCAATTTGAACTGGGATGGAAAGCAATCTATTGCAAATCACAATCTTGTGCCAATTAGGTACACCATGATTTAGGAGATAAAATAGGACAAAAAATAAGAACATGCACATTGTATTAGCTGCAGCACTTCCAGCTAATGCTAGGCAGGTACAACCTGCATTCCACAAACATTGGCACTTTGACGAAAGTAAATAACGAAAGCCACTCCATCCATTCATTCGGTTTTACTGACAACATGATGGTCGAGCACGAACCTTTCAAAATATTATTAGTCTATTTATTTGCTTCTGTTGACATTTGGGGCTTAATCACATCAGGCATGCAAATTACAGACACCACTGCGAAGAGCACACAAGGAAATAAAACTTTCGACAAACTCTACAGGGTGCAAATATTATACTGGGAAACCTTTTGGAACAAAAAAAAAAACAGGTGTAGGTAGAATACTTAGATCATATTCGGTTCCATGACAAGGTGACTCCTAACTAGGATGCACCCCCACCAAAACAAATACACGCCACGCCTATGACGGTAACACGGCGTAGCCCGCCGGTCACCGAGCTCAGAAGCGGCTAATGCCTTGTTGGGTCAATGCTTCGTACAATTTTAGGGGCGGAGAATTTCCGGTATGGGCTGTACTCCCGACTAATGCATTTTCACATGATCTAATCTGATCTGATCTGATCTGATCTGATGATCTGCCTTCACGTGGCATGTGTGCTATGTGCAGCTACTCTTGCCGATATCATCATCATATTGTGTCCGCCTAGCCGGAACATTACTGAAGGAATGTGAAAAAATCAGCCCAACCGTTTTAGCACAGCATGAGTCAAAACATGACATAGAAACATGAATACACATGACATAGACACATGCGTACACATGACATAGACAGATGAACACACATGACATAGACACATACAAACACATGATTTAGACACATGCGCACACATGCGTGCACACATAGGTATAAGCGCAAACAGGCGCACATCTCACTGGCAATATTGCCGGGCGACCATCGTGTAGAAGAAATATCCGACAGATATTTTTAGTCCCATGCACAAAACACTTTAAATCCGGTTTAATAACCATCACAGGCACCTTGTGGTGACAAATTACTTGGGTTCGGACATTCCAATAACGAGTTACAATTATGTCACTGGGATAAGTACGGTCGGCGAAGTTTCATGGATCATATGTACTGCCAGTGCTGCCAGTGCTGCCAGTGCTGCCAGTGCTGCCAGTGCTGCCAGTGCTGCCAGTGCTGCCAGTGCTGTCAGTGCTGCCGCATCAATCGGGCGGCAGGCATGTGGGTTCCAAGGATCTGGCCAGGCAAATGTGATCGACCCCCATCCCCATTCAAAGGTCATGGGATCGCAGCATGCTGCTACATTGTGGCTGAGTTGAAGTTGCGAGATGATGCAGGTTTGCTAGATATGCTGTATATTAGGGTGTGTCATCGATTGCAGATCCAAAATGCCAGGGTGGGGTTTTACGAGGGCGATGATAAAAAACTATATGTAGCAAAAAATAGAGAAGTTTTCAAAGCGACTTAGAGGTTGCCGTCACGCCTGGTAGGTTCCCCATTCACTTACTATGGCATACTAGCGCCATCTATGCACGTGTTTTAGGGATCTCAGCTTCTAGTGGGAGTACAAAGACGATACAAAAACCATCGTATTGCTCATGATGAGAGCTTTCGATTGATACCAATCTTGATGACCTGGAGTCACTAGGTCGCCGTCGAAGGTCAGGTCACATATCTCACTCAACACCGGAACGGGTCATTCAGAGACCATAAACATGTATCGCAGAACTAAGTCACTGAACATTGTTCACTTGGTCTCATTGCGATGTTGTTAACTCTTAGGGGGTACAGTGAGGAATACTTAACCACCGTGACCTGCAAAAGGTAAAAGGTCAGATACCCAAGGTAGTGGAGAATTACCACCTACTTTCCCAGCTGAGATGTAATTCTACATATCGTTTTTTTATCATCGCCCCCGTAAAACCCCACCCTGGCATTTTGTCCCCGTGACAAAAAGTACGAGTACGTCACACCCTACTGGACATGGTGTCAGCTGTTAGCTTTCAAACACGTCATGGAAAATTGATTCCGACGCTTGCGCCTTAGGCTGATGAACCAAAAATAGAAGTTAATCGCACTTAACAGTGGCCTAATGCTATCTGATATTTACAGCGGTGCGTCTGGCTTATATCGAGCTGTCTGGCCGTCTGCAATGCATCGAGAGGCTTGAACAGAGTGTGTGCGCGGTTCATGAGCAGAACGTGTGCTTACACGAATGTCGAAATACCTGCAATTGAGCTTCAACGTAGCCGATTCGAATCACCAAACTGCAATCTCATGGTTCTATGCTTGCCGCTTGGAATGCAATTTGCAGCATCCGAAGCCCACCAATTAACTGGTTCCGAACATAGGCTGGGGCAAGAAAGTGCAGATAACAGCAGTGCGGCTCTTAACTCAGAGGTGCCCGCGCCAACACGGATGCACGTTTCTGGCTGTCACAGCACCTGTCCAATCGCCGATGTTTGTGTCGGGTGAGTGCTTTATGCAATTCCAGGGGCATTCAACTTCCGGTGAGCAGGCTGTGCTCAAACCGAATATACTTTCCTCGGCGAAACAACTGCCTGCTTATATTCAGACAATGCGTGTCTCTAGCTGGAGATAAGTCCAATTTGGAGTTGTCCCTGGATTCAGGCCAAGGTCACGTGAATGTGTTTTTAGTCCACCAGCTACACACAGGCAGCGTTGCAATAACGATGCACACTCTGGCCAGTTCAGAGGGAAATGCACCATTTTCATACCTACCAGCCGGCGCATTTGACGAGCCATGTGACATAGTTTGTCGGGCCGGAAATAAATGCCTGCTCCGAACTCTCTTGTGAATGACCCCCCCTGTCAAACCGCATCATTATCGGACCAATAAACGTTAATAATGAAGCGGCTGTCTCCGTTATCAGCAAGAGCACCTGGTGGAGGGAAATACTGATAAGTCAGCTGATAATCAACGGAGTTCATTTCCACCTGGTTCCCATTAAAGCTCCAATTTGCTTCGCAGAGAGGCACGCAAGGTTAGCACATTTGAGGGGAATTGTTTGTTAGACATGCGATGGTGGCACACAGGTGTCCATTGGTTTATTCCCTTCTTAATTACCAACAGGCAAAATGCCCAATCATAGATGAAGTCGGAACAGATAACACACTAGCAGGTATCGCATAATCGGATGGTCAGTGCCAAAAACTGAATCATGTAATGTAAAATCACGCTTCAAAGTACATCGACCCCGCCGCAGACGACGACCAGCTGCACTGAAGTCAGACCAAAACTGTGCCAGCCTGTCTGGCGTACGGCTGTACCTCGGACCCCGACAAAGAGGAAGACGTGCAGCGGACCATGCATTGGGCTCGGATACGATGAAACAGATCCAGTGTGCCGAGATGACATTGGAACAATCTGAATACTGTCTGTTGCATAGTAGACTTGTGAAAGAGCGTGATTCCTTTTTTATAGGTTAGTCAATAACTATGATGATGAGCGAAGTGGGGCTCACTGGGCAGTCGATTTGCAGACCGAATGCATTGAGCATAAACATGCAATCCTGCTGGATAAAGCAGGGCTCAATGGATGTAAAAAATAAAGACGCTAAAATCAAAAAGTCGAAATGGTGAAATGGTGAAATGTTGAAATGTTTTCCAAATGTTTTCAAAATGTGAAAATTCAACCCGAATTTCGCGACGTTTTTTTAAATCAACATTTATTGCATATGTCAACTAAATTGGGAATTTCTGCTGCATATGTTCACGCCGCTTACGATGAGTTACTGTAGCTCGCAACCGAACAGCTCCGACAATATCCGCAATAGAGCGGACGTGAGTGTTCGACGAATTTAATGATAGGTGGTGATGAAAACATGTGTGACCATGTTTTACTCAACACCGTGTAGCGTTACTAGCCTTTTGCTTCGCAGTCCCTACAAGAGCCATGCAATTAGTCAGATACACAGAATGCGAAGTCAAGAACAAAATCACTGTGAGGCAGGGCTCGAAACAGCTATGTTCATACTCGAGGGTTCATGAAATCTACGGCAAGATCATAGGCCCAATAGCTAAGTAGAAATGACTGGGCCGTGAGAGGGCGGATGGGGGCCAAAGAAATCTAAAGCACTGAGGAAGGATAACTGCAGCTCCTAAACTGCTATAACCAGATGCAAGATCTCAACATTTTCTTCCTCTACGAATCTTAGAGCAGCAGTGTCGGTACACCCGGCGACTTAGCTTCTTAACATATGAAACGTTTTTGAAACCCACCGATTTCAACAACTTTCCTTGTGGCACTAGGATTTCTCCCTAGCGATTCTTGCCTTGTTTTGTGGAGCCCCTGAGCTCTTTAATTGAGCAGTATCACTATATTGGTTCTGGGTGCGTGTGCTTGAATACCGTTTCCAGTCACCGCAAAACTGTGGGACAATGTTCAGGAGATAGACTTGACTTACGCACTCTGCGTCAGGAGAGGAACCAGATTTTCTTAAGAGGGCCCCGATCACAAACATATCATGATTTGCCGCCCCGGTAACTCAGTTGGTTAGAGCGCTGCCCTGTCTTAGCAACACAGGGCTCGAGTGGCTTCGCGTTCTCACATTTAGTCCCCGGCTAAGAGGGTCAGTTAGCAACTGGCCCGATAAGGCCGGGGGCGAGCTACCGTGCGACCGTGTCGATGCATTGCCGGCACGTTAAACTTTCGGTCAAAATTATGCCGTAAAACTGGAATTCATGAATCGGGTGGTGAGGCCAGGGTTCACGCAACAAGCTCTGCTCAGAAACAGGACCCTGGTTCATAAAGCCACCCCAGCAAGAACTCGGATTAGTATTTTAAAATCATATATAAGAGACTGCTTTTGGAGCGCGAAGCGCGCCGGATAATTCTGGTTTTGCATGGTGAAAATCAGAAACCTTCGTGCTTCTTCTAGTGTATTCTTGGTAGCTAGGGGGAGGGGCGGCCGCCTCCCTCTGGTTGAGTATGTGCCCTGCGTGCATTTCGCTAGCCTCCCCACCAGAGGGACCGGCAGCTATGGCGGGAATGTTGCTAACGGGAGTGTTGTGAAGAAATTACATGAGTTGAGTGCTACCAGACAAACTCCATGTTAGCCGATTATTATATTTGTGGTTACGCAATGACCCTGTGGGGAAAGGGAATGCTGAATATCTTTCGAGCAATCCGATATCTGAAGCCTTAAACGTGCCTGACGTTGTTAATGGCGTCATCTGAGTCTTGCTGGCGCCTTTTTTCGTCACATTTGCACTGAACCACGGGTCGACGGTATTGAAAGTACCTTCCATTTTCTGTATCAATTCGGGCAAGGCTTCTTTTTGTAGTTTATCAAGACCTGCAAATCGTCAGCATACTGCACTAGCGTTGCGCCATCAGGTTCGAACAATCAAAACTCTTTCGCAAAGATCATGTGCATTCGAAAGGTCCGACCTTGTAGGATTATGGAGGATTATTTCTCAAGCAGATCGAATAGGTTCGATTGCATTTTATATAGTAACGCGTTGTTTGTGATCTGCCAGATTTGGCCAATAAGTCAGGTTAAGTTTCGATAGTTATTAATCTTGCAGTTATTAACAAACAACAAAATATTCAGCTTCCTACGCGATAGCCGCACGGGTTTCTCCACCTACATCTAGACGTCTCTGCTATTATACAAACAGTGCCTCTTACACACTTTTGCAGAGATACACTTCGGTGGCATTCACGTACATGCCCATTGATTAAACAAAATCTTAAAACACGGCTTGGCTTCTAGGCGACATGCAGACCTCATAAACAAGCCATCTCTGACCAGATACGAGTCAGTCTGTTTATCGCGGTCCCGGCTTCGTTATGCCCACACGATCAGAGTACCTTAATCGTGCACGTGATGCGGCTCTAAACACGGTCATGTTGGCGAACTTGTTATGACAGCGACATCACTCTGTATCGGCTGTCGGCGACACGACCTCGCCCGACGGGAGATAGGACCGCAAAGAGGCCGCGATGACGGGAGGCCGACAGGCCACACTGCGCTGACGTCATCCAGCACCTCCTGACATCCTGTACTGGTACAGCTCCGTACGGCACTCCGGTGTCAAAAGGCGCTGACGTCATCCAGCACCTCCTGACATCCTGCACTGGTACAGCTCCGTACAGCACTCCGGTGTCAAAAGGCGCTGACGTCATCCAGCACCTCCTGACATCCTATACAGGTACAGCTCCGTACGGCACTCCGGTGTCAAAAGGCGCTGACGTCATCCAGCACCTCTTGACATCCTGTACTGGTACAGCTCCGTACAGCACTCCGGTGTCAAAAGGCGCTGACGTCATCCAGCACCTCCTGACATCCTATACAGGTACAGCTCCGTACGGCACTCCGGTGTCAAAAGGCGCTGACGTCATCCATCACCTCTTGACATCCTGTACTGGTACAGCTCCGTACAGCACTCCGGTGTCAAAAGGCGCTGACGTCATCCAGCACCTCCTGACATCCTATACTGGTACAGCTCCGTACGCCACTACGGTGACAAAAAGGCAAGCATTTAGCACGTGTAGTAAAGAAAGAAAGGACAAATGGTAAAGGGTAAAGGGCAAAGGGTGAAGGGCAAAGGGTGAAGAGTAAAGGGTAAAGGGAGAAGAGCAAAGGGAGATCCGTGCCCAACAGCATTTCTCAACTAATTGAAGAAGAAGTCAACACAAGGTGCTGACATTGTGTACTATCCAGAGAAAATGTCAATGGAAAATCACAATAGTACTAACCCTCGCGCGTGCACGGCGTATTGTCACCTTCCCCGGTACAGAGGGCTACTTTCCCCGGTAACGAGGGCCACCTTCTCCAGTACAGAGTGCCACTTTCCCCAGTGCAGATGACCACCTTCGTCGGTACAGACAGCCACCTTTTCCGGAACAGAGGACGAAGGTTGGTGCGGCTTCTTAGCGTTTCCAAAAGGAGAGTTGTAGCGACAAGAACAGGGACCAGCACATGATAAGATTTCACGGTCGACAACCGTTCTTATACATCAGATTACCGGCTAGGCTGATCTCTAAGGTCAGGACAAGGGTTCATTTGTCGCGAGCAAAATCTGGAATTGTGGAAATTCCAGATTTTGCTTCAGACAAATTTTGCTTGCGCTTAATAATTCAGTGTGAAGAAGCTAATAACCGATAAGCGCTTGAAACGTTCAACCTAGCACTGCTAAGTACCTCAATGGGATACTAGCTATGCCCGACATGTGCAATCATAGTTCCCATGCGTACAGGTTAAGAGTCAGATGAGGTCGAAGTGTCAACATAGTCTGAAAAGCTCCAGAAATAGGATCCGGAACACCATTGCCTTGTTTCGAAAGGTAAAAAAGAGCCAAATTGAGTTTCAGTGCCCAGATTAACCTCAGAATGACTCAGAAGTCGAACACGGTTATCCGAAGCTACGTTGGAGTAATAACCTCAAACAACCTTGGACAGATCAGTATATTGGAAACAATATATAGTCAAACTGCGTTTTATTAAGAATACATAAACATTGGACATTTGGGTGCAATATGTGAAATAAATTGCGGAAAATTCTAGCTTTCGGCGACAATCTGCCAAACGCGTTCCAACCTAGGATGTCGCAGCTCAGTGACCTAAAGAAAACATCTTCAAATTGTTGACACCAGAATGTCCGCTAAAGAAGCCCCATCGGCTACACCGAGTACTGGTGGGCTGAAAAGCGGCCGTTTTCTGTGGTCAAGAATTAACAAAAACAGCGGTCATTTTCTGACGTTTTCTGTGGGCCCCCAAAAAACCTTGCCCCGACACGGTCAGCGGTGCATTGTGACATTACGTCATAATAGTGTTAACTACTACATCAGCAATCGACTATTCTCAATGAACTTGAGACCATTTACATGCTCACTTGCTGGCTCTCATCCCTTTTGACGAACTTCTGCTGTCGGCGACTGGCCGGGCCGGTGAAGCCCACGCCCGCCCGGTGTGTGGGCAGGCGTGGGCTTGCCACATTGCCACAGACCCTGGACTCAGGGCAGCGGCTGTCCCACGACAGCTGCTACCCACGGCCGCAGGGGGACGGTGGGGAGGGGGAGGCACTGCACAGAGACGTCCGCCGAGATTAATGGATCATCGGTCGGTAAATACGGATGCCCAGATGGGCTGTATTACGGTGGACATTTCAAAAACAAACACTAGGTCGAAAGCGAACTCTACGGGCCGGGCTGCTGATCATTTTCGCAGCCGTCTTGTCTTACACGCGCTCGTTTTGTTTTCTCGGGCTATCTCCATTGTGTCAACATTATCGATTAGCGCCCGAGGCTGGCGTGTTAATAGACGAAGCACAGATAGCGCATAAAGGCTAATGGTGTCCGGGCGTATGATTCATACGCAGTCAGGGCAGAGGCTATAGCCGGCGCTGCTGACTTACGGCAACAGGAGCAAGTAGTTGGTCAAATGGACGGCACTGCTGCCGGCCTGTAGATCAGAGATAACTGCGGGCTGGCGACGCCCTGCAAAATGGCCGTGCTGCCGACCGGGCTGGGGAGCGGCAGCCATCCCAACGAATTATTTACGTGCAACATGGGCTAAAGCGTAGGATGACCATGAAGGATGTCGCAAAACGAACACAAATGATTTGTGAATTGAACATGATAAGCCAGATGCCGAGCTCGTTATGCATTTCACACACAGTACGGCCCAGAGACCTACTCACGGCCGTAAGTGGTGCCCAGCATGTCTGAAGACAAACCCGAAGTCTTCGTGGGGGACTTCGTGACGTTTCGACCACCCAAGTTGCTGATTTACATTTACAGTGCCATGTACCGCATATGTGACGCAATTACTCAAGAAATGACTACCACGTGCAAATGCGGAGTTTTTGAGTGCAGACTGCATAAGGCTATCAGTTCCTGGACACCAAACGTGCAGTGCTGATGTGCAGATTACAGCACACACGATCTGCAACCATCCGGGTTGGCGTGCATGGCATGCCGATAAAATCCCGGCCTAGCGTCAACCGACTTCCAGCTGTTTTTAGGACATCTCACAGTGGGCGTCGACTTCCTCTCCGAGATGGCAGCGACTGTCTCATGAATGCCAACACCGAAACTCCCTGCGGCAAATTGACAATGGGACACCCAGAACGGCGGTCGGCCGAGTCCTCTAGACGCCATTCGATGGAGCCGCTCTCCGAGAAGTGAACAATGAAGCCCACCGAGACCGAGAGGCAGCCGCGACGAGGCCCCCGCAGGTGCTGGGGTTCGAAGTGAGCTCGCGCCACGCGGCCCACGATCAATATTCCGTCAAGTGGCGAATGCCAACTGGAAATTGTCCGCGGAGTCCTACACCAAGCGCTCTGGCGGCGTCGTGGGTCGTCTCGACACGGAAGCTCCGTTGATTCAGTCTGCCGCCGTATATTCGTTTAGCCAGGCCTGGAGTGCTGGAGACTCCAGGGGTTCATACAAGTCGACTTACTTGACTTATATTATGATCCCAGAGCATTTATCAGAAATAGAATGGTTTGAGACCGGTGGTTGCATCATTAGGGATCAAGAACCAAGGGGAAAAGTCGCGATGGAGTGACGCAAATCAATGCAGGTAAAAAGCATTAAGAACATTGAAGCACAGTCACTGACAGCAGTCTTTGGACTTCAAAATGTTGTTAGACACAATATCGAGGTGCCCATGTAGTCAGTCGCCACGATAAAATGGCAGCGCTTACCTTTGAATGCATCGTAAAGCACACCACTGTGAGGAGAGCTGAGCGAGGACAAGAAACGGGCCATGGAGCTCCCTTGCTACAGGCCCAGGGTCGAGCAACATGTTGCGACAGGAGAGCTGAGCAAGGGCGAGAGACGGGACATGTGGCTCCCCTGCTACAGACACAGGATCGAGCACCGTGTCGCGACAGGGAACTGATGAACCTCAACTACGCCCTCTTGACATTTCGTAAACACATTTTCTTTTTCTATCGCATTCATTTTTCGCTTACGTACATTGATCTCAGACATGAGTGAAGTTTATTTCGACAATTATGCACAGTGCATTCAAATTAGGGGAGGGGAGGGGCGTGTTCAATGTTTGGCGAATGGATCGATCCGACTGTGGAAACACTGCCATCAGCTACCGAATGTATTCGTTGAAAAACCAATTAGCTCCCTGAGCTGCCAGCTGCCCTGAGGCCAGAGCCGGCTGCGCCACCACCGACCCCCATTGGGATATCAGCTTTGGACATCCACCGACTTGGCCCCGTCCCCATACAATATTTTCCATGAAGAAAACGTATGTACACTTCAAAGGCAATATTGTGCTGAACACTGCTACGAATTGAAACTAAAAGACGAGGTTTAAATCTGGGTAAAGGAATTAGAACGTACAACTCTGACCCCCAAAAAAGAAAAAGTTTTTCCAAATCATGATAGCCATGTCGAGACTGGCGGACCGTTGAAATGAACGTTTGTAGCACATGCATGCAGTAATGCAGCTGGTTTGAGCATCGCCCTCGCTCTAAATTATGTCAAGCGTTTCACATTTCCCGTTTGAGCCAGGGTTAATTTATTATTCATGTGACAGAATTTATAACAACTAATCAAGTAAGTCAATTTCAGTACTGCAGCAGGGTGGCAAGAGATGGTTCCGACACGAACAGTGGACTGGGAGGGAGGGGAAGGATGGGAGTCGGGAGCCGCTGCAATACCTTCGCCAGCAGTGTCGCCTCGCCAGTGATCTTGTCAGTATCAATGTCACCAGTGGCCTTGTCAGTATCAATGTCACCAGTGGCCTTGTCAGTATCAATGTCACCAGTGGTCTTGTCAGGGTCAAGTGGGCTTGCTTTTTACCGCTATCCACTGCTCACGCTCTCTATCTACCAGCACAGCTGCACGAAACGCATAGTGATGCGCTGGACGAGCAGCAGCAAGTGTGAAGAGTGCAGTAGGACCCAGCAGTGCAGTGCCGTCGATAATAGTGCAACAGTCGCAGAAGCATCGCCTCGGGCGTTGCTTCTGCGCCCCTTCAAGCATGCATCCAACCACGCTCATTCAAGCGTGCATCCAACCACGCCCCTCAAGCGTGCATGCGGAGCTAAGTGATTTCGAATGCGATACATGCACCCAATTGCATTACTAAAGGCAGACATAATACGCGCCAACCCTTTTGGAACTGAGCTCGAGACCCCGGGATGCAAACACGTCAACCACCTGCCAGTGCCACCCGGGACGGATGACAGGTGCCAGCTGCGCTGCGAGGTGAATGACATGCGCCCGAAAAAGAAGAGAACAAAAATGACGTGCCCACGCGCGGAAAATACACCACAAACCCCGCACTTTGAAAACGGATTGAGAATGCTTCGGGAGAAAAAAAACTGCGACGGAAATTGGTAGACACCAAAGTGAAAAGAGCAGACTGGCTTCGAATAAGAAAATTAGGGTCTCCTGAAATGCTCAATTCCACTGTGAAGCGGTGTTGAAGACTATCCACGAGCAGACATGCCGCCGCAAATCCTCTCCTTTGCACACTGACTAAGAGTATTTCATGAAGAACATTGGGATGAAAATGAACAAAAACAAAATTGAAAGACCTCATCTGACCCTTAGGGACGAGATTAGAACGCGAAGCGCCTCAGGAAAACATTATTGTTTCAGAAGTGAACATAGCGCCGGGCTGCCCAGATAATATTTGTACCACATAACAGGGGGTGGACTGGCTCGCACGTCGCCCACAATCGTAAAATATACTTACAAAAGCATATTTACGGCTTTAACTCTAGCACAGCGAGGATCTATACCGTTGAGGCTCATTAGACGTCCTTGCAAGCTTTTACAGGTCACTACATACCACGCTTGGTGTGACCTACCAGGGTTCAGCCTGACCTGACACGCTAACCACGTACGTTGCAAGGCTACCTGGTGTGATCTGCTTGGATTCAGTCTGACCTGACCCACTAAGCACGTGCACATATAAAGAACATAGCCAATGCGTGAACCCACTGCAATCAAGGAGATATAGGAACATGGGTAAATAGCTACCTTCAAGCATGCGAACAAGCTGATGTATTGGATGATCCAAAGATGAATATTCAGTGATTCAGCATGTCCGAGATCGGAGTGGTCTTTAGTTTTAACGAGTATCTTTACAGAAAGTGGTACTGGTTGGGAACTAATGTCAGAGTTACAATTACTGCGCAGTCTGCGCTTCAGAGGAACCTCAGGAGAGCCGGTAATGACGTCGACAGATCGTCATTACCGGCTCATTGCCATTGATGAAACCCTGCCATGAAAATATGTTACATCGTGAGGAAGTTCAATCTCAAATTGTTCGCACCCTGAAGTCGAGTGCTACCTTAAGCAGCACCCTTGTCACGTCAGCCATCTCGATACCCATGCGTCCATCGGGCAGGGACGCATGTCTGGAGTAGCATATCAACTGGAGCGCTGTCCCTGGCAGAGTAATTAAGTCTTGGTATAGTAGTGCAACTAGGTCTCAGTACAGTAGTATACCTAATAACTTAACCCCGGTAGTGCAATTGGTTAGAGCGCTGGCCTGCACTGGTTTCCCCTGACCTGACAACACAGGATTCTAGTCGCTTCACACGTTCGAATTTAGTCCCCGGCTGGGAGGGTTAGTTGGCAGCTGGCCCTATAAGGCCGGAGGCGAGCTACAAGGCCTATATGAGGCCGGGGCGAGCTAAAAGACCTATATGAGCCCGGGGGCGAGCTATAAGGCCGGGGGCGGCCGTGTCGATGCAATGACGGCACGTTAAACTCTCGGTCAAAATTCTGCTGTTGAATCAGAATTCATGGATCGGGTGTTGGGGCCAGGATTTACGCAATAAACTCTGCTTAGCAATAGGACCATGGTTCGTAAATCCGCCCCAGCAAGAACTCGGATTTAATTCACGAGAAAAAACTAAGCCTAGTTGTATAATTAAGCCTCAGTCCAGTAGTGCTACTAAGTATCAGTCCAGTAGCGCAATTAAGTCTCAGTCAAGTAGTATAACTAATTCCTCACCCCGTAGTGTAACCAAGTCTCAGTCCGGTATTGCAACTATGTCTAAGTGTTGAACTTGGCGAGTTCAACACTCAGACTTATTATAGATCGCTGACAATTCCATGCAGTTGGTCCCCCAGTTGGCTCATCATCAGTCGGATGGGGGACAGTTACCCCAGTTGACCGCCTAACATTATGTTCCCATTGACGTGGAACACGTAAGAATTCGGCACGCATAGGAGCTGATCGCTTCGCTTGATAAAACCTCTTGCTCTTCCAAAGTACCCGGATATGCAATGAGCAGCAACAACATGGTGATGATATAGACCCCTTGCCCACAATGCAGGTACCCAATGCACACGTTTCCTGCTTTAATTTAGCTGAAAAACGGGCCAGTGGCTTCCGGAAACTTGAACACTGACGTGTGTTTTTATGCTCACTCTGCCGCCAAATGTCCGCAGAATGAGCGCAATCTTTCCCACAGCAATACACCTTTGGTCCGTCGTGGGGCCCATCACGTCCGGCGCGGTTTCCGGTGATCTCGGAGACGACACTTTAAAGTGCCGGCGGACGGCCGACTCAGTGCCGTCCGAGCGCATTACGTGACGTCACGGCCGACCGGCGCACAGGCCAGAGGGGAGGGGAGGGTTTATGCCGCAGTAAGCCGGCAGATAGCATTAGCGGCCGTGGCTGTCGCGTTAATAAGTCCACATTCCGGCCGGTGTTACACACGGTGCGGCCGCCGGCCTGCTGAAATGGCAGCCCCGAGCCGCAATGGTGCTCCAAATTTCACGCGTGGTGGGATGAGCCGCCGCGGCCGGCCACGCAGGTCGGCTGTGGTGAGGTTAGGTACGGCAGGTCGGCTGTGGCGAGGTCAGGTCCGGCAGGTCGGCTGTGGCGAGGTCAGGTCCGGCAGGTCGGCTGTGGCGAGGTCAGGTCCGGCAGGTCGGCTGTGGCGAGGTCAGGTCCGGCAGGTCGGCTGTGGCGAGGTCAGGTCCGGCAGGTCGGCTGTGGCGAGGTCAGGTCCGGCAGGTCGGCTGTGGCGAGGTCAGGTCCGGCAGGTCGGCTGTGGCGAGGTCAGGTCCGGCAGGTCGGCTGTGGCGAGGTCAGGTCCGGCAGGTCGGCTGTGGCGAGGTCAGGTCCGGCAGGTCGGCTGTGGCGAGGTCAGGTCCGGCAGGTCGGCTGTGGCGAGGTCAGGTCCGGCAGGTCGGCTGTGGCGAGGTCAGGTCCGGCAGGTTGGCTGTGGTGAGGTCATGTCCGGCAGGTCGACTGTGGCAGGATCAGGTCCGTCAGGTCGGCTGTGGCAGGATCATGTCCGGCAGGTCGGCTGTGGTGAGGTCAGGTCCGGCAGGTCGGCTGTGGTGAGGTCAGGTCCGGCAGGTCGGCTGTGGCGAGGTCAGGTCCGGCAGGTTGGCTGTGGTGAGGTCAGGTCCGGCAGGTCGGCTGTGGCGAGATCAGGTCCGGCGGGTTGGCTTTGGTGAGGTCAGGTCCGGCGGGTCGGCTGTGGCGAGGTTAGGTCCGGCAGGTCGGCTGTGGTGAGGTCAGGTCCGGCAGGTCGGCTGTGGCGAGGTCAGGTCCGGCAGGTCGGCTGTGGCGAGGTCAGGTCCGGCAGGTCGACTGTGGCGAGGTCAGGTCCGGCAGGTCGGCTGTGGCGAGGTCAGGTCCGGCAGGTCGGCTGTGGCGAGGTCCGTTCCGGTAGTCGTGTTGTCTCATCACTAACGCTGAGTAGCTCTGAACTGCCGCGGTGTTCTGAAATCAGTCAGCTATATATCTCTGCTGCTCCCCAGAAAAATGTGCACTGCCCAATCAGCAATGTTTTGTCGTCTACATCAAACCCGCCTCGTCCTGTCGGCACCATGTTCTCCTTACTGCAAGATGATTTCTGCTTTCTGACAATGCTCCTCATCTCTCGCAGACGTTGTCGTATTTGGCGGCGGTACTTTGCCTGACAAACTTCCGGCAGCAACGTAAATTCGCCACCCCTGGTGATGCCAGCTCCTCTTCCGGTGGGATGTCAACTGGCCGATATCATCATCACATTAGCGTTCCTCAGACTTGACCTCCACAACCAGCGTCCTGCCCTATCGGACCTCGCGCTACCTACATAGGTGCACAAATTGGTAAAGCCGTCTTCCATAAGGAAACGAGGCTTTCAGGCTATTTCGCTTACAATCTCTGTCCCTCTCCGGTAATCTACATGATAATCACGGTGCCTTACGGCAATGGCTACACGCCACCTACAGCCCTGTCTTGTGAGGCGAGGAGAATCCAATGGGGCAGTTTCACGAGACATGCGACGTTTGCAGTCGAGTCGTGGTGGCGCAGCTCGGGCTGTGAGGATCAATAGAAAGAAGACAAACGGGCTGGTGTTATTAAAATAAATGATGCATTCACCTGCCATGTTCGATGAAGGAACACAGTTGAGATGAATGCTACACAGGTTGCAATTTGTATTTGTTGGTGTTTGTGGAGCTTTTTAAATTGTGGTTACTCTCGAGCGAAAGAAGAGTATGTCTCATGACCACCAGACTTCTGTCTCATGCAAGTAGGGGGTTTTATGCACCTCGGGGAAACTACTCTGTACCCAGCGCCCCGCCCTACCATTCCTCGGCACCACCTACTATGCACACAGCGCCCCATCCAACCAGACCTCGGCTCCACCGACCTGAGAGAGCGAGTCAGATAGCCACAAGAAGAGTCAACTTCCTCCATGCCGGCGGTGATCTGTATGCTTGCAGCGTGTCGAGTCTGCCCCATCCTCCGTTAATGAAACGCCAAGGTAATTAACTACATTGTTGTCACCTCTGCTATCTCGCCAGCCGGCGAATTAACCACTAATCGCCGCCAGAATATGCCGGCCGAATATAGAACAGCCTCCGCCTCGGGGTCGCCCACTGCTGTCGGCGCCGATCACTACTGTCGGCGCCGATCACTGACTCCGGCACCGACCACTGACTCCGGCGCCGATCACTACTGTCGGCGCCGATCACTGACTCCGGCACCGACCACTGACTCCGGCGCCGATCACTACTGTCGGCGCCGATCACTGACTCCGGCGCCGATCACTGCTGTCGGCACCGGTCACTGACTCCGGCGCCGATCACTGCTGTCGGCGCCGGTCCCGACTCGGCGCCGGCCACTGCTGTCGGCGCCGGTCACGACTCCGGCGCCGACCACTGACTCCGGCGCCGATCACTGCTGTCGGCGCCGGTCACTGACTCCGGCGCCGACCACTGACTCCGGCGCCGATCACTGCTGTCGGCACCGGTCACTGACTTCGGCGCCGATCGCTACTTCCGGTGTCATCAGTGTCTCCGTCGCCGATAATTACTTCCGTGATCGTCACTTCCTTGGGTGCCGATCACATCTCGGCTCCGATTACTGATTCCAGCGCCCCGCATTACTTCTTGAGCCGATCACTGAATCCAGCGCCTTTCTCCACCTTCGCAGACGATCACTGAATCCAACACCCCTCAATGCCCTCGGAGACAATCACTGAATCCGGCGCATCTCACTACCTCCGGAGCCGATGACTGAGTCTGGAGCATCTCACCTCCTCCGGAGCCGGTCACTAAGTCTGGAGCGTCTCACCTCCTCCGGAGCCGATGACTGAGTCTGGAGCGTCTCACCTCCTCCGGAGCCGATGACTGAGTCTGGAGCGTCTCACCTCCTCCGGAGCCGATGACTGAGTCTGGAGCGTCTCACCTCCTCCGGAGCCGATGACTGAGTCTAGAGCGTCTCACCTCCTCCGGAGTCGATGACCGAGTCTGGAGCGTCTCACCTCCTCCGGAGCTGATGACTGAGTCTGGAGCGTCTCACCTCCTCCGGAGCTAGTCACTGAGTCTGGAGCGTCTCACCTCCTCCGGAGCTGATGACTGAGTCTGGAGCGTCTCACCTCCTCCGGAGCCGATGACTGAGTCTGGAGCGTCTCACCTCCTCCGGAGCCGATGACTGAGTCTGGAGCGTCTCACCTCCTCCGGAGCCGATGACTGAGTCTGGAGCGTCTCACCTCCTCCGGAGCCGATGACTGAGTCTGGAGCGTCTCACCTCCTCCGGAGCTGATGACTGAGTCTGGAGCGTCTCACCTCCTCCGGAGCTGATGACTGAGTCTGGAGCGTCTCACCTCCTCCGGAGCCGATGACTGAGTCTGGAGCGTCTCACCTCCTCCGGAGCCGATGACTGAGTCTGGAGCGTCTCACCTCCTCCGGAGCCGATGACTGAGTCTGGAGCGTCTCACCTCCTCCGGAGCCGATGACTGAGTCTGGAGCGTCTCACCTCCTCCGGAGCCGATGACTGAGTCTGGAGCGTCTCACCTCCTCCGGAGCCGATGACTGAGTCTGGAGCGTCTCACCTCCTCCGGAGCCGATGACTGAGTCTGGAGCGTCTCACCTCCTCCGGAGCCGATGACTGAGTCTGGAGCGTCTCACCTCCTCCGGAGCCGATGACTGAGTCTGGAGCGTCTCACCTCCTCCGGAGCCGATGACTGAGTCTGGAGCGTCTCACCTCCTCCGGAGCCGATGACTGAGTCTGGAGCGTCTCACCTCCTCCGGAGCCGATGACTGAGTCTGGAGCGTCTCACCTCCTCCGGAGCCGAGGATGACTGAGTCTGGAGCGTCTCACCTCCTCCGGAGCCGATGACTGAGTCTGGAGCGTCTCACCTCCTCCGGAGCCGATGACTGAGTCTGGAGCGTCTCACCTCCTCCGGAGCCGATGACTGAGTCTGGAGCGTCTCACCTCCTCCGGAGCCGATGACTGAGTCTGGAGCGTCTCACCTCCTCCGGAGCCGATGACTGAGTCTGGAGCGTCTCACCTCCTCCGGAGCCGATGACTGAGTCTGGAGCGTCTCACCTCCTCCGGAGCCGATGACTGAGTCTGGAGCGTCTCACCTCCTCCGGAGCCGATGACTGAGTCTGGAGCGTCTCACCTCCTCCGGAGCCGATGACTGAGTCTGGAGCGTCTCACCTCCTCCGGAGCCGATGACTGAGTCTGGAGCGTCTCACCTCCTCCGGAGCCGATGACTGAGTCTGGAGCGTCTCACCTCCTCCGGAGCCGATGACTGAGTCTGGAGCGTCTCACCTCCTCCGGAGCCGATGACTGAGTCTGGAGCGTCTCACCTCCTCCGGAGCCGATGACTGAGTCTGGAGCGTCTCACCTCCTCCGGAGCCGATGACTGAGTCTGGAGCGTCTCACCTCCTCCGGAGCCGATGACTGAGTCTGGAGCGTCTCACCTCCTCCGGAGCCGATGACTGAGTCTGGAGCGTCTCACCTCCTCCGGAGCCGATGACTGAGTCTGGAGCGTCTATCCTCCTCCGGAGCCGATGATTGAGTCTGGAGCGTCTCACCTCCTCCGGAGCCGATGACTGAGTCTGGAGCGTCTCACCTCCTCCGGAGCCGATGACTGAGTCTGGAGCGTCTCACCTCCTCCGGAGCTGATGACTGAGTCTGGAGCGTCTCACCTCCTCCGGAGCCGATGACTGAGTCTGGAGCGTCTCACCTCCTCCGGAGCCGATGACTGAGTCTGGAGCGTCTCACCTCCTCCGGAGCCGATGACTGAGTCTGGAGCGTCTCACCTCCTCCGGAGCCAGTCACTGAGTCTGGAGCGTCTCACCTCCTCCGGAGCCGATGACTGAGTCTGGAGCGTCTCACCTCCTCCGGAGCCGATGACTGAGTCTGGAGCGTCTCACCTCCTCCGGAGCCGATGACTGAGTCTGGAGCGTCTCACCTCCTCCGGAGCCGATGACTGAGTCTGGAGCGTCTCACCTCCTCCGGAGCCGATGACTGAGTCTGGAGCGTCTCACCTCCTCCGGAGCCGATGACTGAGTCTGGAGCGTCTCACCTCCTCCGGAGCCGATGACTGAGTCTGGAGCGTCTCACCTCCTCCGGAGCCGATGACTGAGTCTGGAGCGTCTCACCTCCTCCGGAGCCGATGACTGAGTCTGGAGCGTCTCACCTCCTCCGGAGCCGATGACTGAGTCTGGAGCGTCTCACCTCCTCCGGAGCCAGTCACTGAGTCTGGAGCGTCTCACCTCCTCCGGAGCCGAGGACTGAGTCTGGAGCGTCTCACCTCCTCGGGAGCCGGTCACTGACGCTGACATCCTGTGGTCGGGTGGCGACCACAGTTTCCGGCGCCCCTCACTGCTGGCGTGCTGGCCAACTTCACCGGTGTCGGGCAATGCCTTCGCCGCAGATCAATCGGTCGGGTGCTAAGTTGCAACTTGCTCGGGCGCCGTGCACCAGCTCAGATGACACCGACCCTCTGCGGGTCGGCGATACCTGACACGGTGCTCGGATTCAGTGTTGGCACTCGGTGGTGCACCCACTGTCCCCCTGCAACCTCAACACGTCTGGTACGCCTCGGTACTGGAAGCGAGGCTGTATGGCCGCACGCGACCCCTCCATCCGATTGCATGATCTGCAGCTGGCCGTCTGAATGTGCGCCCTGCAGGTTCACAGAAGTCGGTCGTCAGCCAACCGTCGCAGTCGGGTCACCGGAGTCACCTCTGACCAGTGTCCATCTGTCGGTGGAGCCAACCAGCCCCCGCTCCGGTCCCCACCCATGCTCCGCCACATGGTACTCATACATGTCGCGTCACGTGTGGCCGACAACGAGCGGCTTTACGCATGGTGCTAACTGGGACTGCAGTGACACGGCCGTCTGTGTCGCTGGATTGGCTGCAAAATTCGCCACACTCATAGTGGCGTCATGCGGTGACAAACAGATGAATATGTCACGCATGAGATCGTACGTTTTGGGGACGTGAATATATATCACGACAGCAGACAGTGGCTGCGTCTTGAATATGTCAGTTTGTTGAAAGTTATTTAACTGTTATCAGAAGTGTTGAAGTTTGGAATGCGCAGCTTATACTGTCTTATATCAACTGTGACTATTTGGCTAAAAGAAAGGAGTGGGTGTTAGAGGTAAACGTTGCTTTGATATAACCTGCTATGGTTAGCTCACAATACTAGCACGGTTGCGACACACGTTCACGTTCTGCACTGTGATGTGAAGCGGACATGGGTGAACAGTGACGCAGCCAGGAGTTTCCAAAGGAGGGACCGGACCCAAACAATATAACTGGATGAAGAATGCTTTCGGCGCACGAAACGAGCAAAAATGTTCGGTTTGGCGTGATGCGAATCACAAAATGTATTGCTTGATCTAGTGTTATTTGCTCTGGTATTGAGGGCCGGGAGGGGAGAGCCGGTCGCCATCTTGGATACGCCTCTGCCAGTGGACAGAATCAGTTCATGTGCACACTGTGATTTCGTGCTGTTTGTAATAACGCTAGCAATACATGATGCTATACATGGATTTGCGCGCTTACTGTGGGCACGCAACGCATGGACATGTCATGGCTCATATCTGCTAAAAATAAACCGGATTGTGCTCAGGTTTTGAATACCAAGCTACTTGTTCATTGCCTAGCCTGAGGAACTTTAAAACAGTTTCAATAAATCGACTTGATGAAAGAAAACAAATCATAGCTCAGTTTTGCGCCTTGTTCACCGCACAAGTCAGATAGTGCAGGTGCCTGGAGATGCATGTTCGACATTCTCTGGTGCAGTACCGCTGGCACATTGCACGCTTCTTGCTAGTAATATTGGTACACGCCGATACTCGTGTCGACAACTAGGGAACTAAGGGATGGATCACCACGGAAGATGATGTAAACAGGGGTCTTGCGATGAACGATGATAAACATATTCCTGCAAGGAGACATTTACAGCGCTCACATACTCACAGTTATATAGTTTTTCACCCATAACTAGCTGAAAATAAATCCCAGTCGAACGAAATGCTTATGTAAAAGAGCAGTCTTCCCCAAGGAATTTGTCACCATGTTGACTTCATGTTGACTGACAGAGCTGGTAAGTGAGCTGATAATCTGATCATATCATGCGCTCACAACGTCCTCTGTTAGTACCGGACGTCACCGTGAGAACAACGTCGCTCGGACACAGCAGCAGAACGTCGCTCGGACACAGCAGCAGAACGTCGCTCGGACACAGCAAACCCCCCCGAAAAACAACAAAACCCCCTCCAAAAAAAAACAAAAACCCCCCCGGAAAAAAAAAAAAAACCCCCCCCCAAAAAAAAAAAAAAACCCCCCCCAAAAAAAAGCAGAACGTCACGTCGGCACAGCACCACAACGAGTGGGTTGCACATCACATCAACAGTCCTCAATTGTGTCAGCTGAACCACACCGTTCACAGAGCGAGCCAATATGTCAGCCTTCCAGCGTGAGCATTGCTCAGCTGGACGACATGCTGCAGTCGACGCCGCTCAGCCGTCCCGCGGATGTCGCGCAAATGCGGTCCATGGGGATCGACCCGGCGCAAACGGCCGACCGAGAGGCATCAGCGCCAGCGGCCACGCGCGTAGCCAGCACGTGCGCAAACAGGGCGCATGTGCCCGTCATCAATCATCGGCTGATCCGCACTCGATGACGTCATCGGCCAGCATGTGCCAGCTGGCGCGTGCAGCGGCCGAGCCGCCCGTACGAGGAGTGATGTGCGCTTTGAGGCCGGCCGCCACCTGTCGAAGAGTACCGCCGGGTGAGACGCGAGCGGTTATGATCGGCTCTGAGTCAGACGTGATCGGGCACCGTGGCGGCGGTCTGGCGCAGTCAGACGGTGCCGCTGTATGCATGGGAGATCTCTCTGTGGAGAGCTACGTCGTCGTTGGGCCGTATATTGGATATGGTGCGAACTTGATGAGTGCGGCAGCTGGACAAGCTGGACGCTTAGCAGATGCGGCTTACTCACGTGGTGTGTGATTTGCTTCTGCTTTTGCTCGATCATCGGGTGCCACATAAGCCGGCTTAACGTGTGTTTTACTGCTAGCGGCAAGTAGTACTTTGCTTCAGCTAGAGGGAATATTGCTACAGAAAGAGCAGTGTCGGTGAGTGAAACACTGAGTGATGCCTGTGGACCACTCAGTGGTGGGTGTGGGCCACTCGGTTGTGAGTGTGGACCACTCAATGGTGGCTGTGAAGTACTCAGTGGTGGCTGTGAAGCACTCTGTGGTGGTTGTGAAGCACTTAGTGGTGGTTGTGAAGCACTCAGTGGTGGATGTCAGTGGAACCCAATGGTGCCAGTGATGGCTTGTCTCTCTGCTCAGTGCTGTCGGTTGAGTGACAGGGACAGCGACGGCGGAGGCTGGAAAGTGAGGGAAGGTGGCTGGAAGTGTGGAGAAAACAACTTCCTTTCTATTAAACGATACTTTAAGAGGCAAAGCATGGTGGCATTGGATATTTGAAAATATCGTCAATGCCATTCCAGTGATGTTGATGCTGTATGTCTCAATACACTGGACTGTCTGAGTACATTTTGGAATAGAGGAAATGTACAATTTGAGCGTTCTTTTTAGTAATTGGTTGTCCACTCCGGTCATGTTCCACTGTGGCTAGCGGAGTTGCCGAGCGGTGATGAGGTCACACTGGAGTCATCCGTGACCACCGCCACAGGGTCTAAAGGTCAAGGGCTTGGTTCCAGGAGCAGCGTGACATCTCAGATATTGGTTAAGTACTTCTTGTTGGCTAGGTGTAGGGGGCATATTTTATTGTATGCTTCACATAAATGATTGGGTCAGATGTAATTTATACGGTTTGGTTTTAATGATGGCTGTCCGAATTTGTCATCTAACGAAGGACCATCATCTTATCAACAAAGATTACTTACTTCCTTCAAACAAAACAGAGAAATTCGTGTCATGCGGGTTTTTTTAGGGCATCGGTGAAACAACTGAGTGTGTGACGTATACACCAATCCAAATACTTAGCCGAAGATACGAGCAATCTCTACATTCTCCTGCCAATATTCAATTTTTAACCCCAATATCAACTAAGTTCTTACATCCATGCTCGAGACTAATGCGCGATCTCCATTTACTGCCATTTGAACTGTGGGAACCTCGGCTTTATATCCCATTGGGAATGCCAGTAAAGGCTGTGATAATGGAGGCTGGCACGTCAGCACGTTCAACAGTCGGCCCATTATAACTGTGCAGCTTCGAGCTCCCATTGGGCTTGTTGCCAACAGTTCTTGAAGACAAAATTAATGAGACTAATGTCGTCGCCAAGAACTGTTCACAACATGTCGAGTAGCAGCGCCCAGTTGTAATTAGCTGACGAAGTAGTCTGCTGTCATTCTAAGTAGTCTGTCGTATTAAGTAGTCTGGTGAATTAAGTAGTCTGGCTTACCAATTAAGCTATCGCATTAAGTAGTATGTCTACTAAGTAGTCTGTCGTACAAAGTAGTCTGGTATACTAACTAGTATGTCGCACTAACTAGTCTGTCGTGCTAAGTAGTGTGTTGTACCCAGCAGTGATCGTACTAACTAGTCTGTCGTACCCAGCAGTGTGTCGTACTGAGTAGTCTGTCTACTAATCAGTCTGCTGTACTGTGCGGTAGTGTGTCTACTAAGCAGTCTGCTACACTAAGTAGTCTGTCTACTAATCAGTCTGCTGTACTGTGCGGTAGTGTGTCTACTAAGCAGTCTGTTATACTAAGTAGTCTGTCTACTAATCAGTCTGCTGTACTGTGCGGTAGTGTGTCTACTAAGCAGTCTGTTATACTAAGTAGTCTGTCTACTAATCAGTCTGCTGTACTGTGCGGTAGTGTGTCTACTAAGCAGTCTGTTATACTAAGTAGTCGGCCGAACTAAGAAGCTTTCCGTACTAAGTAGGCTGTCGTACTCATCACCGTGCCTAGAAAATTGTTCATGGTAGGACCGGAGCAAAATGCTGAACCTGGCGAACCTGTTGTTGCATGCGACTGGACAAGTAGCATAGAAAACATGATTTGTCTTCATCCAGGAGGCTGGAAAAGATGACGCCTCGGTCTGCTGACCTTTACTCATACTAGTCTATATTATTACGACCCCTGGAAAGAAGCCAACTTTCATACGCCAATAAAGTTTGTGTACATGTTTGCCTTGCTCTAGGGATGAATCTGGTCTTGCTGTCGGTACCTCAAACCAATCAGTCAGTCAACTGACCATTTTCTTGAAAATTGCCAAGAGCAAGTACAATTTAACACCTACTTGGTTTGTCAGATATTCCAGAAATGTTTGTGTCCAGTAAAATTAGAACCAAGTACAGTTATGTACCACAGCAGAAGAAAGTGACCTCCATCTGATATAGATGCATAACTGTAAAGTCTCATTTACATTCAACACCACGAAACTCTGCATGCTGTTTTCTACATTCGTTTCAGCGTTGCACATTTCGCTCTGCTCGATTACCAAAAAGGAGCATCACCCATTATATGACACGATATACACCCATTAATGTTTGTGTTGGCAGTACTCTAGGCCAATGGGCTCCGAGGTACCGATGGCGTACATCCGCTCGGGCCTTAGAGACAGCCAAGCTGGTTTCCCACCAAATTACGGTCTTGCCACGATAGAATGGCGTGCTGGAGGAGGAAAAGTTAAGTCGTATAACTCCTCAGTGAGGCCCAACTTTGATCAAATGTGGCGGAGCGAGGAGCAAAGGGCATTGATCCGTGCTTCTTCTCCAAAAGTTAACCAGTATAATGAGCTCATGCTTTTAGGCTCAATGACACAAGCCAATAAAGTTGGACGTATAATGCTCAACAGGGTGTGAGGGATTTACCGTTATTTGTAGCAATTTCTCAATATGGAAAGTAAAGGGAAAATGTCGTCCTTACTAAACACGATAGGCGTACTTCAACTGCAGCTGGCAGAATGTCGATTATGGAATACAACGCACCACGGACGAAACTGGTCATCACTGGAGCTGGCAGCCACATGATGCACTCGTAACGCCACAGGTCGGTAAGAGCCATGCGCACCGGCTGATACCGTGCACAGTGGTGAGGCCCCTCAACTCTGCACAAGACTTTGGGCTCGGCAGACGAACACGAACGACCCAGCCGGCCCGATCGCCTCAGCCAAGAAAGTCCGGCCGGGCACGGAAACCAGCGTCACCTCGGAACCCGACCTCGAGCACAGCTTGATGTAGTTCAGGTAGTCAGTCGGACTGTACAGCACACCGACCACGGCTACCGTGAAGCAGCCTGATGTAGTTCAGGTAGTCAGTCGGACTGTACAGCACAGCGACCACGGCTACCGTGAAGCAGCCTGATGTAGTTCAGGTAGTCAGTCGGGCTGTACAGCACACCGACCACGGCTACCGTGAAGCAGCCTGATGTAGTTCAGGTAGTCAGTCGGGCTGTAGAGCACACCGACCACGGCTACCGTGAAGCAGCCAGATGTAGTTCAGGTAATCAGTCGGACTGTAGAGCACACCGACCACGGCTACCGTGAAGCAGCCAGATGTAGTTCAGGTAATCAGTCGGGCTGTAGAGCACACCGACCACGGCTACCGTGAAGCAGCCTGATGTAGTTCAGGTAATCAGTCGGGCTGTAGAGCACACCGACCACGGTTACCGTGAAGCAGTCGATGTGGGTGCTTTGTGGGTGGACGTGTGGGATAGAACGGTGGACATTTACCAGCCCCGGGCACGACCACTGATGGCTAATCGGGGCACCAGTCGTCGGAAATGGGCTGGTGGGAGATTAATTTGTTGCCACGGTAACGCCACGCCTGCCACCACACCCACTCTACCCTGCAGCTCTGGTGTCCCGGTAACAACTGAAGAGGAACAGGGTAAAGGAGAGAGGTGCAGAGTGAATGGGAACGGTGGAAATGGATCGGAGGTGGTGCCCCCAGTAACACCTCCGATCAATCCTCAAGAGGCTCAGAATAACGGGAAGAGGTACAGAGTAAAAAGGACGATAGAGTTTGACCCGAGGTGGTGCCCTTGGTACCATCCTGCCAAGAGGTACATAGTAAAGGATACGGTGAGTTTGATCGGAGGTGGTGCCATCGGTACCACCTCGCCAAGAGGTACAGAGTAAAGGGTACGGAGGAGCTTAATCGGAGGTGGTGCCATCGGGGCCACCTCGCCAAGAGGTACAGAGTAAAGGGAGGAGGTAAAGTGTAAAGGACACGGTGGAGTTGGATCGGAGGTGGAGTTTGATCGGAGGTGGTGCCCTCGGCGACACCTCGCCAAGAGGTGCAGAGTAAAGGGAAGAGGTACAGATTAAAAATCACGGTGGAGGTGAGGTTTGATCGGAGGAGGTGCCATTTCCATCACCAGCACCGATTTCCACGTATGCTGGTTTGTCATCATTTACCAAAAAACAAACACTTCTTTCAGCTTGAAAATGTTTTTCTTTTTGTGAGAAAGCAATGGTGTATTGCGGCGCCGGGTGATGACGAAGCATTGTCGTCGAATTGGCAAAGTATGCACGAACTCAGTTAGAAAATGGCTAATCTGGATGCGTTTCGGTGTTTGCTTTGATAAGTAGTTACTGGCTTTGATGACAAGTGTCATGCCGATATTTTACCTGGCACAATTAGCATGCGAGCGGACTCCTTACAGAATGGAAAATTATTGCATTATTGCTCTTGTATTGAATTCGTAATATGAACCACATGAACATAATCATTTGACCCAGAAGCTTGGCTTGTATAAAACATGTTTTCGATGCACACGCGATTCTCTATCGACTTATCCAATACTCACGAATACATCGAATTATTATGATTGAAATGTCACCTTGGTGCCCGAGCCTACACTATAAGTTCCAGTCCAAGTAACTACCAGGATATAGCAAATTGCACCGTTGGATCGACCCGCATCTAATATAGAACAAGCAGGCAGGTCCAGACAGCTTTGTGACCCCAATCATGTACCAATTGCATAAGCAATGCCACCAGTAGCTCACCGTGGCCGACAGCTGACGCGAGTTCAGCGTGTGGCACTCGGCTGCGCCCGAACGGCACGATAAGACATTCAGTTTCGTGACAAATTGCAAGCGTTGTAATCAGGCGGGATGGAGAGACAAAGTCGCATGAACATCAATTTAAGCCAGTCGCATATTACATCGAATTACGTCCCTCCTCAATCTTCGAGCGCCGAAATTGCGCCGGCGGCTGAACGCGGTGGACAACGCCACCAGACCGCGGAAAAGTCCGGCGGCCAGACCGGCATTTTACCTAATATGGTAAACAGTCCGGTGCGGCCGGCGGATACATCTCGGATCGCTGTGTGAACCGGGTGCCGTGCGCCGACGGTCAGAGTCCACGTCGGAGTTTGGTCCGTCGCGTCGGGGGGTATGTCGGAGTTTAGTCCGTCGTGTCGGGGTACGTCGGAGTTTGGTCCGTCGTGTCGGGGAGAATGTCGGAGTTTGGTCCGTCGTGTCGGGGAGAATGTCGGAGTTTAGTCCGTCGTGTCGGGGGGAATGTCGGAGTTTGGTCCGTCGTGTCGGGGAGTATGTCGGAGTTTGGTCCGTCGTGTCGGGGGGTACGTCGGAGTTTGGTCCGTCGTGTCGGGGGGTACGTCGGAGTTTGGTCCGTCGTGTCGGGGGGTACGTCGGAGTTTGGTCCGTCGTGTCGGGGAGTACGTCGGAGTTTGGTCCGTCGTGTCGGGGAGTATGTCGGAGTTTGGTCCGTCGTGTCGGGGAGAATGTCGGAGTTTGGTCCGTCGCGTCGGGGAGTATGTCGGAGTTTAGTCCGTCGTGTCGGGGGAGAATGTCGGAGTTTGGTCCGTCGTGTCGGGGAGTATGTCGGAGTTTGGTCCGTCGTGTCGGGGAGAATGTCGGAGTTTGGTCCGTCGCGTCGGGGAGTATGTCGGAGTTTGGTCCGTCGCGTCGGGGAGTACGTCGGAGTTTGGTCCGTCGTGTCGGGGAGTATGTCGGAGTTTGGTCCGTCGTGTCGGGGAGAATGTCGGAGTTTGGTCCGTCGTGTCGGGGAGAATGTCGAAGTTTGGTCGGTCGTGTCGGGGGGTACGTCGGCGTCCGATCCATCGCGGGACCTGGCGCCACGTTGAGCTGTGTCCAACTTTACGCGGGGATCGGCCGGCAAGGTGTGCTCTGACGGTAACCGGCGGCACATCACACACGATATTTTTAATGGAAACATCTCTCTTCCGTCGCCAACCTCTTCGGTGTTCTCCCACACCCCCGTGTGGTGTTGGGTGATCTCAGCGTACACCAACAGGCATGCGGCTGCCGCAGCACATCTTCACGCGGACACCACATTGAAACACTCTTCAACACCCACAACCACGGTCGTTTTGGAATGATCAAGCACCCACCCACAACACAGACATTCCACCGTACCGCTCACCTGCCATTGATCTATCACTTGCTTCGGTCGCCACTACTCTACTCTTCTCGTGGAACCCCCAATTGGACTCACTGTTTAACGATCTCTTCCCTATTCACGTCATACTTGAACGCTCACCCCAGTGAAAAGATTATTAATTCTTACTTTGGTGCATCCACTACCACTCTGAACTTGTGAGCACCTGAACTCTGAACTCTGAACATGTCAGCACCAGCCAAACTGAGCTACTCAAGCCTCAGCAATTCTTGAACTTGTACTGCTCGAAGGAGTGCCACGGTACACAACCGCCGCCATGCCATGCGTCCACTGAGTGGGCGGAAACGACCCTACCGACAATCGTCATCGACTCGCCTGGCGCTACGAACCTCGCGGCGGACAATGTGCTCAGACGAATAACGCTACGTCACAATTCGAGATTGCATCACTTTCTATACGTGATGGCAAGTGATGTCGGTGGAGCACGTTTGCAAAGCGAAATGGCCATCTGCTCCACTCTTCTCGTGCCTAGGACATTGACACTATTCACCCTCCCTAATCTGACCTCGCCCGTCCCGCCCCGACTTCGAGGTGCGATTGGGATCCTCAATGCCACTTTATTCGCGGCAGAAGCGCACGTCCAACATGCTCGTCGTGCCCCTGGCCGTAAGCACGTGCCATGGTGCAACGACGGCTGTCAACGCGCCGTCGCCCTGCGGCGGTAGGCTGAGAGGAAATTTCGCAAAAATCTCACATCACAAAATAGGTCAAAAGCCCGCGAAGCCAATAACGTTGTCGGTAAATCATCCTTTGGGGAAAAAACAGCTGGCAATAATATACCAACGTTTTTAATCGATTTACCACACCGACCAAATTTGGAATCAAATTCGCTCCTCCTATGGCAGAATCCCACCCCGCTCATTCCCCAAATGACCATTAACCAACGCCACCTTACCGAACCCACAGCCAACGCGGAACACTTCGCCACTGATTAAGTTAACATCTCAAACACACAGTATTCACACCACAGCACCACATTCCTTCACTATACTATCGCCACGTGGAGCCTTTCCTTCGACAACACTGAGCCTTATAATTCCCTCTTTGCTCTTTATGAACTAAATGTATCCATTTGACTTCAATCGCAACCAATGCTGATGTTGGCTCTGACCCATTAGCTTACCCCTTCCGCCAAAATCTATCTCATTCCGGAAAAGGCAATCTTCTTTCGGCACTAAGTGAATTATGAACCGACGGACCTTCTTCCCCCTCTTGGTCTTCTGACACTATTATTCCATCGCTAAGCCTAGAAAACCTCATCACCTGCCCTCGAGCTATCGTCATATCTCTCGTACTAGTTGTACCTCCAAACTCTTCGAAAGCATGGTCAATGGACGAATCAGAGTCGACCTAGAAAACAAAGACATTATTTCCCCTTTAAAAGCGGCTCTCAGTCCAGACACAGCATCACTGGCAAGTTCACTGAGATAGTGATTCGGTACAGCGTGATTTCCTGAAAAATACGAAACTGTCGCACGTTTTCCTGTATTTTCACTTGTCATTTAATAAAGTAAACAATACACTTCGAATGAAATTATAACGAATTGGTGTCAGGGGCAGAATTATCACCTTTATCACACACTTTCTCGCTAACCGATCATTCACAGTCCGCTGCGGCAACATCCACTCCCAGTCCTACAATTTCGATCAAGGCCTCCCACACGGCAGCGTTTAATCCCCCACCCTCCTTCACGGCATGCTCAGTGATGTTCTCGACCAACTTCAATAAATTGCCTCCGATTTCAAATATTATACTCACGCCGATTATTTGGCCATTCGGTGCAAACACACACACACACACACACACACACACACACACACACACACACACACACACACACACACACACACACACACACACACATCGACAGAAAAGGCGAACCATTTCATGCAGCTCGCCATGAATCAAATTGATTCCTGGTGCTCCCTTTGGGGACTGCAAATCTCCCCTATGAAATCAGTCACAATGCTTTTGTCTCGGCGTGCCAAATATATTAGATCTATTACACCTCTACTATGTCGTGACCAAGTTATCCCCACAAAAGCGCCCTTTCATATTTCCGCATCGTCCTAAACGAAGGACTTTACTTCGGCCCACATCTTACTTATATTGAACAGAGCTACGCGGAGCGGCTGAATTTCCAGCGCTGCATGTTCGGCCGAGACTGGTATGCGGTGGGCCCAACACTGGTCAAACAAAAGTGATGTCTGATCATTATGTCTACACAGAAGAGTTAGTTGTCATCCTCACATATTTGCAACAAATCGTTGAACACAGCATCACCACACTCACCATCGACTGTACTGACTCAAGTTCATCCATTGACGTCCTCGCATTCATACACAACACCATCCATCCCACACTGCTATCTGAACTCTTTATCATGATAACCGCGCTCACTTCCAGCTTACACTTATCTGGGTCCCCGGCCACATGGGCATCCCCGGCAACGAGTGGGCGGATGAGCACACCCGTAGAATCATGAACCTCCCACTCGCTCCCTGTCTCCTGGCCCCCCAGTGATCTTCTGTCACCAGGGAAGAACTTCTTTAAAACAAAACAATTTCTTGCATGCTGGAATCGCATCACATCAAAATTATAGCACATTAAATCCATTTGGTTCAAATGGCCATCATCACACCGACACACACGCACACAAGAGGTGGCCCGTGCCCAGTTGCGGCTAGTCAACACACACACACAACTACCTCCTCCACACCATCTCCACACACAACTGCCTCCTCACTCGGTCTCACAGATCTCCACGTAGCCGAGTTTGTGACTGCGCCCTTGAACATTTTATTGCACTCTTGTACCCTATATACAATGAACAACGTCGCGCCACTTCAGCTTCCTTCGCGAAGCACCATATTCCACTTCCTTTACGCGCACTTGGCGATGAACACCCGCAGCTACTTTTCATTTCTCTTCACAGCACAAAACTGGAATCACTCATTTGGGGCCACACGCTATGATCCTCTACCCTCTCACATAACACACATATATAGGTTATTTCCAAATAGGCAGGCAGGGGCTGGCCCAGTTTGGCAAAACCCGACAGTTTTCCCATATTGGATTGCACTTGGTTTTTACTTTCGGGTGTTTCAAGCAGCTTAGCTTTTCTCCCCTCGGTCTTTCCCAAGCTTTAACTTTAACATTCGAGTGCACTTCCAAAGATGGACCCGGACACCTATAGCTCGCCTTGGGCGCTCGCCGGCGCTCTGTTTCGTGTTCAGATCGCGGGTGGCCAGCAAAGCCTGTCTGGAGGCTGTCATACTGTCATGCTGTCATGCTGTCATGCTGTCATGCTGTCATGCTGGCCACCCTCCAAATGTGCTGTCACTTGTCGTGCATGTCTGTATGTCTCTCTGGAAGACATGCGTGCACCCGCCCTGTACGCCACTTCCCTTACTTGCCTGCGCCTGCAACTTCTCTCTTACTTGCTCGGCACCGTCGGATGCCACACAAGCCAGCCTAACGTAACTCTTTTCTAACGTAACTCATATCTAGCGGACGACACTTTGTCTCTGCTAGAGATAACACATGAACGAAAGCAAGTGCCGTCGCGCTTCGGAAGTCTCTGGTCGTAAGTACACATGTCCCATCTGTCGCAAGCATATCATCGATTACAAATCATTGTGCAACATCTATTTAGCATGGATCGGGGAAATGTCGGCACTGTTTCCCAATGCAAGCAGGTGTGAACTTGCCTGTGCATCAAACATACCATGAGCTATGGAGGTAGGCAGGACAACTGCAACAATTTTCCAACATCCGACATAGACCAGCAGTTCGCTGAAAAGAACTCGAATATCCAATCACTTCACCATTTCCTCAATGTACGTGGCTTCGCCAAACAAACGAAAGCAAACAAAATACATTCGTTTTGATAGCAAGAAAATAGAACAGGGGCATGGTGGCTTTGGCGAGGAGCAAGTAGCGAGCACGCACGTGCTGCCTGCCCGTTTGCACCAGGTGCACCCCGAACATCACATACCGGCCGGCCGGCCAGCCGCAGCGGCACGCAAGTCTGCCGGACTGGAATTTTTCCGAAGCGGCGCAACTAAGCGCGCCTCGGCCCGGGCCGAGACTTCAGGTGGGCCCAGACTCCGGCACTGGCAGTCGCCGGCGCACGATAACGTGGCCAGGATCCCGCGGCGGCCGCACGTGTGCCGGCCGTGGACAGACGGGCACACGTGCGGTCCGACTCATCTGTCGGGCGCGCGCCGATGAGGTGATCTGACCGGCGGCGCCGTTGCCGGGGGAAAATCTGGCGGCGCTGCCTGTCCCACCGATTGCAGCCGGCGCCTGTCGATTGCAGCCGCGCTGATAATACGTGACGCCAGCCGCATATTGCCTGATTTCCGCCGGACGCCGCCGCGACCGGCCCCGATGAACGCTGTCCGGCCGGTTGCCGTCGGCACCGATGACGATTATCATCTGCCGAGTGGGCCGTATCGTCGTGACGCGCGCGACGACGTCGGCCAATTACTGGCGGATGGTGACGACCTGGCTGGCCACCGCACGTGGCCACACCGCGGCCAACGCGCAGCGGACTTCGGTCCGTCGACGGCGCGAGAAAAACTCCTCACGTCGCCGAGTCGCTCGCCCGCGACAAATTAAGAAAAAGGCATTTTCTGGAGGGGAATGCCCATCGATATTGATTACGGCGTTTCCCAGGTGGCCGGCTGCGGACACAGGAGCACACTGCACTTCGGCAAGGGTTGATAATAGAGAGATCTGTTATTTATGAAAGTCATTATTCTCGCTGCTCTCCGGAGGCCAAAGAGAGTGGCGTTTTCTTCTCTGCCGAACGGGGACCCGACGGAAGCGAGCTGCCGCGCGGCAGAATATTAACCGGAGATACAAATCTGGAAAGACACGGCGCTGTGTGACAGCGCGTGCGGCCGTGCTGCCGTCGCGTCCTCGGCTTACTATCGGCGTCGTCAAGACTACACAAGGCCTCACAGAGGTACACGAGCGCCGATGCAGCCCCCCCCCCCATCGACGCGCACCGACTCGCTGCCGGCTCGCTGACCTACTCGAACGATTTGGGCCGTTCATCAATCTGGCTCAGCCGTCCCCCGGCCGGCTGATTGTTAATTTCGGAGGCGGCGGCGTCGCACGCGGGCCGCGAGCCGGTCGCGCGCCCAGCACGTCTTCTGACGCGCCCCCGCCCCGCGCCGGCCAGGGACGATGCAGTCCGGCGAGGGGAAAGGCGCAGAATCTGAAGTTGGGAAGGCAGCTGTCGCGTCACGGCGCGTCGATTTGCGCTGACGGTGTGTGTGTCTGCGAACGCATCGCCGGCCGTTGTTCGCACGAAAAGCGATCCGCCGACAAAACTGCTCGAGCCGCATTGCCGGGGGCGACAACGGTGCTTGAGGCTCGGAGGAATATTGGAAGGTTTCGACCCCCGCAACATGAACGGTAAATACGAGTAGAAATGAATTATTTAATGGCACGTTTAAGCATAGCTGTCTGCTTGAGAGACTTGTCGATTGTAATGTATGTATAGTGTTATCGATGGATACCGACTGGCGTGCCCACGGGCGGCTGCCAATACGTTCAGCCCGTGACCAGCAAAGCGATATTGCCAGCAAGCCTCTCGCGCCGGTCTCCCGGGCGACCAGTAGATGTTTACTTAGTTGGAGAGAATCACGATCCAAAACAACTACCGGCCGGCTCAACTGACAAGAACAAACAGACGGCAGTCACGGACGGCAGGGAGCAAACAGGAGACGATGGTCGGACACCCGGGCGGAAAATAACGGAACCGACGGAAAACAACAGATGGGAAGCAAAGAACAAGAGACACGGATGACACCAACGGCCGTAAAACATTGGACATACGAGAAAGAACAGGAAACATGGATATGGCCCGCGGACGGGAGATGCGTACGTGAGACATGAATGATACAGAGGATGAAAGATACAGACGTGACACACCAACCGGAACAATGATGGAAATATGAGGTGTGAGAGATCCGGCGAGGGCCACGCATGGGACACAGCTAAAAAAGACGGACAACACACAGGATACGAGAGAAAAGGACGGAAGACGCGAGTGGAGTACACAGATGGGAGACACAGCCAGCAGGCAGACGGGAGAAAAGGACAGGCGGAAAGAACAGGAAAAGGACGGGGCACACGGAAGTGATGCATGGAAAACAGACAGATGTGAGATAAAGACGGGAGACGCCGACGGGGTGCAAGGACGGCGGATACCGACAGCTCCAACAAACGAGGACGGGAACCCACTGCTGGGCTGCAGCCAGGGCACATCGGCGCCGACGCAGGATAGACGAGCGGCCGGGCGCCGGCTCGCTGACGCCACCAGGCGACAAGCACGTCACCGGCGGACGAGCGTGGGACCGGCCCCGAGGGCGCAACCGGATCCGTGCGGCTGGCCCGCCAGACGCCGACCGATTGGTCAACTTCGCGCGACGAGGCGCGGCCAGTTCATCAGGCGCAGAGGAGACACGGAACTACACGGGCCAGGTCATGGCGCGGTACGTCACGTGCCGGCCGCCGCTCCGGGCGCAGGCCGTTGACCGCGCGACCCCGACACAGCGTGCACAGCGACCACACCGCGGCCGACGGCGCGCTGTGCGCTCCGTGCCAACGCGATGTATACCGTGGCGTATACCGGACCGTGCTGTTGTGGACGGAGGTGAATCATAGCCTCCACAGGTCAAAACCTCCACAGTTCAAAACCTCCACGGGACGGGGCGACTCGCCCGGCTACTTCATTTGCTACCTGTGCCACCGGGGCGTGTCTTTGGAGAAGTGTCCAATAGTAACCCTCGGAAACTGTAGTGCCGGTAGTCAGACAAGGCACTATATTTATAAATTGTTTCAATGATTTTGTTTGTCATGAATACACTGGGAGGCATGATAGACCATAATCGCAACAATAATTAATTATAAGATTCAACATTGTATTAAATATTGAAATAAAACACATGGTGATCCATTCCATGTCCATCCATGTCCATTCCATGTCATTATCTGTGCTGAAGGAAAGCGGCAACTGCGTTGGCAAGCGTAGTCTGGCCGACATACCCTTAATGTGCAGCATGCATGCGTCGAAAGGCATATGTATAGCTGCAGCCAGAGCAGTTTGCTGGCAAGAAGGAACAATAGAAAGCCGGGATAGTGCGTATGAGACAGATACGCTTGGTTTTACCACGACACTCACGCATGTGTTCGCCTTCGGCCAACCGCTGGGGTAAAGTAAAGCATAATACCAATTTCATATCCATACGGGATATCAAACGGTGACGGTGGAGGTTTGACGGTGGTGACGGTGGAGGCTTGCTACGGACGGTGGAGTCGGTTTGACGGATTTTAACCCGTGCCGTCTCGGGGGGGGAGTCTTCAACTGCCACCCGTCAGGTTTTCGCGGATGGTGAAAGAACGGCGCGCGCTAAAATTTTGCATACCTTTTCCAAAATTTTGCATACCTTTTACCACATCAATTTGGCATGTTGTGTCAAATCTTTGAAATCAGGTCATCTAGGGTCAACGGGTTAGTCTGGGTCAAGTGAGATCACCTACAAAAAAGTTCAACCAGTCGTCACGCTTTAACGGATACAGATATTTTAGTGAAACTTTCAGCACTTTCTTAACTTTAGAGATGCAACAAAACGTACTGGATAATGTTTTCCTCATTTTCCCCCGTTTAAAAAAAAAAATTACTTATCAGTTCTGCATATTTGCCTATTAGAGTTCAAATCGAAGATTATGGCTAACGTAAGGACCTTGTATTAGTACAAGTTGACTTCGAACAACATTTTTTTTTTCGGTCCGCTCTATCCATTAGAAAAAAGAAAATTAAGGAAAACATGAAACTGAAAGTTTTGAAATTTCAAAAAAAGAAAATTTCGAGTTTTGGGTAACCGAAAAATTGTGTGATCCTGATCGATTTCGCTGCCCTTTTCTGATTCCAAATAATTTGTTTTCTTAAATATCCCCCAAATGAACTCCCAAGAGCCAAAAACATGATGTACATCGTGAAAACCTAAGCACCCTAGTGACGTCACTTTTGGGTGGAATTGTGGGAAGTGTCGGGCCCTACCCGTCGAGCATCTTCCAATGACACCTCTTTCGTTTTTGTGCGACGCTTAATTTGGATATTAGAGGAGGTTCCTATCAAGCTCCCCCCCGAGACGAGGTGTGAAGATCTGACCGGAGAGACATGAACATTAAGGGTTAAGAACATGAACGGATTTGGGCTGGGTACGGATTGACAATCCAAAGTTTTGCCGTTAATTTCTATAAAACGTTTCCCTTCCTTCTGTTATTTCCGACATGACTGTGTCATAGTTGACTGTGTCACTGTGTCATGACTGTGTCAGTTAACATCTTGCGATGTTAACTGATATTAATGATATGTGAACCAAAATTGCATAGAACATACGTGAAATATTTAATCAATAAACACAGTTAACTTGTAATAGTCACACTTACCACTTCCCACAAATGTTACTTAACCAGGGCTAAATCAAGTTAAAACACGAACAGCGAGGCGAAGGACCGCACAGCCGGGCGGTCATAACACGATGGTGTGAGGGTACCTTATCTCGAGGGGAGCTCTTGAGAGGGACGGACGGGAACTGCCTCTGGCGGCACAGTTTGAGGATTCGCGCGGGGGACGTCGGACGGTGCACGTCATCAAAGAGCGACTTCTTTCCCACCGACTCGACATGCTTTGACGCTCGTCCTACGCGTACGTGCGTCAGCCTCCTTATCTCCATGGGGCCGCGCAGTAAGTCAGCCCCGGCCGCGGCCCCCGTCGAGTTGTGCTTATTTACCAATGTGCGGTGTTGCGTAGGCCCCGGGCTATAGCTTCCGTCCCGGCACCATCCACGTGGACCGCAGGCACTTTAACTGGAACACTATCCAGTGCTATACCATCGCATTGTTGTCCATAACCTGGTCAGATGTTATTGAACCTTAGGGATGTGACCTTCAGGTGGCCACATCCCATCTGCAGCTTTATTTCTACCACGATGGGTAGGGTTTGGGTTTAAGCTGAAAGCAAAGGAAAACATGTACCTTCAGCCGGTTATAGCTTCTGTTTCGAGTGTGGGAGGTCCATTGCTCAAGTATGCCCACGGACAAACTTGTGATCGACCAAACTCCCACCCGGGAGACGACAGTAACCGAGAAACGTTCGACATGCCGCAGGATTGACGCTGATCGACCATCGACCGGAGGCATCGTGTTCGCGGCCATGATGCGCCTTTCAACAAGTCCAGCGGAACGCCCCGAGGTCATGGGGCACAGCCTAGCCTTGTGTCATCTAAACAGTCCTCTGTTCACTGATGCAGATAACTCGGGAACGCCCAGAAGAGATCGGGATGTATACAATGTGCTGCGACGGGGAACCTGATTGTAAGCGCATGTGAAAAAGACTGTCCTGAAAGGGTGCCGACAAATGTACTTTCAGACAAATATATAGTGAGTGTGTTTTGGTGAATGTGCGTCTGCTGCAAAAGCCGTCGCAGACCAACAAATAGGCGTAAAGACACTGTGCACACTGCACTGCTCACCCGCTGGCTGCCATTGGTCTAATAACGTTTAGTTAAACATAGTTGGATCCTGTAGTCCAATGTTTATTTTTATTCCGCTCTGCTATTTTAAGCAGCTGTAGTCTTCGCACGTGCTGAGCGATGTCTGAAACTAATGCTTCATGCATGCGCCAGCATATATACAAAAACTACATCTATTCACTAAAATAGTAAAACCCCCATGGGATGGCGTGGATTTTCTAAGTAACGCTATTTAATCTGGCAAAATAGTTCTGCCCGCCATTGTGTGTCTTATCAGAAACATTCAGACAGCTGACGTAGCAGATTTAACGGAGATGTCCATCGAGAGCCACATCGATCGCACTCTGCATCACGGAAATTACCAATCTGGTTGTCGGGGCGGGGATGACCGAGTAGTTAAGGTGTCGGGCTATGGGTACCAAAGGACCCGGGTTCGATTCTAGCGCCACTCAGGACGTTTCCCAATCCCGCGGCCCACCGGCGAAACAGTGTGGGCGGCGCCATTAGCCGTGAATGTGCATAAAGTGTGTCGTGAACCAACCAGTAAACAAACAAACAATCTGGTTGTCATTGGCTGGATAATATGCAGACAAGCACTTCATGAGACTCTTTGGCATATTGTACTTGCTGGAACGATAGTGCGTTTGCGCTAATAGAAAACCGGCATCAGCGACAGCAGAGGCGCTGGACGAATAAGGGCAAGTACCGCAGCCGTAGCAACGTCGAATATCCGCGTCAGCTGTCCACATCGCGTCCAGCGTATTGCGTTGAGCACACCTATGCAGATATGCGCATTCAGACATGTATGCAGAACTAATGTGATTTCGGATGCGTTACATTCACGAAACCGCACTACCGAAGGCGAAAATAAAACGCGTCGCCCTCACTGGGATTGAACCCGAGACCCTGGATGCCAAATCAAGCACTCCAGCCATCTTCCATCCGGGACAGACGCAAGTCCCAGCTGCGGTACAAGCTATGTGGTAGGCCTTCCGCGCGGGAACGTCGCCGCAAGCCACTTTCTTTGAACAACGACTGGAAGAGTGACAGAGAGAGAGAGAGAGAGAGAGAGAGAGAGAGAGAGAGAGAGAGAGAGAGAGAGAGAGAGAGAGAGAGAGAGAGAGAGAGAGAGAGAGAGAGAGGGAGAGAGAGAGAGAGAGAGAGAGAGAGAGGAGAGAGAGAGAGAGAGAGAGAGAGAGAGGAGAGAGAGAGAGAGAGAGAGAGAGAGAGAGAGAGAGAGAGAGAGAGAGAGAGAGAGAGAGAGAGAGAGAGAGAGAGAGAGAGAGAGAGAGAGAGAGAGAGAGAGAGAGAGAGAGAGAGAGAGAGAGAGAGAGAGAGAGAGAGAGAGAGAGAGAGAGGGAGAGAGAGAGAGAGAGAGAGAGAGAGAGAGAGAGAGAGAGAGAGAGAGAGAGAGAGAGAGAGAGAGAGAGAGAGAGAGAGGAGAGGGAGAGAGAGAGAGAGAGAGAGAGAGAGAGAGGGAGAGAGAGAGAGAGAGGAGAGAGAGAGAGAGGAGAGAGAGAGAGGGAGAGGAGAGAGAGAGAGAGAGAGGAGGGAGAGGGAGAGAGGAGAGAGAGGGAGAGGGAGAGGGAGAGGGAGAGGGAGAGGGAGAGGGAGAGGGAGAGGGAGAGGGAGAGGGAGGGAGAGGGAGAGGGAGAGGGAGAGGGGAGAGGGAGAGAGATAGAGAGGGAGAGAGGGGGAGGTGTTGACTCTTGGTAGCCGATCATTGTGCCCGCAGAAACCTCTCATGGATGAGAATGTTTGAAGCAATCATATACTTCGTCTTTGAATGGTACTAAACCCATCCAGATCAGAACGAGATACCAACCATCAAGGGGGGTTATTAGACAGCCGCATAGCCGCAAAAGGTTTGTAATCAGCTTTCTGAATTTGTGACATAGCTGTCGGGAAGCGACCTATATGATCACTAAAGCTTGAATGATGCTTGCATCAAGTAGGTATTATCCTCCCGATGTGGCAAACATGGATCATGATGTGTTTCATGAGCTATATTGTGTCATTAGAAGAATTAGACTAGAAGCCTCTCATTCCTTGCAGGTTTTTACGTTTCAATTTATGACAATCCTTTCTTTTGTGAATGAGCATAGAAAACAAACTGGCCGTTACACGTGGACTAGTCGCTTCATTCATTTATATTTCAAGGTGAAGTCCAGCAAGAAATGATAAAATGCCTATTGCACTTTGGCTCAACCTTCGGCCGGAATGGACGAAACACTTTTGTTCAGGGCCTCGACAAATTCACGAATTTCAACCGTCGCATCTGGCGATACACGAGTGGAGTGTTCTGGAGCAATCTAGACCCCGATCAAGTATTCTATTGGCCTTTCATATTAGATTGCTCTCCTCCGCCATACAAAGACACTGTAAGTCATACTCATTTTATTATTGATGAAGTTGCGATGCATCTATCCACAATTAATTTTCATCATCCTTCAAATTTCAATATTCGGCATGTAGCAAGCATTTTGCAATCAATTCAATAAATAGTTGATGTAGTTCAGCAATAATCTTCAGTAATCCAGTGATTTCGTGCAAGGAATACAATACAAAAATGTGAGTACTTGCCGGATTGTTGCTATTTTGCGTGCCTGGACGTTGGAATTAACATCAAAGTATAAACAACAGTAGCGGAATGAGCTTCAGATGAGTGAAAACTATTCAGCATTGAAGCAAGAATTTCGATGATAGTCTTTTGTTGGCTGGAACATGTATGAGTATGAGAGCTGGGATGGAGCCGCATCTACAGTGAACTCATCGTCCACCGGTGGTTGGGGGGGGGCGGTCGCTAATAATGCAGCCGTTGACCATTGTGCCATGTATGCAAACTGAGGTTGACAAGCGGTTTTGCCAAGCATGTGTAGATAATGTGCACTGTTGAGAAGCTGATGCTGCCGCCATGGGTGTCGGTGCTTCACCTGCAATATCTGGCACACTACATCATCCACCCACCCTTCTGGCTCTCCAGTGATGCCGTGGCTAACGCATTAACGAAACATCATTTCAAAAGTTCCGTGAACGAAGTCTGCATTTCCGGCTTCCCTGCCAGACCCTTCAGAAGGGTATACAATTATGGCTTGCAATATTGCAAAGCTTCATGGCAGATGTCGTTTTCTGCAGTAAGAAAACGACATTCTGCCACGCATCGCATCGTGAAATCGTTGGCTCAAGATAATTATTATCGTATCGTCAAAAAACATATTTTTCTTCTGAAATTAGGTAAGATTCCTGGCTCGACCTAGCCGTTTATGCTACCCCAATGCTGTTCGCCTTCCTCGCGAGATGGTGGGCCGGTTTGCTTGCCTTCCTCACGGGATGGTCTGCCGGACTGTCTGTCTTCCTCACAGGATGGTCGGCTGGACAGGTTACTGTACTCGCGGGGTGGCCAGCCGGTCCCGTCTTGGTCATGGAAGGCGCACAGCAAGTGTTCGGTCGGACATCGACTAGGTTCAGCAGAGTTCCACCCGCGGTGACCTGGTTTCAGCACAAGGTGAGCCATGGCTGCTCCACAGGGAACAGACAGGTACTGATCGCCGGGGATGCTACCGGTGCAGGATGCGGGTCACGGGCGACGGATTCGAGGAAGCCAGCCGAGGAAGCAGAGGCGGGGCATGGTAGGAGACAGGGCACGACAGATGGGGACACAAGAGAAGGAGGACCGAGTAACACGGCAGGAGCGTAGCAGCGGAGGATGAAGTGTAGGCACGGGAGGCGACGCGCGGACTGCAGGACGAAATAATGCGTCCGCGACGGACAAACGGGACGCGGCAGGAGGCTGGAGAAAAAGCGCCAAGTGCCAACACGGCATGCAAGAGATGGCGGCCGAGCTGAGTGAGGACAGCTCGGACCGTCGCGGCAGCTCACGTACCGCCGACCGCAGACAAAGCGTCGGCAGTTGCGCCGCTGGCAGCTACATGTACAGCATGGCCAGCTGACGCGCCGCCCTGCACGTGCCTGGGGTGCCGAGCCGCCGACGGGGCGGCGTCAGTTACGTGCGCCTCGGTCCGAATACACGGAGCTCATTTCTTACTGTCACACATGGTGGGAGACCGCGCAGTGTTGAACCACGACGGAGACGGAGACGGAGACGGAGACGGAGACGGAGACGGAGACGGAGACGGAGACGGAGACGGAGACGGAGACGGAGACGGAGACGGAGACGGAGACGGAGACGGACACGGAGACGGAGACGGAGACGGAGACGGAGACGGAGACGGAGACGGAGACGGAGACGGAGACGGAGACGGAGACGGAGACGGAGACGGAGACGGAGTCGGAGAACAGCAACGATGTGTTAGCCTTCGCATTGCGATGGAGATGGGGAGTGGTCCCAGTCAGTTGAGGAGCTGTAGTTCACACGACTGACCAACGTTTGCTATTCATTCCTAGCAATTGCTAAAAGCAAAGGTTTTAGGTCCCACTTCTGAGTAATATATGCAACGAAGTGCATTACTATAATAGTATCCCATTGATATACAAACGATTGTCTTTTTACTTTTGCGTCTTTGCTCAGCCATCATTGGGGGTTGAAGGGATGGGGAGGGGTAGGGTGTCGGTTGGCTCAGACTTCCATGTCAAAGAACCTATAAACCATACACCCGTTGAAGATAAAATATAGGCATCCCACTTCGTGTCACTTAAGGTAAGCGGACCGATTGTTCTTTCCAACGAACAATATGGACGTCATACACACATTTCGCGACTGTGATTTTATCGTTGGAGTCGCTGGGCGCAAATCAACAAACTGAGGCTCAGCTGCATCCAAAATACCAGCGCCACCCAATGAAGTTCAGAGACGATGAATTGCTTCTCTACATAAATGTTTCACATCCCTTGGGCGAAAGGTCGGGAGGATCGCTTACTAGACCTTTACCACCGACATAGTAGTTATCGGAGTCCTGCTGGCGGTATACGTTTACCGTGGGTAGTCTAGAAATGTTTAATTCCTAGCTCGTGTATCTGACATTGCTCCCGCTGGAGGGCGGATCGCTTCCTTTGAACAGTTGGCGATACTGACCACACAACTCTGCCGGGTCATCATAGCATAATACACTATAATCCCCTGGTGGATTAGTCTTACTGGACGTTACCTATTCCATTCTCCGACAGCATTTTGATTGGTTGCGTATGAACTCTCGAAACGAGAGACACACGCATGAAGACAGCCGACACCCGAGGACTTGAGAGCAAACACACATACACACACAACATGCCATAGAAGCGCTTAGGACTCGTACGCGCAGCCGGTCTGAGCCGTCGCGTGAAGCCTGCCTGCTCGAGCCGTGCGCATGGACGTCGGCGGCGACTACTTCCGATCCATTCCGGCCAAGCAGACATCCCACGTGTGGCCAGCCGCACCGCCAGTAGCCATCGATCACCGCTCTGATCGTGAGCGAGTCGCTTGCCAGCCAACGTGAGGCGTCGCGGCCCACCAGGCGGACTAGGCCGGGCTCATCTGCATTCTACAGCGCATCGGACTTATGCATGCTCGCTATTTCCGCTCATGATGAGCGTGGAAATGGTCTGTGCTGGCGCGCTGACTTGAGGGAAATGAACTGCGGTCGGGTCCCCACGTCTCTCTCTCTCGCGTGGGAAGACCCGTCCCTGCCTGGGTCGGGTCACCGTCCCACTTACATGGGAAGATCCGTACCGTACCTGGGTCAGGTTTCCGTCTCACTGACGTTGGAAGATCAGTACCGTACCCGGGCTAGCTCCCAGTTCCACCGACGTGCCCTGTTTCACAAAAAAAACTTGCTTATGGTTGATGTAAATATGGCTTTGTCTATCGATTTGAACCATGCCATGCATATCCGAGACTTGCTTATAACCCTCAGTGTAATGCCAATTAATGTGTAGGACACAATCACGAGTAGATACGTGACACCATAGCACGAGTAGATAGCACGTCCGACACTACATTCATTTACTTCACGGTGGTCAATTCCAGGAACGATCGGCATAGTCACTGTTGCATGATCATTAAAGCAAATCATATAATTGTTAATAAACGACATAGACATCGGTTGACAGTTCCGATGCCATGCAGAATCAGACAGCAAATCCGAGTTGAACTATTTTCACGGTGCTTGCACACTAGGCGGCGGGTGAGTGTGCTTCCACTGACGACGTTGAGAACGGCTTCATCTATTGACACCCTGAGACAGGTCGCCAACAGTGTTGTTCATGGCGCCATAAAGCCGACATACCATGGTGGACAGTCTGAAAATCGGAGGAAACAATATACACATCCCATATGCCTGAAGTACACACAAGCGGTGAGGGGTGGGGACTGGCGGAAGGCGGGACGGTAGCTCCATCGGTAGGAGTTGGAATTTTGATCGTAAGATCGTGGGGTCAAATCCCACAATCGGCGGGAGTCAAATACCAGGACCACTCGCGACCAACCGGCGTGAGAGATTGCCGATGACAGGTGACTCAGCAGTCGGATGTGTCGCAAAAGAGCCAGGTACCAGCACCACACAAGCAAACAAAAAAACTGAATCGTGCTACCGTTGTTTATTCATTGACACCGCCTTGACAACATAGGTAGACTTCACTGTTCTCGAGGGAGTCTGTCTACCCAAGTTAGCTCAGATCTCCAATATGCCAGCTGGTAGTAAAAAACGTGTCTTTGGCTTGCATGGATCTGGTATATGCAACACATCTATACCCATGCGCATACAGGGTACATGCATGTGTGACGTAAATGCGGGGTCCGACCGTCAACTGTCGCGCCCCACGATTCTCAGCCAAAGAGAACCAACAAAGCCAAAGAGAGCCGATAACCGAATCTCTTTCGCCCTTTCGCCCTCCCGCAATCGCAAGAGCAACAACGAACAGCTACCCACATACGACGTCGGTAAGCCGAAACGCCACCGAGGAGGCTTCGACGCCGCAGGCGCAGCACAAAGGTAAATTGCCAATGTGCAACACAAAAAGCCTGGCTGCGCCGTAGGCGTGCACAGAAAGTCACGCCAGCGCCAGCTGTTCGAAGGCGCACACCGAACTCGATCACAAGCCACCAGACCAGACTGCCATCAACTCGACTCCAACTCTGCACTTCTAGTCCAGCTCTACACTTTCGACTTCCAGACTACTCTGCATCTCTCAGCTAGACTCCAGGTTGGTCTGGCTGTGTCGCAAACCCTCCCCCCACGTACCTCCGATATCTGTAACAAAGTGTATACCTATCGATCCTAACCCAACGCCGAGCCCACAACCTTCTACAACACAAAATATGAACACAGACACGCTGGACACATCGACGGATGACTTCTTCCTCTGCCGCCGGGATGATGGGGAGCCCATAAGCTCTCTTCACCCCTGGATTGTTGAGGAGGAGATCACCCATCGGACACGACAGCCACTTACTTCACGCACACCAAATACGCTCAGGGGCACTCCTAATACAACCATACACCTTCAATGACGCAAACATTTTGACACACATCACTGACATCACCGGAATACCTGTCACCATAACACCGGCCGCACATCTCAACAGTTCACAAGGCACGGGAGGTGGCCTGGATGACGGAGGAGGAACTGGCTATTCGGTTTAAGAGCCAAGAAATTTCCTCCGTCTACAGGCCACCCGCCCCAGCACACAAAGAAAACCCGCACACACTCATACTGACCTTCAACACCAGACAACCACCCATACACACCAGGTCACGCCACAAGCACCCATTATCCCGAAGCTGTCAGGACTGCCAGCGGCACGGACACTCGAGGGAGGGTGCCATGATGCAACACCCACCTGCACAAACTGCACAGCTCTACACGACATAAGCACGTGCACCTCCAGTGCACAACGCTGCGTCGGCTGCGGCGAGAACCACGCCTCCCGGGACAGGGCCTGCCCTCGGTGGGCGAAGGAGAAGGAGATTCTCCGTCTCGTCCACCTGGAGGGCTGGGCCCTGCCGCGGGCGAGATCGTAGGTCAACGACCAGCAGCTGACGCAGCCCATACAACACCATAACGCATCCACACACTCGACACAGAAACAATCATCACACACGACCAAAGGAACTCACACTACCAACCAAAGGAGCTCAGACATACTCAGCAATCATAATCAGGCTACAACCCATAGAGACAAAACAAAACAAATCTTGACACCACTCACCTACCCACTCAATACAGGAACTACCCCCAGTGCCACAACGCGGATCACGCAATACATCACCAGTCCCAGGACCATCAGGACCACCAGAACCACTACTAACACCATACGCAGAACGCAAAAACCTACGCTTCCAATTCGAAACACTCACAGACTCAGACGACAACAGCTCCGAAGCCACAGTCACTATACACGCACCTACAAGAGCAAACCACAAACCAAACATCTCCTCTACCAACAACAAAAACACACCCGCGCCAAATCCTCTCGACACTAATCAATATCCTAACAACAACTCCATTAACCCAATCTCTCCCGAAGTCTACGCATGTTGTGTAAAAGATTAAAAAAGGAAAAATATCATGAAGAACAAAAACAAAAACAACACAAAAGAATGAAAAGAAACGAAAAACAAAGAAGCAAAGAAACAAAAAACAAACAAAAAACAGTTAAAAAAACAAACAAAAAGACAAAGCCAAAAATAGGTCGAAACCAGTATATATCATATGTACTTCTTGCACTGTTAACTGATCGGCGACGACCCGACCACACCCCGCCCCCCCCCTCTACATCCCCTATGGCACCGTCCAGACCACCAGCTCAACTCATTTCTAACTCGCCAAAACAACCGATATCACCGGAGGGTGGCAGGCTGGTTAGATCCACTACAAACAAACAAACGATTGTCTCGCTACAGATACAAGTACATACACACACACACACACACACACACACACACACACACATACACACAAGTGTAAACTAATGCACGAATGCATACATATACACATATATACATACATATACATATAGATACACATATATATATATATATATATATATATATATATATATATATATATATATATATATATATATATATATATATATATGTGTGTGTGTGTATATATCAGTGTGTGCTATGGGTCAACGCCTAACAGGAATGCAATGGACTACCCTCGCCCAATATTGTCACTTTGCAATGCAACATACTGTGCCAGCATGCAGTAAGACGCGTATCACACCAAGCCATCCCCATGACAGTGTTGGTTGAAGAGCCATCGGGTGGTGAGCTCGGCGTTCTACTGAATATATCTGAGCATTTGTTCACCGGTTTGTGTGGTAAATGACCACATTTGCTAAAGTCAACACGGAGACAGGATGCCGCAGCGTCTGGCCACCATTTACAATCGTTGCGTTCGTCCCACCCGATCATTTATCCACTAGTATGTAGCAGATTGGCTATTTCCCAATGGAAATGTTTTTAGTTTTAACTCGCGAAGATTAATGGAACGGAGAAAGTTCAATTTGGCCTATCTGACAGTTGGCTGGCGGCTTGATGACCGCGTCGGGTTCTGCCGGCCCGGCTGAGTAACGACGCCGGGCCGCAGCCGACATTGATCCGCACGGAAACGTCTCCCGCGGCGCGATAGTCACCGCACTTACCATATCACGGCGGCGCGCCATTTCTGCCGCCGCGGCGCGCCATTTCCAGGGTGCGGCACGCCATTGACTCGCGCTAAACGCATCGGCGCGCCGCACGGCCGCCACCAGCTGGCGGCGATGCGACGCATCACCCCCGCCCCGCCCCCGCCCCAGCCTCGGCAGGCGGTGGGGGTGGCTCCGAGGCGGCGCCGGTGCCGCACTGACTGGCTTCCTGACTCGACTGTACCTGACCCGACTGTACCTGACCCGACCGTACCTGACCCGACCGTACCTGACCCGACCGTACCTGACCCGACAATACCTGACCCGACTGTACCTGACCCGACCGTACCTGACCCGACAATACCTGACCCGACTGTACCTGACCCGACTATACCTGATGCGATACCTGACCCGACTGTACCTGACCCGACTATACCTGATGCGATACCTGACCCGACTGTACCTGACCCGACTATACCTGATGCGACTGTACCTGACCCGACTGTACCTGACCCGACTATACCTGATGCGATACCTGACCCGCTGTACCTGACCCGACTATACCTGATGCGATACCTGACCCGACTGTACCTGACCCGACTATACCTGATGCGATACCTGACCCGACTGTACCTGACCCGACTATACCTGATGCGATACCTGACCCGACTGTACCTGACCCGACTATACCTGATGCGATACCTGACCCGACTGTACCTGACCCGACTGTACCTGACCCGACTATACCTGATGCGATACCTGACCCGACTGTACCTGACCCGACTATACCTGATGCGATATCTGACCCGACTGTACCTGACCTGACTATACCTGATGCGATACCTGACCCGACTGTACCTGACCCGACTATACCTGATGCGATACCTGACCCGACTGTACCTGACCCGACTATACCTGATGCGATACCTGACCCGACTGTACCTGATGCGATACCTGACCACTGGACTGCAAGTAGAACCGTGCACCAGCGGCTGATTTGCCTCGTTCACCGGCTTTGCATGCAAACGTGCCAAAATTTCCAGATTTCGTTGGAAGATAACATCCAGAAGGAAACAATTATCCATACGTGACACTTTTACCTTCATTTTAAGATAATGTTCCACTCCTCTTATCTGGCATGATAAGACAAGTTTTACGATATCCAAATCATTCATGTTATATGATAGCATAACATGTTGCACATTCTGACGATCATTTTCATTTCGATAATACTTCGGGATGAACAATGGTAATGCAATATGGTTCAAATACAAAGGGCAGATTCATCATTTCCCCAATATTTTGCTCTGTTATCATACATTTCCATTACCCTTTGAGCACTAATTTTCATCTCTGACCGACCAGTACATCATCCACCTTGTGATGCCGCCAGGAAGCGTAATCTCGGCTCAGATGCTGCTGTTAAATGCTACCCGGCTACACTCGTGGCCGAACACGTGCCATTAGCCAACATCCCGTGAAATGACCACGGGGAAATAAAACATCGCGGGTGTTGAGCTTGGCTAGATTGGCTGCACGGTAGCGGACTGTTCGATGTAGGCAACAGCGGCGGGAGAGAGAGAGAGAGAGAGAGAGAGAGAGAGAGAGAGAGAGAGAGAGAGAGAGAGAGAGAGAGAGAGAGAGAGAGAGAGAGAGAGAGAGAGAGAGAGAGAGGGAGAGAGAGAGGAAACAACAGACCGAGACGAAAGATGAGGACAGGAGAGGGCGCAGAGGCGCAGGTATGGAGGGGAGGGACAATAAAGCTCAGCTGCGCAAATAGTGCGCAAATAGAGTCAGGGCAAACAAGGAGCAATGAGCCACGAAACAACTAACAGCCTGATGGTGCTCCAATTGAGTGGCATGTCAACAGACAGCTCATATACATGTCTGCACGTGTACGTGAGGTACCCCGCAGACTCACGCTGGGCACCAGCACCACCCGACCGCCAGCTATGGCGAAACATTATTCGTGTGTGCTTGCGCGCCTCCACGTGAGCCTGTGTTTATCTGCGGTTGACTGCGAGTCTCCTTGTCGGCCTTCGTGGACATGCTACGAATTGCATTGGCTAAAGCAAAGTGGCAAAGCAAAACAGTCAACCAGTTATTTGACCGATCGGATGATGCTTTAGTCATACTTGGCCTAACCGGCGAAAGCATTGTTCCATCATTTCCATTGCCCGCATGTGACATTGCACGGCATCAAGTGTCACCAGATCGTGCTACACCGTACGTGAGATGAGCACACCCGTGCGGTGTGAATGTTCGGCGCACAAATCTCATCAGTTGTCACAATACACGGCGCCAATGCGCCCATCTTTGTGCCGCCCACGGGCGCGTATTATTCAAATCCACTTAGTCTCCCCATGCATATTTCAATTTCTGCATTTTGATCTCTATTCAAGTCGAGTGATATATGCAAATCATGTGAGCGTATTACGAGATCATAACTTTGTTTCCCGTCAGCCAGATAGGAAAAGGAAATGTTGGCGGCGGCTTCTGTAAAGCTCAGCCATGATACGCACGGCGGCAGTCGACCGGCCATCCGGCCGGCCATCCGGCCGTCGATCGGAGACCGATTTGGCGGCAGCGGCTTGCTGTCGGCAGCTGCCAACAGCTGTCAGCTGCCATCGCCGACCTGGACACTTGGTGCTTTGCAGGTGATCACCCGGGCCCGCCGATGCAATGGCCTCCTTACTCAGCCTAACCATAATTGGGGATTAAACTTGCTCGGCGAGGGAGTGGCGGATGGCGAGTGGCCACGTGATGAAGCTGATTTCCCGGCCGAAATGTATCAAGGATGCTCTTATCACAGCCTAGTTTGGCTCAGGTATGGAAATGCAAATCGTAAATCGCACAACATTAAATCCACTGCCGATTCCAAACGTGCAATTTCCAGGATGAAATGAAAGCAAGCAATGTCAAATCTTCTTATCCCATTTGAATTTGGAACAAGTGAAATGCATACATCATAATCTATTGAAATTCTACAGACACTACGAATATTCAACAGCTTCATGGGCAATTAATAGCTGTGACGGATAGTGGTACAAATGCTGTGCATCGGACTTGAGAAAAATTCAAGTAATTCTAAACTGCTACGATTGCACTGGCAATGCTGGATGAATTAAGACGTGATTGTTTTGCACTTGTTATACGGGATCATAATATGGATTAATGGTTTCCATGCTTGAAAACTACATACTTTTGTGTAAATGTGCACACCTGAAGCGCTGCTGAAACCCACCAGCCGAGGCTCACTGGCTGCACTAATGCACTGTCCGCTGAAGGGTATTTACCCATTTCCTATTCCAGCACCATGTCTGTGTTATGTCTGCCATGGCTGTGCTATGCTCACCATGCTTGTGTTATGCTTGCAATGATTGTGTTATGTGTGCCATGCTCGTATTATGTTTGTGATGTTTACGCTTTCGTGGCCATGCTTGTGCTATGCTTTTCATGTTTGTATTTTATTCGCCACGTGTGTGCTGTTTGTCATGTTTGTGTTATACCTTGCATGTTTGTGGTATGTTCATTATGCATGTGCTATGTTTAACATGCGTGTGTTATGTTTAACATACTTGTCTTATGTTCACCCGTCTGCCCGTCTCATGCTTGCAATGTTTGCGTTGTATTTGCGCTTTTTGTGATGTTTGCGCTATGTTTGCCTTCCTTGTGTCATATTCATCATGCGTGTGTTATGTTTATCATGCCTGTGCTATGTTTAACATGGTTGTGTTATGTTCATCGCGTTCCGTTATGCTTGTCATATTTGTGCAATGCTATACGTGCTTGCGTTATGTTCACCGTGTTTGTGTTTTGTTTATCATGTTTGTGTCACGAACATCGTAACTGACACGGCGCTACAGCGGCGGCACAAAGCGCTATACTGCTGACTGACCTGCATCACACCCATGAAGATCAACACCCAGCTCAGCATACTGGAGTACAGCATACTGCATACTGAAACATGCATGACCGGTGCAGAACAATGCCGCTTCCATTGCGACGAGAAGCTCACGCTCGTGTTTTGCCTTATATTTTATGTGAAATTGCATCAGAATCGATTACTATAAGCGCATTCTTTAGTGGTACGAAGCCGAAACTGTTTTGGGTGGATGACAGCTACTTTGGACACTTGCACCTGAACAGTATTTCTACTTTCAGTTTCATGTCTCACTAAGCATAGGCATCTGCATTGGCGCGTACTTCGTGAACGGATGTAAGCGTAGCAATATATCAGCGTCTTGGTGCGCGCGGGTATGCCACCAGGGAATGTACCCACGTAGTGGCAGCGGCGAGTGCGGCGCCAACCCCAGCCGGGGGAGACACGGCGTTGACTGCCTCATTTGTTTGCGATGAGGAGTAAGAATGAGCAGTTGCGGCGATTTTGACGCGGATTGATGTCGGGGGCTGGCTGGTGTCGGCTTGGCGCCATTTTCGAGATCCTGCAGCGCGCCCCGATTGCGTCACATGTGTGCCAACTCAGCCGGCCCGATGTTGACACGTCGACTGAGGGTGGCCACAGCACTTCGTACCGTTTTGGCGGCTGCAGTTCGGCTGGAGTTGAACTGCCCAAAGCGCGTTGCCGCGCGCGCCGCGACTGGCCAGTGAATGGTGCGGCACACCTGTGCCAGGCGACAAACGGCGGGAGAGCGGGGAGCACACGGTGGCGCCAGGAACAGTGGCGAGCGAGACGGGAGAGATGGCGCGTACTGATCCGAGCGGCACTCGCTGCCAGCGGCGGCGCCGTGCTCGCGCTCTGCACGCCGACTGCACGGGTGTGGAACAGCACCAGGCCATGGATCAACATTTGCCGCCCGTGACGAAAGTAGCCGGAGTAACGCCTTCGGCTGGACATTCGTTGAGCGAAGGGGTGCACTCGATCACAATGGAGGGGCACCTTTTCCTATCAGGATGGCGCCTATTCATCTCCAGGATGCGCTTATTCCCCTGAAAAGGGACCCTTGGCGGAAAATCCGCCAAACGGGATGATGTAGAGGTGCACTCGAGCCTTTCCGGAATGGCGCCTTTTCCCGGTTAGAGGGGAACCTTTCCCCTTACCTTTCCTTGGAGCAATATGCCCCCCAGTGTCCGCGACATGTTCATGTGCCCGCGACATGCTCCCAGTATCCGCGACATGCCCATGTGTTCCCGACATGCCTCTGTGTCCACAACATTCCCCAGCGTCCGCGATATGTCTATGTGTCCGCGTCATGCCCCTGTGTCCGCGACATGTCCCTGTGTCCGCGACATGTCTATGTGCTCGCGATATGTCTATGTGTCCGCGACATGCACCTGTGTCCGCGACATGCATCTAGTGTCCGCAACATGCCACAGTGTCCGCGACATTCCCCCTGTGTCCGCGACATGCCCATGTGTCCGGGACATGCCCATGTTTCCGCGACATGTTCGTGTGTCCGCGACATGCTCCCAGTGTCGGGCCCATGCCCCAGTGTTCGTGCCATGCCCCAGTGTGCGTGTCATGCCCCAGTACCCGCGCCTGACCAGTGGCGCCCCCAGCCAACAGCAGCATCGTGGTCACGTCTTGTAGGAGGACAGGACGTGTACAGCACTCCCCGGCGGTGGATCGCCTTGTCTTGTCCGTCGCATAGCATCTCTGTCACCTGATGGAAACCCAGCTGGGAGATCCATCAGTTGACCAAGGCGCAATCATCACAGATTTTGGGACAGGGTCGGGAGCTTCTGGAAGAAGCGCTCACATACGTGGGAGAATTTATCCAGCTTGTGCAACATCCTCCGGGACTAAGACAACCCTCGGCCGACTGTGAGACGGTATTTTCCGCCGCTAACCTCTGAGAACTGCGCTCTGAGCTGTGTGAACTGAGAGCTACCTCTGCCAACTGCACGAGGCTGTTCCTATCTATGGGACACCATCCTCCATCTCCGGTACAAGTCCGCTTGGTGATGAAGCCCGCACCCACTACTGTAAATATGCATAGCCCGTAGGCTATGCATATTTACGCAGTGGCATACACTCGCAGCACGAAGGCTGCGAGTGTATGCCACTGCGAGTGTATGCGAGTGGATTCTAATCATACCAATGATACATTAGTATGATTATAATCGTTCAAGAAGTACATTGAGCCAAAGAGATGCACATTGCAACGGGTTGGATTGCGATTTCACTTGAACCATCAAACCTAGATAAACTTACAAAGGATGTACAGCGAAAAATTCCCTATGATAATGAACTCAGTATTGCTCTGCACCATTCATGCATGTTTCAGATGTGTACTCTACTACACTGAGCCAGGTGTTAATTTTCACAAGTGTGATGCAGGTTAGTCAGCGACTGGCCAGGTCAGTCAGCTGACTGGCGCTGTTACGGGAAGCGTGGTACCAGTCAAGGTATACATAGCAAACACACATGAGAAATACAGCACAAACATGTCAAACATAACGCAAACATGACTAGCATAACACAAACATGATGAACATGACGCAAGCATGCTAACACGCACGATGGACATAACACAAACATGGCAAACAAAACACAAGCATGACAAACAACACACGCGTGGCAATCACAACACATGCATGCCAAACAATACAAACATGTCCAATATAACGTACACATGACAAACATAACACAAGTATGGCAAAGCACAATAATGACACACATAGCACAAGAGTGACAAGCACACGCAAGCACGAACGACACGCATAGCACAAACACAACAGACATACGAATGAACGGGGCAAGGACAACACAAACATGACAACATGACAAATGTGCCGTATACATGGCAAGCAGATAGTCTGCTAGGCAGCCACTTCGGCCTGTGCGATAATCACCATGGCCATGCTCTAGCCAGCCACCTTCAACAATGGAGTAGCATCTGGGTGTGCCGAGCCATGGCCGCGGCCCACGCAGCACCTGGACCACCACGTGCTCAGAGCCCGCCGCGCCGACTCGTCATGCAGCGCGTTCCGCAGGTGTGACGTTACCGACCGTCGGCCGCCACAGGCGCCGAGCTCGCCAGTGTGCGCCGCCTGCTGCCAAATGACGTGTCAGGCGGCCGGCTAAGCCGCCAGAGCGGAGCTGCACGCGCCGGCGGCGACGACGACGGCGTCCACTCGACTGGGCGGCCGGCGACGGGCGGAACGTGAACGCCGCGACACCGGAACGCGGCGCGCCGCTGCATAATTGCCGCACAGGCGGTCGGCTGCTGACGGCTATCATCACCGGAGCGACGAGACGGCGGATCGTTGATCGCTTGTGTGAAGTGCTTTGCTATACTGCACGACGACAGATCAGGTCTGGGTCTTCTGACAAAATCGCGGCAACGTCCATTGCACTTGAATCGCCTGTTCAAGTGCAATGGACGTTGGATGTGGTGGGCTCGCTGTCCCGACGGCGTGCCAACACAGGTGGCCGATTCCATCAGGTGTCACACATGTGGTATTACACCTGAGGCATGTAATGCCCCATGTCAGAAGCCACGACAGATCGACCAGTGACCACCGGACCGCCTGGTCCCTGGTGACCACCGGACCGCCTGATCCCTGGATACCAGCTGACCGCCTGACCGCCCGATCCCTGGAGATCACATGAACTTACGATCCCTGGTGACCACCTGACCGCCTGGTCCCTGGATACCAGCTGACCGCCTGACCGCCCGATCCCTGGAGATCACCTGAACTTACGATCCCTGGTGACCACCTGACCGCCTGGTCTCTGGATACCAGCTGACCGCCTGACCGCCCGATCCCTGGAGATCACCTGAACTTACGATCCCTGGTGACCACCGGACCGCCTGGTCTCTGGATACCAGCTGACCGCCTGACCGCCCGATCCCTGGAGATCACCTGAACTTACGATCCCTGGTGACCACCTGACCGCCTGGTCTCTGGAAACCACCCGACCGCCCGGTCCCTGGAGACTACCTGACCGCCTGGTCCCTGGAGACCACCTGACCTCCTGGTCCCAGGAGACCACCTGACCGCCTGAACTCTGGAGACCACCTGACCGCCCGGTCTCTGGAGGCCACCTGACCGCCCGGTCTCTGGAGACCATCTGACCGCCTGGTCCCTGGAGACCACCTGACCGCCCGGCATCTGGAGACCACCTGACCGCCCGGTCTCTGGAGGCCACCTGACCGCCCGGTCTCTGGAGGCCACCTGACCGCCCGGTCTCTGGAGACCATCTGACCGCCTGGTCCCAGGAGACCACCTGACCGCCTGGTCCCTGGAGACCACTTGACCGCCCGGTTCCTTGAGACCACCTGACCGCCCGGCATCTGGAGACCACCTGACCGCCTGGTCCCTGGAGGCCACCTGACCGCCTGGTCCCTGGAGGCCACCTGACCGTCTGGTCCCTGGAGATCACCTGACCGCCTGGTCCCTGGAGATCACCTGACCACCTGGTCCCTGGAGGCGGTAGTTGGCGGATGGCGCTGGCCAGGTGCGGCGTCGAGCCATCCGACCAGACCGCATTCATCAGAGTGTTTTCAAACACGGAGGTCGGGTCGACACCCGGGGGGCATTTACAGTTGGTGCCACCCGGGGGTGGGGGCGGGGTGGGGGTATTTATTGCCGACTGTTGGCACAGAATGATGGACCGTGGCGTCTTCTTGCGAGCAACCCAGCAATGCAGATGCGTTGCCGCCAGACGATGAAGTTCGGAGCCCAATCTGTAGCTGTGTTAGGACGCAGATCTGCTTGCATTGTTTAAAAGCAATGTCACGTCACAGGCGCGCTAGATGCTGAAGCTGATGGAAACGGGTACAGGTACAGGCACAGAAGCAATTAAGCAGGCAGGCAGAAGTAGCTCCGAGCGATAACTCAGAAACAATTAACAACTGCAGCGGTGTCCGGAGCATTACTCAGAAACCAGTCCCAACTGCTGTGGTGTCTGAGCGATTGTTAAGAAGCCATCGACAACGGCAGTGGTGTTTGTGGAATTACTCACAAACCATTGACAACTGCTGTGGTATCTGGGCGATTGCTCAGAAGCCATCAACAACTGCAGTGATATCTGGGCGACTACTGACAAACCAATCAGAACTACAGCGGTGTCGCCCTTGCGTTCATTTGTGAGCTAAGTCACCTCTGCAGTAGCAGTATCCTCAACATGTTTCCTTTCAATATATGCAGAGTAAAGTGATGTCTTTTCTTTAAGGAAACAAAATGTCCCGGAATGTTCGGGTGCGGGATTTCTTAACAGATCTTCTACAATTATTCGCATCACTTGCTGCTCCCAATTCCCTTAAAAACTGAGCTTCATGCTTTAAGAACATAGGAGGGTAGGAGCAGGTGGCCTACTTTTGCTGGAAATGAGGAGATGAGGATGATATGTGGGATGACTCTTATGTGATCCAACTTTATTCCATTGAGATTGCCAGAGTGTTAGTAATTCCTATGCAACTTCCCATACATAAAAATAGAGGTCAGGATAACGAGAACTCAGCATGACCAACACCAGATTTCACACCGACACAAGGCCACTAACAATTATAGCAACCCCGACGTACAACGAATACAGCCAATACATAGTAAACGTCATTGCTAGGATCTTGTGTGGCATTGCAGGTAGTATGAACCAACAATTTTCGACTGGAAAAGTGGCCCCAGAGCGCCCGAGCTCTCTCGAGGTATTTGCAGAAATAGTAAGAAAGTCGCGACGTTTTCCTACGATTGAAATGTTATCGCGTGATTACACTATTATGTACATTATCTACCAGTCCACCAATTATAGGTACAAAAAGAATAGGAAACCAGAAGTATTAGAAGTCGTACATCACTTGAAAAAAGAAAGTAAAGCATAAGGCCCATCACTCTGGTAGGCTCCATTTGCATTTGAAGCAGAAAGCACAATTATATACAAACAACGTCAGCAAAGGACTCCTGATTTTGTGATGCAGAACGTGGTATAGAAAATATAATGCCATGTCAGGTAGATCACTATATCACCTTCCCCATCTCCGTATTTTCCTTCCCCGTCTTACCCTTTTACACGCTTTCAGTAGAATATACTCGCATCATCTGTTATCAGTCTACATTTTGTTGCATTTCAATCAAAACACACAGCGCCAACAAGACGCCAATTAACCACGGCAATCTCCCTGTCCAATTATCCACCTTCGGGAGCATTTGAAGCGCCTGCAACAACTGGCAAGACATATTCTCAGCCGGCTGCCCTAAGAGCGGTGTTTGTGCCGGTTCGGGCGGCGCTGGCGGCCTGCTGCCGAGCGCGGTGCCCACGCCGTGCTGCAGGTGGCACGTCGCTGAACGGCGACAAACAGGACAGACAAATGTCGCCTGTCGGCAGCGTGGCACGACAGTGGCGCGCTGTCGTTTGTGAGATTCCCACAGTCGGAGCATCGCACCGGGTAGCGCTGCAGGATGGATGAGTCGCCGGCCGCGATCAAATGGCCTGCATCGGTGGAATCTTACACCAAGTGGTGCCAGTATAGGGCGTCATTAGGGGCGCTGAGCGACGCAGGGCGAAATACCGGCTGTGGTTATCTCATGTTACAAGACTAGCTATGCTTCTCTCATGCTACACGCACAGGATCGGGCATCGTACCGTGATGGGAATCTTTGGAGCGACCGCGACTGCGCTCTCCTGGCAGCCCGTGAAAACATGCACTTTATTGCGTTCAATTTTCGTGAAAAAGAGCCGAATTTCGAAAACAAGTAAAGCCTACTTCGGTAATTCTGCACAGTGCATCCAAGTTTGAGATGCATGCTCTGCCCCCGTCTTAAAAAAGAAAACCTTGTGGATTGTGGAAATGGTGCCTGCAATATACGCATGTGAAGATGAAAACCAAAGCAATCCATTTGAGCTAAAATTGGCCGAAATTTTCCCAAAATCGGGCTCATCTGCCGAATATGGTGAACGCCGAATGTGGTGCCGAATGTGGTGAATATGGTCTTTTAAGAGCACCGTGCTGATTTAAAAAAATAACAGATGTACCATGCTATGTCTGACTCTTATTCTTCCAGTCTTCTCAATTAGCTTACGTCGCATTCAGTCGCTTAGCGCAGCGCTCGGCATTGGGCTGACTCTGGATAGGCTGTCGCCTGGCTTCGGGGTGAGCAGGCCACGTTACAACATGACGGCATGGCCACGTGACCCGTGTCTGGCTGACCACCTTTCAGCCGGAGCCGGCTGGACCGCTTCCTATGAAGCTTCATCACAAAGCCTTTGTTTTAGCAAATGTAAAACACCTCACAGAAGATATGTTTGGAAAACTGCTAAAATCAAAATGAAAACACCAGGCCTAATTCCGAGTGAAGAATTAGAATGTTGCAACAAAAGTGTTATTAATACTTCAAAAGGGTGATGGCCGGGCCGGGCCAGGCCAGGTGGCTCAGACGAAGCCGTGTTGTGCCGTTGCGCCTTCGTCACCGGGTTGGCTAGTGTCTTTGTAACCAGGTTGTCTCGTGACATGCCCTGGTATTACCCCCAATGACAGCAGGTGACCATCACTGGTATAGGTTTCTGAAAATATTTGGAAGGGGGCGATGCATGAAGGAAATGAGCGGGTCCAAATGCATTGGGGTTCATACCACATATGGTCCCGTGTTAAAAGTTGAAATTATTGGGATGGCAAAGACAACATTTCAAGGTGAGAAAGTGGTCCCTCAGAGCACGCGAAGTCACATCCTGGTGCCCATCAATGGACCCACGCACTATAAGACACCGTGCTAGGGGATTTATGATGCCGGGTTTCGAATAGTGTTAACCACATCCTTCCATCTTTTATTTGAGATTTTGAATCCGAATAGGTATCTTAATCGCCGAAGAATAAGTGCCAACAAGCCTTAAAGTACATCAATTCTCGAAAACCCTCACATTGCAATGCACATACCCTCACGTTATCACGTCGCGCTAACAATTTTCCCTCTTTCTACTATCAACCGTCCTTATTAATTCTTTCGGTCAGATCCTCACACCCAGTCTTGAGGGGTGGGCCTTATATACCCACGTCTAATTCCAAACTAAGCGTTGCACGGAAACGAAAGTGGTGTCACCGGAAATAGATCGATGAGTAGGGCCCGAAACAACCCCAAAATTGTATGCCGCCAAATTATATCCATAGAATTGACGTCACTAGGAGGTCTATGTGATCTCGGCTGAACATGCTTTTGGCTCTGTTGAGTTCATTTTGGGATTGTAAAAAACAAAAAATACTTAGAATCAGAAAAGGAAGGTGAAATTGACCATAGTGCCATTTTTTTCGCCACCGAAAACTCAACATTTTCTCGAAAATTTTTAATTCCTTATTTTCCTGAAATTGTCTTTCTAATTGGTAGTGCGGACCGTGAAGCATTGTTTTACGTCAACTTGCCACCATAACAAATGCTTACTTTAGCCAAATCTTTGATTTTAGCCCTAAGGGTGTATGCAAACCATCATCAAAAAAAGAAGAAAGAATAACTCCTCTTGTGCGTTTTGTTGCATCCCTAGAAATAACCAAACGTTGAAAGCTTCATACAAATATCTTTATCCACTAAAGCATGACGACTGGGTTAATTTTTTTTGTAGGTGTTCTCACTTGACCTAAGCTAACCCGTTGACCCGAGATGACCTGATTTCAAAAGATTGACACAACATGCCACATTGATGTGGGAAAGGGTATGCAAAATTTTGGCGCGCGCCGTTCTTTCACCATCCGGGAAAACCTGACGGGGGACAGCTGAAGATCCCCCCGGACGGTGCGGGTTAAAATCCGTCGAACCGACAATCAGTCAATTAGTTTGGAGGTGATCCCACTTGGATTTGAATAACTAATTGACCGTCGGTAACCCTTTTCCTCACCTTTTCCACACAACATGGAAAATGAATGTGGGAAAAGGGTGCAAAATTTCGGCGTGCTGTCATGCGTCGCTCTTTTTCATTATCCGCAGAAAACCTTAGGGGATTGCATAATGACGTCCGCAAGGGAGCGGGTTAAGGATTTTGAATCCCAAGATAGCAACGGCTGGCTAAAATATCAAGTCCCGAAATGTTTTTACTACATACATGCTGTGAATCCGTCAAAAACGCATATAATTATGCGATATTTCGCTTCAAGCTAAAGCACGACATGCACTTTACAAGATAACAACATGAATTACCTATGTTGTCACGGGTCAGTTCATGGCCAAGTATATTCCTTTATGATCTGGGTACCTCGGGTAAGATGAAGTGTTGCTCCAGACGTTTCTGTCGGGTCTCGTAAATCATTCCATTCTCTTTGTAGAATTTAATATTGTTAAATAATATTGAAACTGCTGGCAAAAACTAATCACGAATACCTTGTTAATGGCACCAATGCTCCAAATATGTCATCGTGATAACATAATGAATCTGTGAGATATATTTGATCCCAAGCTGACCCACAACATGAGCTGTACAAAATGAGACTATTAACCCGCGCCGTCTTTCCGGTCAAATCCTCACACCCCGTCTCGGGGGGAGGGGGGGATAGTAACCCCCCTCTAAAATCCAAACTAAGCGTCGCACTAAAACGAATAATGGTGTCATCGGAAAGTGCTCGACGATTAGGGTCAGGATCCACCCCTAAAAAAAATCCCAAAAGTGACGTCACTAGATGGATTAGATTTTCACGACTTTTCACGACTTACATTATGTTTTTGGCTCTGGGGAGTTCATTTTGGGGGATATTTGAGAGAAAAAAACATTATTTGGAATCGGAAAAGGACGGCGAAATCGACCATGGCCATAATATTTTCGGCCCCCCAAAATAAAAATTTCATTTTTTGGAAATTTCCAAATTTTTAGTTTATCATTCATTATGATTCATATATCTATATCCGTTCAAGCGTGACGACTGGTTGAACTTTTTTGGAGGTAGCTTCACTTGACTTTGACTAACTCGTTTACCCTAGACGACCTGACTTCAAAATTTTGATACAGCTTTCAAATTGATGTGGGAAAAGGTATGCCAAATTTTTGCGCGCTGCCATGCGCCGTCCGTTCACAATCCACGAAAAACCCGGGTGGGGGGGGTTGTTGAAGACCTCCCGAGACGGGACGGGTTAATGGCTTGTTCATGGAGGTCCAAACATGACCTATTTTGATTCTGCTCTCATACCTCAGACAAAGCAAAAGCATTGCCTCAGACGCTTCGTGACATGTTCTTTCACGTTGTGCAAACCATTTCCTTCCATCCTTATTATTCAAGACTTTCATTCCCAATACGACAACGGCAACAAAAAGTGACCCAGCAGGCCTTTGATGAATTGATAATCTAAGGCTGTCAAAATCACTTATGATGATGCCATATTCGACTTGAAGCTGACTAACGTGTTCTGCACAAGATGACACCACACATGAACTATGTTGTCACAGATGAAGTCGTGACCTATTTGATCTCGTGCCACCTGGATCACAAGGTAAGGCGAAGGCCCTTTCCCAGACGTTTTATGTCATGCTATTTTGCGTCTCGCAAATCATTTCCTTTTAGATACCTTTTATTCGGCATTTTTAATCCCAATATGTTAATGACCCAGCGAATATACGAAGTACCAACGAATTAGTAATTACACAAATGCTCTAAATGTGCGAAAATGACATGGGCCACGTAGGTTCAAATTAAGTCATGCCATAATCTCCGAGAACATCGGTGTATTTCGTTTAATACATGGCATAGGTTAGTTTCCAACCAAGCATAGTATATTTTAATCTTTGCACGTACTTTTTCGGTGGATTATTATCATGTTAGGATGCGTAATATTAAGCAATAGAGATAGAATGGAAGTATTCGTGCGACTTGATGGAGCATGTTACAATGTGTCAGAAGCAACGGTTTCACCTCGCCCGAGGCATCTATATTTCACTGAATAAGAGTATTTCATGACACCTGGTCTGCGACAATGTAAGTCATTAATGTTGTCATCTTTTAGCTTGTGGTTTTGGGCAGCATCAAGCAAAACATGGCATGATTATTTACGGATTTGACTCTTTTAGAGCACTTGTACATTAAAAGTCTGTGAGTACTTGATTTTTGCGGTGTGTTGCCATACTGGGATTGAAAATATTTGTTGATGTAAACAGAAGGAAATGGTTCACGTTTTCCTTCTGGCTGAACATGTACAACGTTTGAAGCAGTTTTTATCTTGCCTAAGGCATCCAGATCACTGGGGGAATAGCGCTTGATCTGACACCCGACAACACTGGTGACTAATTATGTCATCAACTGCAACATATAATGTGAGTTACCTTCAACTAAATATGGTTTGTTTGTATGTGAATCTAAGACATTCGTGCAACTACAAATCCGTTGGAACTGAGTCATTTGGCCCGACCGTTGAAATGTTGGGATTGAATATAATTACCAAGAAATATAGAAGAAAATAGCTTGCACGACGCGAAGAAGCATGCCACAGAACATCTGGAGGAACGCTTTGACCTTGCCCTAGGCACCTATGTCACACTGGGTCAAAATAGTAATGTCCTGACCTTCGACAGCGTTAGACGTGCATGCGATATTTGGTTGTAAACTATGCCATTTACTCAACGAAAGGTACCGATGTTCTCCGAGATTATATCATGACTTAAATTGAACCTATGTGGCCCATGTCACTTTCGCCGATTTAGAGCATTTGTGTAATTACTAAGAACTTCGCATATTTTGACGATCGTTACCATATTGGGATTGAAAATGCTGAATAAAAGGTATGTAAAGGGAAATGATTTGCAATGCGCAAAATGGCATGATTTAGAACGTCTGGGAAAGGGCTTTACCTTACCGACGGGATCCAGGTCACATGGGATCAAATTGATCACGACTTGACCTGTGTAAACATAGTTAATGCGTGGTGATATTCTGTGCAGAACACGTTAGCCAGCTTGAAATCCAATATGGCCTCATCATAGATAGACTTTCACAGCTTCTGATTATCAATGCATCAATGAAGGGGCACTTGTGTCGATGCCATATTGGGAATCAATGCCTTGGATAGTAGGAATGGAAGGAAATGGTTTGCATATAATATGAGTTAACTTGCAACCAAATATGGCTTGTTTGTATGTGAATCTAAGGGATATTCGTACACTTACAAATGCGTTGGAACTGAGTCTTTTGGACCGACCGTTGAAATATTGGGATTAAAAATATTTACCAGGAAAGATAGAAGATAGCTTGCACGACGCGAAGAAGCATGTCATAAAACGTCTCAAGGAACGCTTTGGTCTTGTCCTAGGCACACTATGTCACACTGGATCAAAATAGTAATGTCCGGACCTTCGACAACATAAGTCATTTATGACACCATGTTGTATAGCATATGGTGTAGGTCAGCTTGAAACCAAATATGGTGATATGTGTCCATTGGACAGATTTTCGATAGATTTTGTCATTAGAAAGTGTGGACACTTTGTTTTTCTCTGCCCTTTGCCACATTGTGATTCAAAATATGCAATAATGGAGATAGAGGAAAGAGTTTGCGCGGCGCGAAAGAGCATGACGCCATGATCCTGGTCTGTCGTATGATCTGTGCAATTGGTACCGCTCTATAAGATGTTTCGGAACGTGCGTAGTGTTTTCAGGTCCAGTTTGAAGCAAAACTGGTTTGTTCACTCTCTTATATCCATGCGTTTTACCTGCTCTTCGGTATGATTATGTACACACAAGCTTGGTTTTTGTGTCACAATATGCCTAAATAATGCATCAGTGATATCTTTTTTCTTGTCGTGTGTTACAACCCAAGCTTAATTTCACAATGACGACGGTTTACTATTTTCAGGCGATATATCGAAGCCAACCATCTGATTATGAGGGAGTCCACATGCTACATTATTTGATGGTTTCAACGAGAACACGATACCGATGATCCCCACAACTACTAATTCTGTTTTTGCTGGAGATGTGGTGCTCGTGACCGCTGTCTTGCTACTGTGCCATCTGTTGGGTTTGAATATGACTCATTACTTGCTGAACCTGCGATTCACTGCTAAGTTCAACGCTGTCTTATACTACGTGCAATGGTGCAACGTGTGTATCGCCGATGATGTGCCGGTGCCCCAGAAAGTGCAAAGGTTTAGGTAGTAAAAGACGTCAGGGTTTGTGATGGAACGCCCCATAATAGGCCAGATTGAAAGAAATCATCGTGATGAGTTTTGTTGCTTTAACTACTTTTATATCAGCTGACTTGGATATTCGCCTCAAGAAATTGCTTCCACCGAAGTCGCTGGTTTAACTGGGGAGTGATTTGACGGAGTGAATCCTCATCCGATATGCACAATACAGGGGGATAAAAGCAGGTACATGATAGACGATGCTGAACAGTAGTGCACCTGCGGTCTGTACCATGTCAGCAGTCTTTACTAGGTCTGCAGTCTGCACTACCGCACTAACGAAGCCTAAAGCTAAATTGGAATAGTTAGCTGTTGAAAAACTTAAAACTGATACACAAACACACACACGCACACGATATATACACATATATATATATATATATATATATATATATATATATATATATATATATATATATAACGTCCATTGCTATTTGGATACGACTACACTGAAATTTAAATGGCATATCGCCCGTGCGCATCCTGTTCGCTGTAATATTCAATATCGGAAGCTAACATGTAGCACAGGAATTCATCCGTCCGCATAAAGACAGTATGCCACCAGCATCCCAACGCTACTATCAAGGAGACAAAATTAAGTGCAAGCACCCAAGTGGTGCTAAATGTGCTAGCACCACAGGCGAACCATACCCAGGAGGTGCTGGTTTCTGGAGTGAGAAAAGGCTTGAACCCCGGGGGTGCTAACTCGCACGCACCCCATGGGTACTAATTTCAAGCACTCCGATGCTAAATATGGCCCAATGAACAGGTGCTAGCTGTAAGCACAATGCTTATAGTTAGTACCTGAAATTTTGCGATGCCAACTCCAGAAAGGTGCTTAATTCAAGCAGCCCTGTGGTGCTGGCATCTGATATCTGAAATAGCACCCAAAGGGTGCTAATCTTTTTTTAGGGTAGAGATGTCCTCCGGGTTGACTGGAGCTCTTGAAAGCGCGTACCTCGCAGCTCCGAACACGCTCAGGAGAGGACTGAGCCGTGAAGCAGAGAAGATCACGCGCGAAACCTGGGAGATGCTGCTCACCAACTGCGCTTATTGCCAGGGAGACGCTGGTCACCAACTGCGCTTATTGCCTGGGAGACGCTGCTTACCAACTGCGCTTATTGCCAGGAGACGCTGGTCACCAACTGGCTTATTGCCGGGAGACGCTGGTCACCAACTGCGCTTATTGCCAGGGAGACGCTGGTCACCAACTGCGCTTATTGCCTGGGAGACGCTGCTCACCAACTGCGCTTATTGCCAGGGAGACGCTGGTCACCAACTGCGCTTATTGCCTGGGAGACGCTGCTCACCAACTGCGCTTATTGCCAGGGAGACGCTGGTCACCAACTGCGCTTATTGCCTGGGAGACGCTGCTCACCAACTGCGCTTATTGCCTGGGAGACGCTGCTCACCAACTGCGCTTATTGCCGGGGAGACGCTTACTGCGCTTATTGCCAGGGAGACGCTGGTCACCAACTGCGCTTATTGCCTGGGAGACGCTGGTCACCAACTGGTTATTGCCAGGGAGACGCTGGTCACCAACTGCGCTTATTGCCAGGGAGACGCTGGTCACCAACTGCGCTTATTGCCAGGGAGACGCTGGTCACCAACTGCGCTTATTGCCTGGGAGACGCTGCTTACCAACTACTCTTATCACCAAACACAAAGCCGGCGGGGCGGCAACTAGACCAGTTGCCTGCATGCAACAACTGGACGGTCAGTGGGCAGCCAGCTTCTCTGGGTCGCCAATCCTACTGCGCTGGTGTGACCTAGTCAAAACGGCTAATCTACTCGGCCGGAACCGAAGGCCACATGCCGCCACACCTGACGTCCGTGGCACAAGAGGTGAGAGATGTGCTCGCGTATCAGTTGTTGACATATTTGGTGCGAGACGGTGGTGAGATGGTCGAACAAAGCGACCCTTAAAATGATCCGAAGGCAGCTCTTTGGAATTTGCCTCGATGTGGAATGCTCCTTGCATTACCTATTCTTGTGCTACCCATGCGGCTATGTGGAGATGAAGACTACAGAAGGGAAAATATGTAAGGCGATTTAAAAAGGCAATTTGATTACAAAAACAGATTCACGTTTAACCCTATAACTCCATTACGTCGAGGTGTCTGACCTTGTCGCCGGATGATCATGCACATGCATAATGCATCGCATGCGGAAGATCTTATTCGTGTCTTGTTAACATGCGGACAAAACATCATGTTGTCTGTCTTGTTGCAGGTACATTTTTGTTTTACGGACAACGATTTTTTTTCAACCTGATTCCGACAAATTCATCGTTCATGGTAGCTTTCTATACTGTGATGGCGGTGGTAGAGAGTGCGTGCATGGGGCGTTGGACACTCAGCAAGGACTCTTGGAGTGTTGGCTAGATGCACTTGGAAATTAACTTACACCATAGAAGTCAACAATGCACCTCGCGTTATTAAGTCATCCAGTTCGCATGCTTGAATGTCAGCCCCAATCACACAACTTCAACGGTGAATCCAGAAGTGGATAAAAAGGTATGGGAAGGCAAACATTTTGTCTCCAGAAATATTTCCGTCAATCAATTTGAAATATGTGGTCTAGCCATGAACATTGAGATCGGGAATTTCATCTCGGCTGCTTCCTTTCCATCGGATATATTGATCCACGAACTTATAATCCCCCAAGTGCATCCGATTGTCATTTTCCTTTCTGATACGAAGCAAAAGCCTAACTTCTTGCAATTTGAAATCAACTATCAATTTTGCGAAGTGTCTCTTTAACTACTAGGCGTGGGAAGGAAGACCTTAGTTCAAAATCACTTCCATTACGAGTCTGGGAAAAAGAACTGACAAAACAATCATGACAAAATGACACAGCACACCAGAACAAGCCGACGAACACCCTAGTGTTGCAATAATCCATTGAAGGAAGTCTGCGGGCTTTAACACATACACATTTCGGCCACATCACCGCATCTGTTTCCTTTGGAATACCACCGCAGCGTTCTTTTTTTACCTCCAGCCTTCCTGACTGATCAAAGCTAGCCGGCGCCACCATCTCGCCCATAAAAACCATTTCCAGCGGCAGTCCGCTCGCGTTTTCCCGATGCCAAATCACCGAAAGCTGGGATTTTCCACGTGACGGGCCGCACATTGATACTTTTACCGGGCCGACGACCGCCAATATTCCGAAGTCAGATTCAATCAGTGCCGGCTGTGCATAGTAATACCATAGCGTCCATTGTAATACCACAGTATTACACTAACAAGGCGTCCATTGTAATACCATAGCATACATTGTATTACCATAGCATACATTGTAATACCATAGTGTCCATTGTAATACCACACTATTATAATGCCAAAGCGCCCATTGTAATACCATAGCATTATAGTGTCACAGCGTCTATTGTAATGCCACAACATTGTATCAATTGTAATACCATAACATTATAATACCATAGCGTCCATCGTGGAATCAAAGCGTTATAATACCATAGCATTGATTGTAATATCATATCAATATAACATCAGAACGTGCATTATACTACCAAGTCAGTATAGTGCCATAGCGCCGATTGTACTTCCATAGCATTATTATACCGTAACATCATTTGCGACATCATAATATTATATTACCATAGCATCCATTGTAATCCCATAGCATCATAGTACCATATCGTCCATTGTAATACCATAATACTATACTATCACATCATCAATAGTAGTGGAATTTCATTGTGATACCATTGCGTCCATTGCAATACGATAGCATTATATTCCCATACCATGAATTGTAATACCATGACATCATAGTGCCATAGCATCCATTGTAATGTAATACCATAGCATCATAATCCATAGAATGCATCGCAATATCATGGCGTCCATTGTAATACCATGGTATTATAATACCATAGCGTCCGTCGTAATAACATATCATTATAGTACCATAACGTCCAGTATAATGACATAGCGTCCATTGTAACACCATATCGGATAGACGAAGTACACGACCACGGGAACAAAACTGTCCGCGCCGAGCCTCTGCAATAGGCGCACAGCCGGTCGGTCGCGCAGGGTCCGGCCTGCGAGACTCGGCGGTACACGAGCCGACCAGATAAGCCGACCATTCCGGCCCGATGCCAGTGGGATAGCCAAACGGCTTCCAAGTCCTTGGCGTGGTGTGACGGGAAATGGGCCGCCCTGAGTGGGAGTAATGCCGAATTAATGCAGAGGCTAATCTGAAACGCGAACCTTGGAGCCGTATTAAGTGAACGAGATGCTGCACGTATACCGGAAGTACACACATGATTATACGTGCATTAGCATATCTTGCCGTGGACAATTGGAATCATAACGGGTGCTCCCTCACGGGGACCCATGCTAGTTTTATCGGCGCATTATGAACGACGCGGTGCTTAACTGCCGACAAAGGAATGCAATTATCAACAGTGGCTGCTATGAATTTCTAAGTTTAGTGTAAACACCCACTTCAGTTACAATAGGTAGGGTGCCCGTGCATATGCACGTTGATGCTCATGCCATTGTGCACGTTTGAGGTGACCAATGCCCCTACCCGCGGCAGGATTTGTCAAGCTAATCAGATAGCAGTCGTCATATATTATGAAAGTTTTGGGTGGATGCCAAGGTCTCTGAGCAATGGCATCACCACTGATTTCGGTATGGGAGAAAATGGGTGGGCACTTGGGTTGACTCTATCCATGCGACGCCATGAGTGATAATTTCACGAAGTTTTCACGAAGCAGAGAACGCACCTTTTCAAATCTTCCTCTTTGGCAACGTCCATGGTGCGGTGTTTGTGGAAAAATGTTCGGCACGCCGTGATTTCTGTGTGTGGGAGGCACAACGTGATTTCGGATGGCACCTGCAATGTTAGTTACCCGTATAGGGGTGCAGAACTTCAACAGCGAAAACTGATGGAAAACAAACAGCGACAAACCCGGTGAAGACAACACGTGGTATTTGGGTCACACTTACCTGGCTTGAAGAAGCTTTGTGGGCCAATACGCACTGATTTTCCTCGTCGACATCGTGTAAATAGTACAGCCATATTTTCCTCGTGGATATCGTGTAAATAGCACAGCCATATTTTACTCGTCAATATCGTGTAAATAGTACAGCCGTTTTTATCTCGCTCTGCGGTGGGGTATTGCCCAAGCGATAAAGACACGATCGCACGAAAATGTTTGTGAAGTTTCGGATAGTTGGAGATAATATGCCGATATTGTGATAAGGAGGTCATTGAGATCATGCCACGTCATTGCACTACAACGCGACTTATGGAGAGAAGAATTTCTCGCATTTTTGGTTAACAAATGACTTCCTGGATAATTTAATACAGTGAGATTTTCCGACTGGTTGGCATATCAGGTTCTTGGACATTTTCAGAATTGCCGGCTATGCCCACACCTTCACATTCGAGTTAGAACATGTATTTTCTGACTTGTTGTACAATTATCAACTTGAATAGTTGCGAAGCGCTCACAGAGTAAACTCTGCTCACGCACAGCACAGCTGTTTGAGTTGTCCAGCCCTGGGAAAGTGTCTGGCTATACACCGGTGAATGGCTATATGTATGTGTGATAGAGAAAGTAGCATGACAGATTTTGCAGATTTTTACCTGCGTGTCAAAGCTTTCAACTTGTCCTCAGTTTGCATTATTTTTGTGTACATGCTAAGAACAAATGGCTCTCAATTTGCAGCATAGCACATTATTCGTCTCACTAATTTTCCTGGCCATCTTCCACGATCATGGCAGCATGTTTGATGCGAGTGACTTACGACATTTCAGTGCACTCAAACCTAACACCACAATTTGATGTGCTAGCATGCCTGTGTGCATAAATGGTCACACATACTAGTGAATACCAAAGTTTACAACACGAACAAACTCTAATTCAGTATTTACGCATTCAAGAAGGATTTCCTGTGCGGACATCTCCTGTGGACATACTTCCCGTACCGAAGTGCTCGCGAGAGCATATTGGTAGACATTTATCTGGAAACATTGAAACGCGAGCCTATTCTCCAGCACCGGGAAGGAAACAAATTTGAACTTGTTTGCCTCCCTCAAACGTCACAGCGCTGACGCTGAACAATTCCAAAGTTGAGCTCGGGAATCAGTCGTCCCCTCGAGTGCTCCTTCATCTCAGCCTATTGTTCACAAATTGAATCATCATGGTAGAAAATGCAGAGCCGAGGGCAATATTCCGACCACGACTGCCCACAGGCGCCGTTTGTGTCACGCTCAGGACAAACGGCAAGGATCGTGGGGCATGTGGGAGTCGCAGGGTGCTTCCCATGTCAGGGAATTGAACGGCGACTCTCGCCTGCATCGGCTCCGCCTGGCCGTCGCCGCCACAGAACTGATCACGTGGGCTCGGCGTCCCCGCTACAGCACTGATCACGTGGGCTGTCCCCGATACAGCACTAATCACACGGGCTGTCCCCGCTACAGCACTAATCACACGGGCTTTCCCCGCTACAGCACTGATCACATGGGCTCGGCGTTCCCGCTACAGCACTGATCACGTGGGCTCGACGTTCCCGCTACAGCACCGATCACGTGGGCTCGACGTCCCCGCTACAGCACTGATCACGTGGGCTCGACGTCCCCGCTACAGCACTGATCACGTGGGCTCGGACGTCCCCGCTACAGCACTGATCACGTGGGCTGTCCCCGCTACAGAACTGATCACGCGGAATTGGTGCCGCACTGGAGCGCTATTGCCTGCCTGCAGTCTCGCCGGAAGATTGGCGACAACATGGCATGTCATATGACAGCGACGAACGGCTTCGATCAGCACGCTAAGCCGACTATCAGCCCGCTTTGGGTATCATTTTTAGCGGAAACTTTGTGAAGAAAGATGGAGTGCGAAAACTCTGCCGAACCGCAAACTCTTCCGAACTGCTTTATTCCTCCTGCTGTCGAACTCGGGGCGGCCGGGCAACAACCTCGGGATGCTTTCCTCAGGGGAAGCTGCACTGATCAATCCGTCATTTGCCGAAAGAACGCTGTACAATGTGGGCAGCATGTGCGTTTCTAAAACTCCGGTCGTCTCAGTTAAGCTATTTTTTCTGTTAATAAGTTATATGAATGAAACATCTTTGCAAGTACCAGATGAAAGCAGCATTTAATTTCAAAGGTAAGACTCGTCCCGGACCTCTGGGATCAAATCCGTGCTTTCCAGATGAGAGCGCCTATACCAGCCACTTCACGATGTGCTAAGAGGATGGTCTGGCTAGATATGCGCACGATCAAGATGAGTTGTCAACTTGTATGCTTCCTTTCCATTACCCATCAACTCTGAAAAAACTGGAACCGCTAGGGCAAACAAGGAAATCACTTGTGTACTCCCGCGACTGTTGTGCAACGACCAAGCAAGAAGACCCACGGAAGTACCGAATATACGAATACAATTCAAAGGAAGAAGTGAAACGTTCTCATCAAGCTAATATTAAGCAAAGGGCTGTCCAATTCTGTCCTGCTATAAAATGCCACCAGCAGCCAGTTGCGCAGCCCGTGCATTTTTGTTTGGTGTGTGTGGGAGAGGGCGACCCAACAAGGATAAGCGTATTTTTGCCATATTTATTTTTGGCCAGAATCACACGAATGTGTGACTAAAGTAAAACGCGGTCTGACAGGATGGGGTGCAATGGGCTGTCTTCTTGATTGCGCTGCTGCTGTTTGCCTTAGCGAGTATCAATATTCAAGTCTTAACTAAATACTCCACATACGGACCACAACCTTGCAGATACGTAGGCGGTCTCGGTCCCGGTGTTCGTTTGAGTTTTACTAAAATTAGCACTTCGTCTTCCCCAGGCCAGATCGTGCCTTGGAAAAAGTGCAAGCTATTAGAGTGCAAAAGTCAGTTCATTAGTCTTGCAACGAGTTGGTTTGTCGGAGGAAAGAGAAAAGTAATTTAATGAGACATGGGTGATGGTTCAACAGCAGGGTGAGTAGTGGCGTGGCCAGGGTAGTAGTAGTATTGGTCGGGCGGGGGGCGAAGGGAGCAGCCGCCCCCTGGACCGACGAAAGAGGTCCCGGGTTAACGGAAATGGTCCCGAGCCGATGAAGAGGGCCCCGAGACAACGGAGAGGGCCCTTGGCAAAACGTTGAGGGCCCTTAGTTGAGCTGACGTGAAGGGCTTCTAGATCGACGGATGGGGTTTCGGATAGTTGGAAGGGCCCGGGCTGACGGAGTAGGTTCTGAGCCAATATGAGGGGCCCCTGGGCTCATGGTGGGACCGAGGCTGGAAAGGGCTTCGAGCTGATGGATAGGGCCCTGCGTTCGAAAAGGGGCCTCCGGCTTGCTGGAAAAGGTCATGGATCATCAAGGTGGGTCTCTGAGACGATAAAAGGGGCCTTAGATATTGGAGAAGACCTCGGACAGTTAGAAATTGCCTTGGGCCGACGGATGGGCCAAAGCCGTACAAAGGCCCCTGGCCTGATGGAGGGGGCCCAAGCTGTTGAAAGAGAGCCTCCGGCTTGACAGAGGAGCCCTGGATGGCTTAATGGGATCCCTGCGCCGACGGCGGGCTGCAGCAGCAGGCAACGTTTGCGCAAATAATACGGAACGCTTCATCTCTCGGTGTTGCATAGGCGGTCTAGGTTTCGGTATTCCATAGGCAGTCTCGGTTTCGGTGTTGCAGAGGCGGTCTCGGTTTCCTCATCGCAGAGTCGGTCCCCACCCCGTGCTACGTGGGCGGTCCCGGTCTCGGTATCGATATACCACAGACGATCACAATTTCGATGCTGCAAAGGGGTCAGAAAAAAGTGTGAATGGATTCGGTATCCCGAAAGCGTGAATAGATTCTGTACCACGAAAGCGTGGTAGATATTCGAAAGGCTGCCTATCTCGCAGCTGCAAGCAGATTCAAGTCTGACTGCCCACGGCCCAGTGCTCTGATGTCGCCGGCGCCCCCTCAAATACAGATTCACCCAAGTGCCGCCAGGTGGCACCACCGCTGACATGTTGGTGATGATGAATTCCTGTTCCATTCGTGGTGAATCGCTATCCTGAAATATAATCCTGAAATATAATCGATCGACTGGAGGTACAGTTTAGAAATACAGAAAAAACGCACCCTGAAATGCGCACCACTGTGCAAATGCATTTACAGTGGAACAGTGGCGGACAGATTGGTGGGAGTACTCTTCGCCCGCGACCAATCGGCGTGAGAGATTGGCGACGCTACATGACTCAACGGTCGATGTGTCGTAAAACCAATAACCAACCAACCGATTGGTGAGAGGCAAATAGTACAATTGTCCCCTACCCTCTGAGAGGTTGTGGACCCCAAATAATTGCGCGGGGATTCGACAAAAATATGCCAGGGCACGTAAAAATCACACTGGGAACCCAAAAAGCGGTTCTGACAAAAAGTGGTAAGTGGTGACTTTTTAAAAGATATGGTAGGATGGGACCCCTTCGGATCTGCTTGTGCGGTGCCGCAAATCCTAGGTGCGTCGTTGCAGTGGGATCGGTAAGTCGGGGATCCACTGCGCGAGGTCACATAGCTTTGTTAATTTGGACTATTATTTTTAAAAAGGCACTTCGGCCTCTTCAGGTCACTTCGTGTCGTGTATGCAGAATACAAAATCAGTGTCAGTCGGCTTATGATTTTTGAAACATGTTCCTTTTATCGCACAAGATGAAAAGTAGTTTAGTGAAAACTGGATGATAGTTCCCCAGTAGAAAAGGCAAAGAAAAGGAATTATGTGTGTCATAGTCGGCAATTGGCGGCCATTTTGTTTTGTGAGGGACGTGGAATTGCTAACAATGCAGGAGTATATGTGTAACTGTAAGATGGGTGTTGCAAGGTGGGCATGAAGGCCGAGGTGAAGCTGTATACATAAATCAGAGTGCAGGAGAAGTACCTCCGATGCGGAACCGCAGATAACTTTTTATTCGTGACGGTTGGTTTGAAGTGATGACATCCAGATATCGACGACTGGCTTGGTGTTCCACAATTGTGCATGGTTTGTGTTCTGTGCCCAGCTTTGGTTACAAAAATACCGAATGCTCTGACGGATTGATGATTTGATGGCTTCAAAATGTTGTGGAATTTCTGTAATGTTTGGTAGCTATAAAGATTCTTTTGTGAGTTTGTCTTGTTCCTGTTTCCTCGGATGCCACAGTGACTGGGTACCAACAGAAAACTGACCTTCACGGCTACCAGATGGAGTAGGCATAGCTACAAAGCCAAGTAGAGCTGTATTTTGGTTGCAACACCTTCATTTCACCGGTGCGCAGTGCAGCTGTAAATACGCAAATGTCTCGCCGGCGCCCGCCGAATAAGCTGACGGCATACCACAATGGCGGGAATAAACGACCGCCTCGCGCCATGGATAACATCCAGCGAAGTGGGCACGCTCTCCGTGACCCGGTTCCCCGAGGTGTCGTGCCGGCGCCGCTGATCTGTAGCGGCCCAGTAACGGCCGGCGCGCTCTGGCGCTTCGCCGACGCCGTGGGGGCCGCCGATCCGCCGTCGACAGGCGGAGCCCTGCGGCCAGCCGGACTACCAGACGAGAGGCCATCCTTAAGCCACTCGCGCCACTCGAGTGTTGGCGCCAACTTTAAGCCTCCAGAGTATTATTGGTGACGACTCCACGCGTTGAGCACATTTGTCAGTCCGAATCGGCGTCGTTTGTTTTCAGAACCAATTTCAAGTTGTATTATATGCTGTGACGTTTCGGGGGCAAGCTCGTTTCGCCGCCGGTGTCAGCGGGCGGTGTCAGCGCGGTCCGGCCGATGGAGCGGCCGACCCGGTCTCCCGCTTCCGGTCTCCCGTCTCCGATCTCCAAACTTCAGTCTCACGCTCAAATCTCACGCATTCGGTCCCGAGAGACGTCTCCGTCTCTCTCTCTCTCTCTCTCTCTCTCTCTCTCTCTCTCTCTCTCTCTCTCTCTTTTTTTTTTTTTTTTCTCTCTCTCTCTCTCTCTCTCTTTTTCTCTTCTCTCTCTCTCTCTCTCTCTCTCTCTCTCTCTCTCTCTCTCTCTCTCTCTCTCTCTCTCTCTCTCTCTCTCTCTCTCTCTCTCTCTCTTCGGGTCCTGCCTCGCGTCTCCAGTTTCCGACCCTAATCTCCTGCTTCCCATCTTCAGTCTACCGTCTCTTGTCTCCTGTCTCTCGTCTTCGATTTCGTCTCCGGTTCCAGTCTCCTGTCACCGATGTCCGGTCTCCGGTCTCCTGTCGCTGGCTTCCCGCTTCCGATCTCGGACATCCCGTCTGTCATCTGCGATCTCCGGTATGTGACCTATCATCTTCCATCTCCCGTCTCTCGTCGCCGGTCTCCAATTGTGAAATATCTGGTCCCGGTCGTGGGCGGGGCCTTCAGCTAAGGACTGCCGAAGCTGTTCAGTCCTCAGAGCTGTCGCTGTTGTGCTAGCTAGGAATGGTCGAAGATGAATTGAACTAGAGACGGCGGGACTGCCTAAGTACAGCTACGAAGGTCTGGAGACCATGGGAACTGTGTAGAGACGGATGAGGCTGTTTGCAGACAATTGGAGCTGTGTGGAAGCCATCAAGACCGCCTGTAGATCACTGGAACTGCTGGCAAACCACCAGTACCGCCTAGAGAATACCAGGACATTTCAGAAACAGCTGCTGCCATGTGGAGATGACTGGACTTGGGAGATGAATCTCATCAAATAGAAGAGAATGTTTAGTACCAATTGTTGCCATGGCAGAAAAGATCTCAAAGAGGATGACCGTTTTACGACTAGTAGTTGGGTGCTGGATAACCACCAGCAGCGCATACGCACTTAAGGTCAAATAACCAATGCATCAAAGAATCATGGCGACGACTCATATCATGGCCTGCATGTGACTTCAAGCCATAGTTGCTTTCATATGACTAAAGTTTTCTAAATATAACTTTGGTCGTTTGCAGACGACTGAGATGCGAATATGTCAATTGACTATTAATAATTGTCCGAGGATGATCGGAATTTCATGTACGAACAGAACCGGACCAACGACGGACGATTCAGTTTAGCGGATGACAAATCTACGCGAGGACAGCCGAAACCGCCTGAAGACGACGTGAATAGCGGAACACTGTCCACACATTTATGAAGTGTCATTTTGATCCGGCCAGATTTTCACTCCAGAAAAGCCGGCGTCCAAACCGCGCCACTGTTTACGTTTCGGCACGTCTCGCGCCGTTTGTAGAAATCTTTCCGAATCATTGCACACATCTTTGGAGGCTTGTAGAGGCTGGCGAGGCAATCGTTCACTGTCCGACTGGTAAGCGGGCCCGGTTTGTCTCGAGACAGAACTCTAAACAATACATCACGACGGCCAGCCTAATACGCCGGCAAAACGGTGGCCACTGCAGCGGCCCGCTTGGCAGCCTCGCCTTCGCTCGACGTTCGATACAGTTCGGAAAACCGGCGGATAGACTAACGGGGCGATTAGGGAAGATGTGGCGACAAATTGAGCACAGCCGTTGTTCTGTGCTTCAGTGAGCACACGGCGGCAGCGCGGCGCTGGTACGTGGTGGCACGCACGTGCGCAGACGAACAGCAGCTGGATTAGATGCGTAGCTGAGATGAGGGACGTCCATTTCAGTTCGGAGGCGGCACAGACAGTCGGAGTGGCACAGCAATGGTCGAAAGTGAACTGGCTCAAAATGTGGTGGCGAGGGTCTGAATTATTGTTCAGGCTACGAGATAAACATGCTTTCAATTCGCTTCCCTGGACAAATTGCGGAAAAAGACTTATCCCCTACGCATTCTAATGCTACATTTATCTCTGGAAGTGTGATGAATAGGTATGTTCATGTTCCCAAAAGTTCGCAAAGTTAGAGCTTCACCAAGATTATTCCATTATCTAAGCCATGTGAGGTCATTGGCACTGAAATAAAAAATGTTATAGAGGACGCGCACGAAGCCTAAAAAACTTCAGTTTTTCAAGTTCAGGTTACTCCGTATCTGGAAAATTCTCAAGATCACTTCATGAACTTGTACCTTTTATGAACAATCTAGATGATCTAAGTGGCTTAAAGTCAAGCTAAAACAGCGTACGAGCCGCATTCGAAAAGTTGTACTCATATTGAATCTACGTATGCTAGTCTTTCTCAGACTATTGACAATGCCGTGCATTACAACCCTTTAATCAATTTCATAAAGATGCTAACATAAAACGTCACTCATGCATACACAACACAAACATGAACATAAAATATCGAAATATATTATACACAATGAACAACACATCGTGTTATGATAATCATAGATAAGTGAAGACATGAGGTCGACGCCGTCTTTGAAGTTCTGCTTCAGTCTCGGCCAATTACGTGGATTCACACACTTCGAACCGTGTTTTTCATACTAGTTAGGTTTCGCACTTGTAATGTGCCTGAAGCACATTTGCAGTGAATGTCCCATTTCTTGCCAATGACGTACAATTGGTTGTTGGCGCTATATGGTCATCATGATCAATGCTCTGCGAAGTCTAAGTAACCAACAAACCAATCAACTCATTGCTTACCTGTACATTTTGTCATGTCCATACAAACTCCTTTGTCATTGTTCTTTTCCAGTCAATGACTGACCATCCTGTGAAGAATTCGAAGCAGGGAATGCCCATCAACCAACAAATCTGCCAGCAATGGAAACGAGGAAATAAATTCACATAGTGGTAAACATTATGGAATATAACTTCCACCCAAATGCTAAAGTGCAGTCATTCGGACCACTTGGCACACGTTCAATGACTGAAATCTGCTTAATTAGCCACGCTCCCCACTCACTGTTGGAAGCAAGCTCCCAATTAAATCACAAGGCAGGTATTACAACATTTGTTTTCATGAACACTACAGCAACAAGCAAGGAAGAGGCAGCACATGCGACCGTGCAGAGCGTTTTGTTTCTAAGATATGATCCACATCGCAAAGAAGTCAGCTTTGTATCCGTTTTCAAATGCGTTTGATAGAGCCTGATCGTGACTGCTCCCATGTATCCTGGCGTCCGGGCTCCGCATCGGATTCCAGACAGTCGGCCGGCATCTGGCATCGCAGACGTCGGCGGACTTACATTTTGATTCTCGGCTGTGGCCTGCGATGTTCTGCCAAGTCAGTTTCCGTTCCCACAGGCGGCGACGGCCGGTCGGCGGATGCTGGATCGTCATGTGATTGTGACACCCATGTACCATGTAGCCGAGCCACACGTGGTGCGTGTCTGGCATGCGACGACCGGACCTCTCCCTTCGCGGTGTGTTACAATTGGTGATGCCGGCCAGTGTAAGGCCAGGGCGTTGGCCGGGTGGGCACCCTCCCCATGAATACCTGGCCCCCTCTCTTGCATGCGGCTCGCCCAGAGGCGATTGATCGGCGAGGCCGGTAAGATAAAGCAATATGATAGGGTGTGGATATTTGAACGGTTGTCCGTCACGAGTGCCTACATGGATATACGGATTTGGAAACGGGATGTATCAGTGTCATGGCTGCTGAAGCCGTTGCCCAAGTTGTCACCGTATTGCTTAACTATTAGCCCGGTCACTACAAGGGCATTAACGGCTTTTGGATTTGATAATTTGTTGAATTTGAGAACAAGTCACGGTGCAAGCGAGGAAAACCATATACTATCACTACCAGGCAAAACGAACTTGTTCACAATATCAAGACTGTGACACGATGGTAGTGTGAAAAAGCTTAATATATTGTGGAATGAATGGTGTGTGATAGAAGGAAGGAACTGTAATATCGTAGTTAATTTCGCCCTCTCATATTGATCACTACATAAACTATGCATATATTTTACATATATATATTAACCAGCGCTATCTCTCCGGTCAGATCATCATACCCCGTCTCGGGAAGGGGGCGGATAGTAACCCCCTCTAAAATCAAAACTAAGCACCGCACGAAGACGAAAGAGGTGTCATCGGAAAGCGCTTGACGAGTAGGGTCCGGATCCATCCCCCAAAACAACTTCCCCTATAAGTGATGTCATTAGGGGGCTATATTTTCAAGACTTTCCACGACTTACATTATGCTTTTGGCTCTGGGGAGTTCATATTAGGGGTTATTTGAAGAACAAAAATATTTGGAATTAGAAAAGGACAGCGAAATTGACCAGGGCCATAAATTGTTTTGGCCAACCAAAAATTAAATTGGTATATCTTTTGAAATTTCAAATTTTTAGTTTTCAAGTTTTCTTCAATCTTCCTTTTCTAATGGGAAGAGCAGACCGAGAAACGTTGTTGGAAGTCAACTTGCTCAATAACAAATGCTTACTTTAGCCAGTATGTTCGATTTGAACTCTAATAAGCAAATATGCAAAATTCATAGGTAATCAAAAACGGAAAAAAAGACAAATTCTTCTCATACGTTTTGTTGCATCCTTAAAGATAAGTAAACGCTGAAAGTTTCATTAAAGTATCTGTATCCGTTAAAGCGTGACGACTGGTTGAACTTTTTTGGAGGTGACCTCACTTGACCTTGACTAACACGTTGACCCTGGATGACCTGACTTCAAAATTTTGAAAAAGCATGCCAAATTGATGTGGAAAAAGGTATGCCAAATTGTGGCGCGCTACCGCAAGCCGTTCGTTCACTATCCGCGAAAAAACTTGAGGGGGGAGGCAGTTGAAGACCCGCCTCAGAGACGGGACGGGTTAATAATGTGTCATACCACGTCTACAATATGTCAAATGAAAACATGGGTATCGGATTCATTTTGCTGTTATTTCGCAACACTACTTGATTATCACACACCCAGTGAGCACATACAAATATATAATACTACTATGTGTTGAACATATACCTATCGCGTGCGCTAAATATGAATGCTACTACATTATAATAAGACCAGCGCCGAGCAGAAGCATCCTGTTCTTCATTTTGCATTTCCAAATATGTTCCTTTTTGCGTGCATGACAAGCCGAGCTTGTTGGCTGAACTCCGAATCCACAACCCCACTGGAAGATCACACGACACCGTCACCGTAGAAGATGTGTGGGACGGTCCCCTGTGGGTAGGGAACCCTCTAGCACAGTCATTTTCCTGTGGAGATTGTTCCCCACAATCAAAGAAGACGGCCCTTTTCCGACTTAAAACAGCACCTCCCCCACTTTAGACCAGGGTTCAGTTCCATATTAGTCGATCGGCGGAGACCAGAGACTTATCCGTGGGCGTAACCAGGGTTTTCCCGAAAAGGAGTGGGGACTAGCATGGGGACTAGATTTTGATCAGCATGCCCATTGTGACGAGTTAAAAATTGTACTGAAAACTTTTTGTGCTCTTGTATCCGTTTTTGTACTCAAATTGTACTGAAAACAAATTTCTAGCTTACCTTTCTTCATTAAAAACATATCCCACGCTTGGATACACTACCTCCGTTATGGTCGCTTGAGTATTGGACTATGATTTATAATCGCATGGCTTAGCGGCACGGAAAGGTCGTGATGTTCTTTTGTGAACTTCTGATTTTATTGTAATATATCATGATTACAAAAGTTGAATGGAAATGAGATATGCAAGCGACGACGACAACGCGATGACAACACCTTTTTTGTATGCCTTAAACGGCTTGTAGCCAGCATCATAGGCAGCCCAACGTCGGCGTCAGACAGCAACTCACCGACCCAATGTGGTCCAGATGGGTTAAGACGGCAGTTCTCCAACTTTAAATGGCTCATCTCTGACTTCGGTCGATCTCTGTCCGAACTCAGGCGGCTACAGATGATATTATCAAGGCGCAGCAATACAATATGAGCATGGCTCCGAGTTGGACAGGCCGACTATTAGTAGTCATCGGTGATTGTTGGAGAGCTCAACCGAATATCTCACGGCTTCGAAGTCCTGAAATAGACATGGGACTCCACGCATGGCTTCTGTCCAATATTTCAGTACACACTGCACTCTAGACCTGCTCACTTTTCGGTTTTTGTTACTTTTCCCAGAAACCCCGGCGATTCCCATGCCAAATTTCATGCTGAACAACGTGGTGGCATTGGTTTTTGAAACATCGAAGCTTACAACCCCTCCCAAAAGGTTTTTTTTGATCGCACGTTAGAATGATTTTTGGGGGGAATTTTGCACTCTTTGTAATGTGTAATTTGAGGTCAATATATGTGCAAAACTATGCATTTTCTGAATCCTCTCGTTGAGATACATCGATATATGAACATTCTGAAACTAGAAGCGGAAGCGGTGGAAGCGGTCCTTTTCATCGGACTTGGAAGCGGAGTGGTTTTATGTCGTACATTCCGTCTGATATGTATGTGTATGCATACGGAATGTTATCAGGCATATGCTGTGATAAAAGCACTAAGCACTGAAAGTATATCCTAAATTATTGAAAGGATTTCCGGAAGCGGCGGAAGCGCTTTGTTTCTTTTCGAAGCGTGTAGTTTTTCGACGATCATGTATGTTGAAATTATCCTGTAAATGCTGCACAATGCGTTCAACGACATAATCAATGTGTATATACTTAACCATTCATCCTGCTTCAGATCCCGAATCCATATACTCAATTTCTTAATCCATTTCGAGGTCAATGATGAGCACGCAAAAGGAATATAATGTAATCGGGCCGAGTATTGAGCGTTTTCCCCAGAACAAGCTGCCCACTAGTGGTCAAGTGTTTGCCCGCGTAATGCATCAGAAAGAATTAGGCGTAACAAAAAATGTCAAAACAGAATCACTCCTTCAAGAAATCCTCAGCGAAGTTCTTGAGTTGTGGGAAAAGTCAAACATTCCTACGAGGCGATACAAAAACGCATGGCGTAAGATGAAGACAGATTTTGAACGATACATCAGCGTTAAAAAAAGCACAAGAAACGAGAGAACCAGAAACAACTAGTGGAATTGAAAGACATGTGCGCTGGCCTGTTCGATATGTCGAGACCGGATGCTATCGAACTAATGTGTCACAACCGCCAGCTCTCACCAGAAGACAGAGAAACTGATGTGGCCTTTTATCTGGACCAAAAAGGCCCGCGTAAGGCCACAATGTCTAGATTAGACAGAACATACTAGTACCGGGTGGAGTTGAAGAGATCCAGGGAAGACGCAGAAGAAAGTCGCCGGAAGAAAACGGCTTCTGATCAACCCAGCACCTCAACTGAGACGGCATCGCTAGCAAGTGATAATGTTGACCCCGATGTTGTCGATGACAGTCTAAATGATGAAAACTACACCGCCAAAAGGGGGCCAAGGCCAGACACGGTAGCGGTTCACCTACCACGCAGAATCCTACATGCTCCTCCAGTATGACAAATGGCAGATCGTCTTCAACTATCGTCTAACCGGGCAAGTAAATTTTATTCCTAATTCCATGAGATCAGGTTTGTATAGCGAAGAAGCGAGTACCGGTTCCACGCAAATACATCAATGAATAAATTAATGTTGCCGTATGCCAATGTTTTTATCCTGACGATATTCAATGAGTTTACCAGCAACTAGCATGATTGTCGGCAATTTGAAATTTGCACTAAACATGGATGCGTGTTCATAAAGCAAAATAAGTTATAAAAAGCGACTAATCTATGATTGGTTCCACCAGCTGGTTGGAGTCGTCGGCGCTGTACTCCGAGCTGCTGATCCTCCAGCAGATCTCCGTCAGTTCAGCCTGTCGCGAGAAACCGCCCGACGAGCGAGATCTCGTAACCGAGAAGCCGTTGCTGAAGAAGTCCGGACCAACTTCGTTGCCCCTCAACATGTGATCATCCATTGGGGCGGAAACACCATCAAGGTGAAAGAGCACTTAACCATTACAACGCTGCACCTATTATCCGTCAATTAATGAATCCTTAATATCATGACGTTTCCCGGTGTTCATGACATAAGTATCATGCATTATCTATCATAGCCATTTAGCGATAGTAATTATTATACCATATAGCCATTATTCAATCCTCAATACACAGGGTGGGTAAAAACATAGCTCAAAACAGGTACCACAAATGGTACCACAAATGATTAAATTACCAATAACCACGTCTTCCTTTAAATTGCAGGACGCATTGGACCTACCGGAGAACAGGCAGGTCATCCTGATATCCGGTGTGGGGTGTGAAGAGGGCAAACTCCTTCCGTTCCCGTCTTGGTGGATGGAACCGGAAGGGAGCAAGCAAAGGCGACGATGCAGGCTCTGGACGAGTGGGGCATACAAGAACAAGTACAGGGATTGTGCTTCGACACAACTGCCTCTAATACTGGGAGGCTAAACGGTGCCATAGTACGAGTAGAGGCTGAACTTGGCCGCAAGCTGTTCAGACTTGCCTGTCGACACCACGTGATGGAGCTTGTCGTAGGATCAGTGGCCACCACCCTGTTTGGTCGCTCAACCAGACCCTCGAATCCTCTGTTCGACTCCCTGAAGGCCAGGTGAAAACAATTCGAATCCTGCTCTCTATACCTCTTAAACAATTAACCTCTCAATGGGTGCTCCAATCACTCTCAGTATCCTCGCTGAAGTATCCGATTTTCAAAGTTTCCTTCCGTTTCTACATGTAACTCTTTAAGCTGGATTTAAAAACATTTTGACCGCAAAAAGCTGGTGTTTATCCATCTAGTACTGGATTTTGTCCAGCAATATTCCTTTGGTAACCTCCCATCCTATTTCAGTTGGGAAAGCTTGGACTTGAGCGAGCCTTCGAGCGAACTCAGCTTTCCAACCGCATGGGAACAGGAACAACGAGAATCAGCAGCGCAGTATCTGCTGTATGTCACCACCAACTCAGCTAGCTTCCCCCGTGGCGACTATCTGGAGTGTGCTGAGATCGCTCTAATGCTCCTGGGAGTGACGCCACCACGAGGCATCCACTGGAGACGGCCGGTGCGAGGCACAATGCCCGGTGGATGGCCAAAGTGAGGAGTTTCTCATTTACTCGCAATAAGCCATGCACTAATACAATAATTCATCACAATATTAGCAATCACATAACCATAACCAAATAATGGTAAGCGCGTCCTAAAGCTCAAATTAATTAAATGTCCATTTCCGTGTGCTCTCCTAATCATCGAATCCCCTCATGCCATTTTTATACAACCTGCTTCGTAAGAATATCCGTTACAGGTGCTGTACTTTGCGAAGCTCTTCAGCTTCAGACATCAGCTCCACCATGACCAGGAAGTGAACGCAGTTCTCGAGCGGATGGCACGCTTCCTGGCTCTCATCTACGCTTCTGCCTGGCTGAAAGCCCCATCTGCACCTGATGCACCTTTCAACGATGCTGCGCTCTACGCGCAACTTCAGCTGTACAGGAAAGTGGATGACGAAGTCGGCCGTGCAGCGCTCGCGGTACTGAAACGACACTTGTGGTACCTGGCACCTGAGATTGTTGTGTTTGCTTTGTGTCGCCAGCAGGTGAGCATCAGTGTCAAAGAGGAGATGGCCAAGAAGCTACTCAGTACGACGAGACCGCAAGAGTTTGAGGTAGGTGGCAGCACCCCTGTCGTTCTCGTGGACGATACTGACATCAACCTCGCCGAATTAATCGACGAGGACTCATGGTTCGTCTTCCACGTTCTCGATCTAGAGGCCGAGTAGCTCAGTGGGTCGCCGGAGACGTGGACCGCTAACGAAGAATATACAAAGTTTTGTGAGTATCTCGCGATGTTGAAGGTGACAAATGGCACAGCAGAGCGAGGGGTGCAACTCATCGAGCGATTTGCTCGAACGATAACGATGGAGGGGACAAACCTACAGTGGCTGCTACAGAGCGTAGAACAGCACCGGAAGCGGTACAGTGATTTCTCCAAGGCAACGATGAGCGAACTGTAGCTTGTTAGTGTCAGTGTATCTCTGTCCTCGTCTGAATGTTAGTGTATGAATGGTAATGCCTGGATGTCAGTGTATGTCAAGGCGTGGTTGAGTAAATTGTCAGAACCCAAGGATGTCGTTACGGGGTGCAGGCTTGGCTGGGGATGGAAGTGGACGGCGCGGTGCCACCATCGGAAGTCAAATATTGTCGGTGAATGTCGTAGGGTTAGTGTTGAAATGCTTCTAAACTGGAATACTCATCACCCGTACTCCCGCTTTTGGCGCCTAATTTTATTTCTGGTGTATCTATTAATTGTTTTGTATGCAACCAATGTAATCAACCTGTCTCTCAAGTGTCTCAAACAGCGGGCAACTGCGGTATTAAAATACAGTCATAATCCGCTTCCAATTAACTATTTAACCACGCATCCGCTTCCAATGAAAGCAAAGCGCTTCCGCCGTCTTCAGGAATTATATAAGTGCTTAGGATCCCTTGGCACACGGATCGATTTCAGGAATAATTTGTGGGCGGGGGTGGCCGAGTGGTTAAGGTGTCGGGCTATGAGTAGCAAAGGTCCCGGGTTCGACACTAGCGCCACTCAGGACATTTCCCAATCCCGCGGCCCACCGGCGAAACAGTGTGGGCGGCGCAATTAGCCGTGATTGTGCATAAAGTGTGTCGTGAACCACCCAATAAATAAACAAACAGGAATAATTTGGGACGAAAACACTCCACTTCCGCTTCCGTTGAGAAGGGTCGCTTCCACCGCTTCCGCTTCCAGTCTCAGAATGTTCATATATCGATGTATCTCAACGAGAGGATTCAGAAAATATATAGTTTTGCACATATATTGACCTCAAATTACACATTACAAAGAGTGCAAAATTCCCCCCAAAATCTCTAAAACATGCAATCAATAAAAGCCTTTGGGAAAGGTTGTAAATTTCGATTTTGCGAAAACTAACGCCACCACGTTGTTCAGCAAGAAATTTGGCATGGGAATCGCTGGGGGTTTCTGGGAAAAGTAACAAAAACCGAAAAGTGAGGAGGTCTACTGCACTCAGTTTCCCTCAGCGTTGGTGCGCATCACAAAAATGTGGCGCTGTTGTTTTTACAGGGCCACCCGCGTCACTGGTGTTGCCACCTATATATTTCAACTCAAAACCATCCGTGTCTTACGCCCAGATAGGGTACACCCGATAGGGGCCACCTGCCTGATACCCGCACTGAATGAAACGACTCCACTACTCGACACACTGCATCATCCGCAGCATTACGACTGACTCGGGCGCGAATGTGGCAGTGGTACAGTGGCATCCGATACTTCATACCACCACCAAAGACAGCGACTAAATTTGACTAAGCTACCCTGGCGCAGTTTCAATGTCAATAGCATAACACAGCGTGAAGCCGTGAATTGTTGATCGGTGATGACATAAACATTGGCTTGTGTACTCGGGAGGAGCCATTGTCCGCTAATGCGTTGCTTTCTCGCGCTCAACATGGGCCATCATGGGTCTGCCTCGTGGTTTTGAGTGTCTAGCCCAATTATAAGCACATTGACATTCCTAATAATCTCACGGGCTGTTTTAAGAGTGGCAGTTGGGGTATGAGGGCAAGGTGGAAATTTAACCGGAAGACAGGGATGCAGGGTCAGATTACGTCATCAAGCTGCGCTGAGATGACCGCACCTGCCACCATCACTGCGGCGAGCAGGACTCACGCATCGCCCGCCTCTCCTAAATCTCTAAGCTAGATTTCGGAGAGGCGGTCACAGAAACAACACAATTGCGATTGAATAAATCCGGGCAAAACTTTGCATCCATTGATATCCACGATCAACATTGGGACCACATGGTCCATCACAGATGTGAAAGTTCTTGTGAATTACAGCTGCGAGGGACCGTTGGTCTTTTCAGTGGCGAATTGCGTCGTGCGCTTCTAGAGGCTTCAAAATCATGTGGACAGCTTCAAGGTCATGTGGACAGTTTCAAGGTCATGTGGACAGTTTCAAGGTCATTAGGACATTTGTGTCACTTTCCTATTATAGTCCATCAACTATTGATTTATCGCTCCTTCTGGCCAATAAACTATTATAACTTTTCAGTGTAGGTATCAAGCAACAGTTCAAACTCTCCACTTCTGCAATAGGCACTTGAGTGGTAACAGCAGGGACCTCCGGATCCCCACTGAAGACCAACAGGTCCGGCATATGTCAGTAATAGCATCTCGGTGCATACACTATGCAGCTCTGAGAGAAGCATGTAGGGGAGACTGGGGTCAAATGTAACACGGGGCAATTGTAACAGTAGCCATGGTTCCGAAACCCGCTGATGGATGGCGCTGGCGGCAGTACTGGATATGCACAGTCAGCTGTTTCCTTTCCTCACGGGGTTTCACGCCGTTGCGACAAGTGAGTCGAGTGCTGTTCACAATTATGTGTTTTTGAGGGTGTGTTGTAAATTTGATGATTTTGTTTAATTATTAGCTCATTCACGTATCTCACTAGATATGGATCTAAGAGTTTGATTGAGCGGAGTGGGGCTAATTAGCCAAAAATGTAGCGCCGTAGCTGCCGCCCACGCTGCCGTATTTTGCATCAGTTTCGTCTCTAAGATGGCGCGGCTTGGCGGGGTCAATTGTAACATTTTTGCTGGGGTCAATTGTAACAGTGTTATAATTGACCCCTATGGCCATACTATTAAGTATGCATTTACTACAGAATGTCGTTGGGCGCTAGTCAATGAATGTTTCCGATTTTCAGACGATGCCTCGCTCTCGAGAACGAACTTCTGACCGCGGGACCCGCCTGGAGACAGCCCAGGAAGCTGTTGCCGCGGTTATGGAAGGCGGGTTGACGGTGAGAAAAGCCTCAGCCCAGTATGGAATGTGTCATGTGACGTTGTCTCGTTACGTGAAACAGAAGAAAGAAGGAATGGATATCACAGTCGGCTACAACCCGCACAACAAGGTCTTTTCACCAGGCGATGAGAAGATACTCACTGACTATCTACTCAAATCATCGGAGGCGTTTTTTGGTCTGACGCCGATGAAGGTCAGGGTTCTCGCCTACCAGTGCGCGATGTCCCGAGATATGAAAGTTCCCAGTTCCTGGACGGATCAGAGACGAGCAGGAGTCGACTGGTTCAACTCCTTTCTGAAGCGGAACCCGCAGCTCGCCATTAGGTCACCGCAGGCCACCAGTTTGGCACGTGCAACCAGCTTCAATCGTGAAAACGTGAAGAACTTCTTCGATAAGCTGGATCGTCCTCGCAAGACACGAACTTGATCCGTCAAAGATATGGAACCTTGATGCAACTGGCTGTACGACAGTGCAGAAGCCGACGGCAGTGGTGGCTGGGAAAGGCGTGAAACAGGTGGGAGGACTCACCTCGGGAGAGCGGGGACATCTCGTTACCATGTGTGCTGCTACTAGCGCAATGGGCAACACTGTGCCACCGATGTTCGTGTTTCCAAGAGTCCGATACCACGAATGGTTTGTTCGTGGTGGACCGGTGGGTTGTATTGGCACTGCAAACAAGTCTGGTTGGATGACTTCGGAGCACTTCGTGACCTTCATGAAGCACTTCATCCTACATGTGAAGTCGACGCCCGAGTCACCGGTGTTGCTGCTGCTCGACAACCACGTGTCCCATCTCAATGTGGAAGTCCTAGACCTGGCCAAGGACAGCGGAGTAATTATGCTCTCCTTTCCTCCTCACTGCTCCCACCGCCTCCAGCCCCTGGACAAAAGTGTGTACGGCCCGTTTAAGAGAAGCATATCTACTCACATGGATGCGTGGATGAGAAGCAATCCAGGAAAAACTGCCAGCATCTACGACAGCCCACAGATCGCTGCGGAGGCCTGGGTATCGGCGTTTACCCCAAAGAACATCCAGAGTGGCTTCCGGACAACAGGCATCAGTCCGTACAATCCAGACATATTCACCAACGAAGACTTTGCACCAAGCAACGTTACAGACCGACCCAGAACGTAACTGACTGCACTCTCCGCCAGCCATACATCCGAAGGCGAGACCACAGATGACATAGCACATCCTGCAGATTCTGAGCCATCGGGTATCGGACAGGCTGATCCACCGGTGATCGGACATCCTGGTCCATCGGGAATCGAACACTCTGGTCCATCGGCGATGGAACAGCCTGGTGCATCGGAGATCGAACAGCCTGGTCCATCGGGAATCCAACAGCCTGGTCCATCGGACAGCCAACAGCCTGGTCCATCAGCGATCGAACAGCCTGGTCTATCAGGGATCGCTTCGACACCGCTCACCCCTGAAGACATTCGGCCTCTGCCCAAGGCAGGCCCAAGGAAAAGCATCAGCACGGGACGGAGGAAACGAAAGGCTGCAATTCTGACAGATACGCCAGAGAAGAGAGCGATCGAGCTAGAACAGAGTCGAAAGAAACGCAAACAAGCACCGAAAAAGCTCAACCTCAGCATGGAGAAGCACGAAGAGAAGAAGACGAAGAAGGCCGGTGGCAAGAGGGCTCGGAAGTCCACCCGCAGGGCAAGCAGTAGTGATGACGCTGAAGAAGTTTTCTGCCTTGTGTGCGTCGAGAGTTTTAATACCAGTCGATCTAAAGAAAGGTGGATCCGGTGCGAGATGTGCGCGATGTGGGCCCACGAGGCGTGTACCGCTGTCGAAAAGTATGAGGCGTACATATGTGAAAACTGTGAATCGGACACCGAGTAGGCGACCACAGACCGAGCGTCACAGATATTGGAAATGTTTCGAGTTGTGATGTTTGATGTTTTGCCCTACTTCAGTACAAATAGTCAAGAAGTGTTTTAGGTCTCAGAGCCCTGCTAGTTAGTTTGTTTAGCCTGAGAAGCTGTGATTTTGAATCCAGAAAGACCTACGGGTGCAAGAGCTTTGATCTGTTACGTAATCGCATTTTTATGATGTGGTGTTGGTTTTTGTCCTGAGAAAGGTGGAGCTGTGATTTGTATTCCAGGAAGAGCTCAGAGAGTAAGATACAATTGTTTTTCAATACAAGTTGTTTTCGATAAAAGTGGCTTTCACCGCAGCATTCGTTAACATGGTACAATTGACCCCGGGTGCTGTTACAATTGCCCCGTACATGGGGTCAATTGTAACACCTGAAGATACTTTTTTAAACCAAAAGTTCGGCACCTTAGGGTATGTATTTAGAAATATTTTCACATACGCAGCAAGGGCAAAACATCAAGGTTTGTGAAAATCCAACAAAGTGTTCTCCAGCGCAAAACGTTTTCGCTCCTGACTCGAAAATGTAAAAACTGTTACATTTGACCCCGGTCTCCCCTAGTATTTGTCATCCTGCACACGTTGACTTTGCTTCCAGCCAGTCGACTCTTGTTGCCAGTTTCTGTTTCAAGAGAGCTCGGAGCGTGTGACTCGTTCGAAGCAACTACACTCTGGGCTGACGTATTCTCCGCTGACTTTAAGCATGTTACAGCAATTTAGTCCAACAAACTGCACTGCGAGTCGAGCTACTTCTCGCTAAATTTGACGGCTTAAAAAGGAGCCGCCGCTTATTTGTTGTTGCAGGGTCAGCTAGTAGTCGTATGTTTCCGCAATAACCATCGATCGTCGACGTATATTTCGGACGGCTTTTTCAAGCTGTCCAGCATACAAAACTAGTACTTTCTAGATGCGCTAAACTTAACAGGACTGATTTCAGCAGGCATAACCGAACTTCACGGTCGCGCCCGTTATTAAGATGACGCATAGTATAGACCATGCTATGCTTAGTTGGTGGATGGACATGCGACAAATTTCGTCTCCTACAACTTGCATCTCAGCTCCATGTCACCTGCAATCACTTTTGCGAATGACCGTCTCCACGAGTAGTGACACATCTTTACGTGGAGGCCGAAAAGGGCATGTTCGCCTGCATTGAAAACATAATGCCCATGCATTATCTTTGCCATCATAATGCCCATGCGTTGGTGACTTTGAGGCTCTGCACAGTCGTAATTGCATTTCTCTGCTATCAACAGACTGGCACTCTTCGGGATTCGCTGGAACGTCTGAACTTTGTATTTAATATGCTAGTAGGCGGCGTTAACGGTGATGTGGTGGGGGTTAGTCTCGTGCACACACACACACACACACACACACACACACACACACACACACACGCACGCGCGCGCGCCGTACACACATGCACACATACACATGTACGCACCCGACACCACACACCACCATACACCACATACTAAATGCCACATGCGATGTATATATATATATATATATATATATATATGCATTTGCATATACATATATACGTATATATATATATATGTATATATATATATATATATATATATATATATATATATATATATATATATATATATATATGAGACATAATGAATACATAACATTTTTTAGTGTATGTAGATGTTTGAATTCTGATACTTTATTTTGTTTCCCCAGAGATGCATCCAATACTCTTTTATTATGCTAGGGGAGTGATGCTAAAGGAGTACTATTTTGTGGTCACACAAAAATGCACAGAAACTGAAGGAATTTAACTAGCCATAGCCAGATTCAGTTGTTTAGCGCACTTGTAGCACGCAACGAAAATAATCATGCAAAAATGGCACTAATGGCGGACAAAAAGTTCACTGACACTTTGAGGGTGCACATAACATGCTTTTGGGTGTACAAAGGATACTTGTATGTGCATGTGCACATATGAAGGGTTATAAAGCTACAATACTGCATGCACGACGTAGGGAGGAAAACAAGAGCTACTTTTCAAAGTTATCCTGCACATATACCGGCGATTGAAATGCAACAAATCCGCCTCGTACATACACTGAATGCGTACTGCATTGATGTATTCACGTGGATGGGGGAAAGTTCTTGCGATGGACTTTTCCAAGGCCACATATAAGCGACATCATATTATCCAACACATGACAAGAAAGCCCGGTCATGGACAAGAGACTATCACCACCAGCTACACACATCCGAGCAAAGCTCGTTCCATCAATAGTCTCACCGCAGATCCGCCTCTATATAGTACAGAGATCTCCCGCCAACCTCACTATACGTCGACAATGTCAACCATCCTCTCATTTAAAAGTTGCCATAGCAGCCTGTAGCAGAGATCCACGGCAACCATTAGGAGTTGCATTAATGGCGCGGGGGATCACCGGTAGGATAGCATGCTAAGTTATCCCGCTGCACCACTGGCACAGTGGATCACCGGTAGGATAGCATGCTAAGTTATCCCACTGCACCACTGGCACAGTGGATCACCGGTAGGATAGCATGCTAAGTTATCCCACTGCACCACTGGCACAGTGGATCACCGGTAGGATAGCATGCTAAGTTATCCCACTGCACCACTGGCACAGTGGATCACCGGTAGGATAGCATGCTAAGTTATCCCACTGCACCACTGGCACAGTGGATCACCGGTGGGTTGACATGCTAGTTTTTCCCGCACCACTGGCACAGTGGGTCACCGGTAGGATAGCATGCTAAGTTATCCCACTGCACCACTGGCACAGTGGATATACGGTAGATAGCATGTAGTTATCCCACTGCACCACTGGCACAGTGGGTCACCGGTGGGTTGACATGCCAGGTTATCCCACTGCACCACTGACACAGTGGATCACCGGTAGGATAGCATGCTAAGTTATCCCACTGCACCACTGGCACAGTGGATCACCGGTAGGATAGCATGCTAAGTTATCCCACTGCACCACTGGCACAGTGGGTCACCGGTGGGTTGACATGCCAGGTTATCCCACTGCACCACTGACACAGTGGATCACCGGTAGGATAGATGGTTGACATGCCAGGTTATCCCACTGCACCACTGGCACAGTGGATCACCGGTAGGATAGCATGCTAAGTTATCCCACTGCACCACTGGCACAGTGGATCACCGGTAGGATAGCATGCTAAGTTATCCCACTGCACCACTGGCACAGTGGATCACCGGTAGGATAGCATGCTAAGTTATCCCACTGCACCACTGGCACAGTGGGTCACCGGTGGGTTGACATGCCAGTACCACTAGGGGCGGGACGTATCCCACTGCACCACTGGCACAGTGGGTCACCGGTGTTGCATGCCAGGTTATCCCACTGCACCACTGGCACAGTGGATCACCGGTAGGATAGCATGCTAAGTTATCCCGCTGCACCACTGGCACAGTGGATCACCGGTAGGATAGCATGCTAAGTTATCCCACTGCACCACTGGCACAGTGGGTCACCGGTGGGTTGACATGCCAAGTTATCCCACTGCATGAATGACAGGAGATCACTGGTGGTGTAGGTTACCAAGCTGTCCTGCTGAATTAATCCTTTAATGATTGTGACTGGAGAGGAGAGGAACGGGGAGAGAAAGGTAGCGATTGCGCCTATAGGCAACAAGCGCCGGTCCAATATTTAAAGCGACGGAGCTTCCCCCTCATCAACAGCATCTCTAGCCACTCTGACCGCCACGGTTTAACCACCACTTTGCGGGCGGCACAAAGCAAAGATTTCTCGTATAAGTTGGGGGACAGGCACCGCAGCTCCATTTGGATACACACTAGTTCAGACGTGAAAACAATGCCAAGCAAGGTACACAGAGGTAAAGGAAAATGTATAGGAACTACGGAGGTAGAGGTAACCATGCCTCACATAGTTCAAAATATATAACAGGTTTGGTCGGTCACAGTGGAAACTGACAAAAGCACACCACGATGCACCGTACCCGATCGCTTATGCTTTACAACGACGTCCATGCAACAGGGTGGACTGGCTCCAAAGCCAGCCGCCATTTAGCAACGATCATCGTACGTGTCATAGCTACGTCATGACAAGTTATGTCCATTCGTTGCCAGGCTAACGCCCGAAATTCCAATAGCATCACATAAAAGCTGGGCTTGTAGAAAGTGATATGTGGATCATGCGCCCTCCAGCTGTAAAATGCATTTAACCTCTTATTTTCCCTTCATAAAACCAAAGTAACCCGGAAGCGCAATAACCGAATCGATTGGGCAATAAAGATAACTTAGGCGTCGTCTATAAAACAGGCGCGCAGCATTAGGAACGAGGAAACGCAGTTCCTGTCTTCCACCCGGTGCCATCGTTTGTGCAAAGAGGAGCCTCGCCACCTCAATAAGGTCGGACGCGAGTCTGGCTCCGTCCGCCAGGTCGGAAGGGCAGTCTGCCTCCATCCGTCAGGTCGAAGGGCAGCCTGGCTCCATCCGTCAGGTCGGAGGGCAAGTCTGGCTCCATCCGCCAGGTCGGAAGGGCAGTCTGCCTCCATCCGTCAGGTCGAAGGGCAGTCTGGCTCCATCCGCCAGGTCGGAAGGGCAGTCTGCCTCCATCCGTCAGGTCGAAGGGCAGCCTGGCTCCATCCGTCAGGTCGGAGGGCAGTTTGGCTCCATCCGCCAGGTCTGAAGGGCAGTCTGCCTCCATCCGTCAGGTCGGAGGGCAAGTCTGGCTCCATCAGTCAGGTTAGAAAGTAATCTTGTTCACCCCTTCGGGCTGGAGGATAGTCCAGGGGTATGACAAATACGCTACGCTGAATTTGTTTAATTTCCATGCATCTCATCATAATGAACATGCGTAATAATTCCAGCGATTTAACATTACCGCGAAAGACCTTATATTTGGGCTGTGCTGAAGATTCAGAGCAGGCAGTTCTGATGCTTCAGAGCAGGAATAGAAACTGGCCGAAGCTCCAGCAAACTGCGTCCGCAACCGAGCCTCCATCCCTATTTGATGAAGCCCTGATCAAATGGCCGCTTTCGCGAACTCATTTCCCTTTCGTGCAAGAGAGCACCAATAACTGGTCTTGGAAGCAAGGGGATGGAGCATTAAGCGTAGTTATTACTATTAGGCCCAGAACAAGTGACACTGCTTGAAGGTCTCGACAGCCAAACACTCAGGCCAACGGACACTGTGACAGCCTGTGGCTGCTGTGTCCGGCAGAGGGGTCAGGCTTGGCGGTGGTGTACTCCCTCCGACTACCGTGTCCGACTGAAGGGTCAGGTGTGGCGGTGGTGTACTGCCTCTGACTACCGTGTCCGACTGAGGGGTCAGGTGTGGCGGTGGTGTACTCCCTCCGACTACCGTGTCCGTCAGAGGGGTCAGGTGTGGCGGTGGTGTACTGCCTCTGACTACCGTGTCCGTCAGAGGGGTCAGGTGTGGCGGTGGTGTACTGCCTCTGACTACCGTGTCCGACTGAGGGGTCAGGTGTGGCGGTGGTGTACTGCCTCTGACTACCGTGTCCGACAGAGGGGTCAGGTGTGGCGGTGGTGTACTGCCTCTGACTACCGTGTCCGTCAGAGGGGTCAGGTGTGGCGGTGGTGTACTGCCTCTGACTACCGTGTCCGTCAGAGGGGTCAGGTGTGGCGGTGGTGTACTCCCTCCGACTACCGTGTCCGTCAGAGGGGTCAGGTGTGGCGGTGGTGACTACCGTGTCCGGCAGAGGGGTCAGATGTGGCGGTGAAGTACTGCCTCTGACTACCGTGTCCGACTTGAGGGGTCAGGTGTGGCGGTGGAGTACTGCCTCTGACTACCGTGTCCGACAGAGAGGTCAGGTGTGGCGGTGGTGTACTGCCTCTGACTACCGTGTCCGACTGAGGGGTCAGGTGTGGCGGTGGTGTACTGCCTCTGACTACCGTGTCCGCGAGGGGTCAGGTGACACTGAGGGGTCAGGTGTGGCGGTGGTGTACTGCCTCTGACTACCTTATCCGTCAGAGGGGTCAGGTGTGGCGGTGGTGTACTGCCTCTGACTACCTTATCCGTCAGAGGGGTCAGGCGTGGCGGTGGTGTACTCCCTCCGACTACCGTGTCCGTCAGAGGGGTCAGGTGTGGCGGTGGTGACTACCGTGTCCGGCAGAGGGGTCAGATGTGGCGGTGAAGTACTGCCTCTGACTACCGTGTCCGATTGAGGGGTCAGGTGTGGCGGTGGTGTACTGCCTCTGACTACCTTATCCGTCAGAGGGGTCAGGTGTGGCGGTGGTGTACTGCCTCTGACTACCGTGTCCGACAGAGGGGTCAGGTGTGGCGGTGGTGTACTGCCTCTGACTACCGTGTCCGACAGAGGGGTCAGGTGTGGCGGTGGTGTACTGCCTCTGACTACCGTGTCCGACTGAGGGGTCAGGTGTGGCGGTGGTGTACTGCCTCTGACTACCGTGTCCGCAGAGGGGTCAGTGTGGCGGTGGTTATGCCTCTGACTACCGTGTCCGACTGAGGGGTCAGGTGTGGCGGTGGTGTACTGCCTCTGACTACCGTGTCCGACAGAGGGGTCAGGTGTGGCGGTGGTGTACTGCCTCTGACTACCTTATCCGTCAGAGGGGTCAGGTGTGGCGGTGGTGTACTGCCTCTGACTACCGTGTCCGACAGAGGGGTCAGGTGTGGCGGTGGTGTATTGCCTCGATATGTGGGTGGCCTCTGACTACCGTGTCCGATTGAGGGTCAGGTGTGGCGGTGGTGTACTGCCTCTGACTACCGTGTCCGACAGAGGGGTCAGGTGTGGCGGTGGTGTACTGCCTCTGACTACCGTGTCCCGGGGGGTGGGGGGACTGGAGGGGTCAGGTGTGGCGGTGGTGTACTCCTTACGTCAGAGGGGTCAGGTGTGGCGGTGGTGTACTGCCTCTGACTACCGTGTCCGTCAGAGGGGTCAGGTGTGGCGGTGGTGTACTGCCTCTGACTACCGTGTCCGTCAGAGGGGTCAGGTGTGGCGGTGGTGTACTGCCTCTGACTACCGTGTCCGACAGAGGGGTCAGGTGTGGCGGTGGTGTACTGCCTCTGACTACCTTATCCGTCAGAGGGGTCAGGTGTGGCGGTGGTGTACTGCCTCTGACTACCGTGTCCGTCAGAGGGGTCAGGTGTGGCGGTGGTGTACTGCCTCTGACTACCTTATCCGTCAGAGGGGTCAGGTGTGGCGGTGGTGTACTGCCTCTGACTACCGTGTCCGACTGAGGGGTCAGGTGTGGCGGTGGTGTACTGCCTCTGACTACCTTATCCGTCAGAGGGGTCAGGTGTGGCGGTGGAGTACTGCCTCTGACTACCGTGTCCAACAGAAGACGATCAGTTCCCGTGGTGGTGTACGGCCAGGTTCGAGTCGGCTGGCGCCCTCGGGTGTCTGGCGGAACCATCTATCAGGTCACTGCCGTCATGTCAACTCGAGACCATAACCGACCACATTCGTCACCGGAGCCAGCAATCAGCCGTCTCTGCGGGCATGCAGCACGTGTTATTGCCGCCATTGTGGCCACTGCCGCCCTGCTGGACACCGGGCCAACAGAGGACCCAGGGCGTGTTACTGCCGACCACCACACCAACAGAGGACCCAGGGTGTGTTACTGCCGACCACCACACCAACAGAGGACCCAGGGTGTGTCACTCCCGACCACCACACCAACAGAGGACCCAGGGCGTGTCACTCCCGACCACCACACCAACAGAGGACCCAGGGCGTGTCACTCCCGACCACCACACTACCAGGGGACCCAGGGCGTGTCACTCCCGACCACCACACTAACAGAGGACCCAGGGCGTGTCACTTCCGACCAACACACCGACAGAGGACCCAGGGTGTGTCACTGCCGACCATCACACCAACAGAGGACCCAGGGCGTGTCACTCCCGACCATCACACCAACAGAGGACCCAGGGCGTGTCACTCCCGACCACCACACCAACAGAGGACCCAGGGCGTGTCACTCCCGACCATCACATCAACAGAGGACCCAGAGTGTGTCACTTCCGACCACCACACCAACAGAGGACCCAGGGTGTGTCACTCCCGACCACCATACTAAGAGATGACCCAGGGTGTGTCACTGCTGGCAACATCGAGAACCATTCCTCGTGTGTGCCCTAACAGGATCAGAAGCTATTTGCAGTCTATATCGTATCTGTATTCTTTTGCCGCTCCAGCACGAGCCATTCTGCAACTCGAGGTACTCCCGCCCAGGGTGACTCACTATTCGACTCCTACACCATTCATGCTTTGTTTTACTGCACCGAGAGCTAACTCCAATGGGGTATGTTGCGCATGCCGCGCAAATAAACCTTGCACTGATAGCCAATCAACGCCAGCCTGCCTTCCACACGCCTTCCAAAGATTACACACACGTCTACAGATGCTCGGAAACAGCCGACATCGCCAATACGTGGAAGGCTAACAAAATTAAGCCTACACACACACACACACACACACACACACACACGCGCGCGCGCGCGCGCGCACGCACGCACGCACGCACGCACGCACGCACGCACGCACGCACGCACGCACGCACGCACGCACACACGTGCTGACACCGGACGTGTGGCTGTTGTCAGCCCCGTGAAGCGTCGCCTGACACAGGACGTGTGGCTGTTGTCAGCCACGTGAAGCGTCGCCTGACACCGGACGTGTGGCTGCTGTCAGCCCCGTGAAGCGTCGCCTGACACCGGACGTGTAGCTGCTGTCAGCCCCGTGAAGAGTCGCCTGACACCGGACGTGTGGCTGCTGTCAGCCCCGTGAAGAGTCGCCTGACACCGGACGTGTGGCTGCTGTCAGCCCCGTGAAGCGTCGCCTGACACAGGACGTGTGGCTGTTGTCAGCCCCGTGAAGCGTCGCCTGACACCGGACGTGTAGCTGCTGTTGTCAGCCCCGTGAATTGTCGCCTGACACAGGACGTGTGGCTGCTGTCAGCCCTGTGAAGAGTCGCCTGACACCGGACGTGTGGCTGTTGTCAGCCCCGTGAAGCGTCGCCTGACACCGGACGTGTGGCTGTTGTCAGCCCCGTGAAGAGTCGCCTGACACCGGACGTGTGGCTGCTGTCAGCCCCGTGAAGAGTCGCCTGACACCGGACGTGTGGCTGCTGTCAGCCCCGTGAAGCGTCGCCTGACACCGGACGTGTAGCTGCTGTCAGCCCCGTGAAGCGTCGCCTGACACCGGACGTGTGGCTGCTGTCAGCCCCGTGAAGCGTCGCCTGACACCGGACGTGTAGCTGCTGTCAGCCCCGTGAAGCGTCGCCTGACACCGGACGTGTAGCTGCTGTCAGCCCCGTGAAGCGTCGCCTGACACCGGACGTGTGGCTGCTGTCAGCCCCGTGAAGAGTCGCCTGACACCGGACGTGTGGCTGCTGTCAGCCCCGTGAAGAGTCGCCTGACACCGGACGTGTGGCTGCTGTCAGCCCCGTGAAGAGTCGCCTGACACCGGACGTGTGGCTGCTGTCAGCCCCGTGAAGCGTCGCCTGACACCGGACGTGTGGCTGCTGTCAGCCCCGTGAAGAGTCGCCTGACACCGGACGTGTGGCTGCTGTCAGCCCCGTGAAGCGTCGCCTGACACAGGACGTGTGGCTGTTGTCAGCCCCGTGAAGCGTCGCCTGACACCGGACGTGTGGCTGCTGTCAGCCCCGTGAAGCGTCGCCTGACACCGGACGTGTGGCTGCTGTCAGCCCCGTGAAGCGTCGCCTGACACCGGACGTGTGGCTGCTGTCAGCCCGGTGAAGCGTCGGCTGACACCGGCCGCGCGCCTTCTTTGTGCGGGCGGCGCCCATCCAGATGCGACGTCCGCCGCCTGCCGTCCAGACAGAGCGGCGCATCCATCCAACTGACAGCACCACTCTCCCCGCACAAAACATCGCAAATTCGGTTTACTTATCGCGAGGGGTAGGGGAAGGAAGACAGATTAACATATAGATTGAGGCGGAAACAGGGGAGTTCCATTGAATCCTGTTTACCGAGCGCCGAGAAGACGCCTAAAATCAGGGTTGTTTTTGAGCGACAGTCACAGTGTACAAACCTAATGGCGACGATGGCTTCAGAACATGTCGCGAAGGTGGAGAAGTGCTTCGGATGATGTGCTCAAGCTGTAGCGAATTTTCATTGATGTTTGATGCCACAACAAAGGACATATAAAGGACATCTTATGTTTTTGATGCGGCACTGTGGTACACTTTTTGTTCTTATTATTATGGGAGGATCGAAGTTCGAGGTACTCCTCGAACCGTACTCCTCGTATGCCTCCGTTGCAATACGGGAGCTTTCATATGAACGACTCGACTGAGCCCAGCTCAGCCCGGCCCAGCCCTACCGTCACACGTTTTGAAACCTTGACAACCGTGTCCTGTTGCACTGCTTCAAGCTCTACTTCGATCGAAATTGCATCCGCTTTTTGAAGTTTGATTTTTGCCAACTTACGTCTCGTTATTCTTCTGAAGTATTCTAGGTTTTATTGTGGACAATGGTGTTGCGCCTACACAGCGTGTGCGCCGCGCCCAGTGGACAATGGTGTTGCGCCTGCACAGCGTGTGCGCCGCGCCCAGTGGACAATGGTGTTGCGCCTGCACAGCGTGTGCGCCGCGCCCAGTGGACAATGGTGTTGCGCCTGCACAGCGTGTGCGCCGCGCCCAGTGGACAATGGTGTTGCGCCTGCACAGCGTGTGCGCCGCGCCCAGTGGACAATGCGGTCCACCTTGTGCACTCGGTCGGTCACGGTCCGTGGCCACGTGTCGTCACGTGACCTGCGCGGCCCGGGGCCGGCCGATCGGCAGTCTCAATGCCAGTGTGTCATGTGATGCATGCTGACCGACTTTGTGCGGCGCAAACCGAGCGGAAAAGTTGCGAGAAAGGAACGCGCCACCAGTGGTTTTCCATCAATTCGGCATCGCGCCTTCAAGGGTGAAATGTGCTGGAAGGGGCCAATTTCGACCAAAGCGCAACCAGTTTCGCTTTTTTCCGATGCGCATGCTTCGCAATTGGAGACTTGTTTCCGAAACCGGGCTCCTCTGTTTAGTACTATTCATGCATTATACTGCCAATGTGGTTTAGTGCAACTGCAGCAAGAAGACATGTCTCTTCGTTGAGGTTTAATACAACCAAACTTGTAATTGCCGTAAAGATAATCATACTAATGTTTCATGACAGGGAAGGTGCGTCACAAAAGTTTCCTTAAGGAATGGAGACGGGCGGCGCAACAACCATCAGATAACTGAAAGCCTGCAGATCAAGACTATCTGCTGCTCTCAAACCTTCTGCAGACTAAATTGCTACATTCCTCTGTCTCAACGATATGGAGAACGAATGGAATACCCGTGGAGCCTTCTGCGTACCTGCTCAATAGCGTAGCCAATGCGAAATGCAAACTGACATATGATAGGAGCATGAAAAGACGAGAAGAATCTATTCCCTGGCAATTCTGGCGACATGTGCGGCGGCAATACTTTCTTTCCTACAACCCGTGACTTCCGACTATTTGTCAGGCACCTATGTTCTTGGAAAATGGTGACATAAAGAACCTCGCCAGATCTAGATAGACCGTCCAGACTGGCACTGATAATCTTTAAAAGCGTTACTAAATGGCAGCTTTAGCGCTCATCTTACATTTCACAATTCATTCACAAAATCACATCATTCATAAAATAGGCGTGTGGGTGCATGTACGTTCATACATATTTGCACACCTACGTCCCTGATAGGTACCGTACACTGGAATGCACCAACATAGTTATCGTGATATATCCTGGGGCCAGATCTTGTAAGTAATGCTTGAAACATGAAAAGGTGTCCCCCAGCACCGCCGCGTATCTTACACAGTTCATTTGAACTGCGGCGGGCTTTTCCTCGGTTCTATCTCTCTGGCATCGACGGCCTACCATGGTGCCGTGCCTCTGCTATCGCTTCCCTATCAGACCAACCGTCGGGCAGCGAGATATCGCTACACGAGTCACAGTCGCACACAACGCCGACCAGCATCGCCCGCGCCCCGCCACCTGCTCCGGCAGTCGCGCACCACGTGCCACCCGCGCGGCCCACGTGCCACCCGCGCAGCCCACGTGCCACCCGCGCGGTCCACGTGCCACCCGCGCGGCCCACGTGCCACCCGCGCGGCCCACGTGCCAACCGCGCAGCCCACGTGCCACCCGCGCGCCCCACGTGCCACCCGCGCGGTCCACGTGCCACCCGCGCGACCCACGTGGCCCACTGCCCCCGCGCCCCACCCGCGCGACCCACGTGACACCCGCGCGCCCCACGTGCCACCCGCGCCACGTGCCACCCGCGCGACCCACGTGCCACCCGCGCGGCCCACGTGCCACCCGCGCGGCCCACGTGCCACCCGCGCGGCCCACGTGCCACCCGCGCGGCCCAAGTGCCACGTGTGTCGGGACAGTTGACCGGTGACGGCAAATGCGTGACCGAGCGAACAGGTGTGCAGCTAGTGTGTGGACGTGTGGATGTGTGAGATCGTGCCGGTCGGACAGAGCAGTACGGCGTATGTCGGAAGGGCAGCACGAGAAGGCTGGCGGCGCTCAGCTGGATTGACAACCGCCTGAAGCGCAAGTGAGCAGATCTGCGGGACCGCCCGGACTGCGCGCTCGAGATTGGCGGCGGCGCCACGTCTTGTGATTCGTGCCCGGTGACGCCGGCAACGTTCCGCACTCGACGACGGCATCACCGGCGGCATGTGACGTCAGCCGCGGCCCGTACTCGTCGACGTCAGCAGGTGATGTCGACGGGTGGCGTCAGCAGGTGACTTCAACAGGTGACGTTAACCCGACCCGTCTCGGGGGTCTTCAACCGCCACCGTCAGGTTTTTCGCGGATAGTGGACGAACGGCGCGAAGCAGCGCGCCCACATTTGGCATACATTTTCCCACATCAATTTGGCATTCCGTTTCAAAATTTTGAAGTCAGGTCATCTAGGGTCAACGAGTTAGTCAAGGTCAAGTGAGGTCACCTCCAAATAAAGTTCAACCAGTCGTCACGCTTTAACGAATACAGATATTTTAATGAAACTTTCAGCGTTTGCTTATCTTTACGGATGCAACAAAACGTACGATTGATTTTTTTTGACTACATATAAATTTTGTTTATTTGCCAACTTGCAGTTCAAATAGGGGATTCTGGCTAAAGTAAGCATTTTGTATTAGGGAAAGTTGACTTCCAACAAAGTTTCTCGGTCTGCTCTACCCAATGGAAAAGGAAAATTAAAGAAAACTTGCAAACTCAAAATTTTGAACTTACAAAAAAATGGTTTTTATTTTTGGGGGCCAAACAACATTAATGCCCTGGTCAAATTCGCTGCCCTTTTGTCAATCCAAATATATTTTGTTTTTCATATATCCCCCGAAATGAACTACCAGAGCTAAAAACATAATGTAAGTCGTGAAAAGTCGCGAATATGTGACACCCTGGTGACGTCGCTTTTGGGGGAAAATTATTTTGTGGGTGGTCCCGGACCCTACTCTTCGAGCGCTTTCCGATGACACCTCTTTCGTTTTCGTGCGATGCTTAGTTTGGATTTTAGAGGGGGGTTACTAACCGTCCCCTCCCCCACGTGACGGTGTGTGAAGATCTGACCGGAGAGACGGCGCGGGTAACATAGCGGGGGTCAGAAGCGATGAGCAGTTGTGCCACTTCCAATACCTTACTACAGTATGGCCGGCAACTCCTTTCCCCGATGATGATCCCAGCGGGTTAACAGATGATGTCAACAGGTGATGTCAGCAGATGATATCAACAGGTGATGTCAACAGATGACGTCAACAGGTGATGTCAGCAGGCGTCATTAGTGGGTGACGTCAGCATGGCCCGTCCCTCGTGACGTCACCAGCGGGAGGTGCTGCAGCCGCAGCTGCGGCGACTGGCTCTGGCCGTGTGACGTCATCAGCCGTGGCGCGATGCGGCGCCGTCAGCAGCTGCTGTGGCTGGCAGCGGCCGTCACCCTGCTGCTGGTGGGCGGCGAGCGACTGCTGCGCACGGCCGTCGACCGGCCCGCAGCGGCTGCGGTGCGCCAGGTCAGGCCGGCCGAGCCAGAGCAGCAGTCGGACTCCGACCCTGACCGGACACTGTCGCTGCTCGGCCCAGATGTGGAATATCCGCAGACGCAGTACGGCGTCGATCCGCACCGTACGTACCATCGCGCGGATAACGTTGGCAGCCAAAAGCGCAGCTCAAGCGCGTCACGCTCCTATACAGCGTCGAACAGTGGCCGAAGGGTGACGATATCGACACCTTTTGGTGGCTATCTCAGCATGCATGCACCTCATGGTCATAACCTCGATGGTATAGTTTCAGTCCTCAGCAAAGTGAAATGCACTAAACATGTGGTAGGGCTGGGCAAAAAGAGGTCAGAAAGAAATCATTCAGAGAACATTATATAGAAAGAGAGCGCAAATGAGTCAGAACCATGGATGAACATATCTGGGTCTGGATAAAGAGGGCCATGATTAGTGTTGCAAGTCGAGTTAGAAGCCCATTTTCTCCGCTTATCATCTGCAATGTGGTGTGGATTGTTAAGCCATTATGACTGGTTCGGCAACACAACACGAGCAAGAGCGATCCATTAATTCGTTCACACGGAATGCGACCGCATCCTCTTTTAACACTGTGACACATTCAACATATGGGATAGGGTACCGATAGCTATGAACCAGTTCTGAAGCTAATTAGTTCTTGAGGACAAATTTGATCAGCAATGTTCATTGGACAGCCTGTGTTGGATGAATTGCCATAAAGCACCACATGTTATCTATGATGAATGGCAGCTTGTTGCATCTGATTTAACAGTGTCGACCGTCCCAGCGAATGGCCGAGAGGAAATGTCAAGCTACGCCAACTTGTCCACTACTGCAGACGCAGACTACGTCGAGTTTGCCTACAGACCCGAGTGAGTATTTCCCGCATTGCTGGAGCGTATTACGCATTCCAGTATTACCCTTTTTGACAGAGATGACCCGACTGAAATTTGTCACAACTGTTGCAGATCAAATGCGATAGTCAAACGTGATGGAGCGCGATCTCGTAGTTGGCGTGACAATGGTGAGGGGAATGGGAGCACCATGTCAATGAGCTGTACAGTTATCAACACGGGTGCTGTGCTGCCACACTGCTGCACACTTTGTGTTCCGATCAGTAGCCTGAGCGACATTAGTCTTCCTTCAAGAGAAACGCCTTACGTTCTAATTGAAGTTCGGAGTCCTGTGCCTACTCCAGCACAGTGTTGCAGGCATTGAGCTAGCTCGCTGCTTCACTTTCGATGCCTCGACGCTGGGATACCCAGTATGCGTTTTACAGATCACATGCCAAAGCCCATAGGTTCCTTGGAGAAAATTGCATCGTCCACATTCGCTACTGTCCCCGTGTGCTGCGACTGTATCTGCGGTAGTTTTCTTCAAATGGCTGCGATGTTTGTGGTTGGCATAGTTGCGGCAGCTTGCGGAGAGGGCACAGGAGCCCCATGAAAAAAAAAACTTTTGCTAAAACGGTTCCGATGTCAATGCCTTCCACACCACCCAGGGAGTTGGTTCCGGCACCAGACTGCATCAGCGGGCAGGGAGTGCATGCGGATAATGCTTCACACGACACCAGTGATTCAGTATGACTTGGGAAAAACAGAAATACAAGTGCTTCTGATCCTGCGAAGTCAAACGGCAGAGCACGATTCCGGTTCCCTCCGGACACCGATAAGACGAGAGAAAATCGAACCGCTGTCAGCTGTCATTCCCGTTGCCTTCCGGCGGCATGTTTTCAGAATTCTCGACATGTCCCCAGAAGTTTGAGTTGAGTCGCACACATTCAGCGAACATTCGTCATTCTACAGGAAATTTGATTTCTCGTCGCGTGAGCTATGTTCGCAAATATCGCCGAAGCACCGTGAAATATAACAGGTATCGCTTTGCTGGAGCCGGTTGATTTTCCTCCTCTGTACAAGTCCGGTCGTTTGTATTCTTTGTCATGGTCTGTGCGGGTTTGCAGGCTTCTCTTGATGAATTGAAACCGGATTGCGTTGGGAATCAATTTGCGCCAGGCTGATTCGAACTAGTTTGCGCGAAACACACTGGGGTGTCGTTTAATTTGTGCTCAGACAAACAAACAGTTACACGTGACGAACTGCTTTGAATAGTAAGTTGAAGTCGGGGGAACCTTATTGAAATTATAGAGACAGCCTGGAGATGCTAAGGCCGATGATTTGTAACTGCATTTGACAGGCCGGCGCATCGAGCCCGCGCCAAAAGCCGAATGTGTTGGAGCAGCTCGACGCCGAACATAGCTAGGAAAGAGATGGGAACACTTGCCCTTAAGTGCACGGCGGAATAAGCTTCAGCCCATGTTGGAAAAAGCCGCCAACCGGAGCAAAACAGCCGAACAACCGCAGTTGTAATCAACAGCTGCCTGCCGCCGGCAAATGCCGGTGCGGCTCTGGTCCGGTACCCGATACCCTTCGCGATGGTCTGATACCCGCTGCCCAACGATATCGGCCTAACGAAGATGCGCTGGGCGCATCTCATCCAATCCTTATCCAACGCACATCAAGACACATCGCCGGCCGACATAGCAACTACACGACTTCTGTACCAATTTGCTAGTTCACCACAACCGCTGAGCCGTATTGGAATACCGGTGTCCTTTCGACCCGCACATGTCTCACCACGTTCTCTGTTCGTGACCAGTGTCAGAGCCCGGACCGAGATCCAGTTGCCATGTGGTCTACGACAGCTCCATACCTATGCACTCGACATTTCATCCTGCTCACCGGTAATGGAAGCGGTGCGATAGGCGCAACGGGCGTGATACTGGCCGCATTGGCCGATGGACAAGCGAGTGTTAACCCGTCCCGTCTCGGGGGGGGGGGTCTTCAACCGTCCCCCTCAGGTTTTTCGCGGATAGTGGACGAACGGCGCTCAGCACCACGTCCAAATTTGGCGTACCTTTTCCCACATCAATTTGGCACGCTGATTCGAAATTTTTAAGTCAGGTCATCTAGGGTCAACGAGTTAGTCAAGGTCAAGTGAGGTCAACTCCAGAAAAGTTCAACCAGTCGTCACGCTTTAACGGATACAGATATTTTAATGAAACTTTCAGCGTTTGCTTATCTTTAGGGATACAACAAAATGTAAGCGTGGAATTTTTCATTTTTCCCGTTGACTACATATATATTTTGCGTATTTGTCAAATTGCAGTTCAAATAGAGTATTCTGGCTAAAGTAAGCATTTTTTGTTAGGGAAGGTTGACTTCCAACAACGTTTCTTGGTCAGCTCTACCCATTGGAAAAGGAAAATTAAAGAAATCTTGAAAACTTAAAATTGTGAACTTTAGAAGAAAAAAATGTTTGGGGGCCAAAAAAAATAAAGCCCTGGTCGATTTCGCAATCCTTTTCTTATTCCAAATACATTTTGTTTTTTTTTCATAAATCCCCAGAAATGAACTCCCCAGAGACAAAAACATAATGTAAGTCGTGGAAAGTCGTGAAAATCTGGCCCCCTCGTGACGTCACTTTTGGGGGAAATTGTTTTGGGGGTGGACCCGAACCCCACTCGTCGAGCGCTTTCCGATGACACCTCTTTCGTTTTCGTGCGATGCTTAGTTTGGATTTTAGAGTGGGGTTACTAGCCGCCTCCCCCTTCCCCCTGAGACGGGGTGTGAGGATCTGACCAGAGAGACGGCGGGGGTTAACAGGCGAACGTACGTCATGACGCGACCCAAACTCCATTCTGAGTCGGCACAGACCTGATCCGATTGTCCAGACTCACTGACCTACCAGCTGGACCAATATAAAACTGCGACCTCAGCCTGACCTCAGTCTGTCCGGCTTATGCGCCACCACCCACCAGAGAACGCACGCAGAACAGGCGGTCGTTGCCGACGCGCCGCAGTCGGGTGTGCCCGTGACGTGTGCCGCCCGCCCGCAGGCTGGACGAGTACGCGTGGCACCACGTGCACTACGGCCACTGGCGGCGGCGCCTGGTAGTGCCCGGCCACGTACAGGCCGACCGCTCCATCCTGGCGGGGCCCGAGATGGCCGAGCTGACGGCGGTCGTCCACCAGGCAGCCGACCAGCTGCGACGGCGCACCGGCAACCGGCGCTACCGCGCGGCGCTCTGCCTGGGCGGCCGCTTCCGGCTGGTGGCCGGCGTCGGCGTCCAGTACGAGATGTACTTCCGGCCGCCCGCCGCCGAGCCGCGCGACCATCTCAGCGTCACGCCGGCCGCCGAAGACGCGAGCGATGGCCAGGCGGCGGCGCGCCTCGAGCGCGACGTCGGCCGCTTCGTGACGGTGCGACTGCAGCGGCGGCTGGGCGCGCTGCATGTGGAGTACGCCGGCCGCGCCGGCGCCCAGCTGGTACACGTCGTGCTGCCCTACTACGGCCGCCTCGGCGCACTGCGCGCCTTCCTGGCGCGCTTCCGGCAGCTGGCTGCCGGCCTGCAGCAGGTCGTGCTGACCGTGGTGCGCTTCGCCGACGGCCTGCCGGCCATGCAGGCGCACGAGCGCAGCAGCGACCAGGCGGCCGTGCGCGCCGCCGTCGCCGAGGTGGAGGCGGCGCTGGCCGACGGGGAGCCGCGCGTCCGCCTGCTGGAGCTGGCCGGGCCGTTCTCGGAGGCCGGCGGCTGGCTGCGCGGCGCCGCCGCCTGGCGCCAGCGCCAGGACGTGATTCTCCTGCTCTGCAGCGTCGACCTGCTATTCGGGCCGGCCTTCCTGCAGCGGTGTCGCGCCAACGCGAGGCCCGGCCGCCGCGCCTACTGGCCGGTGGCGTTCAGCACCTACAACCCTGACGTGGCCTATGACGTCGTCAAAAAGCGGCCGGTGCCCGTGCTGGAGAACTACGAGAAGCAGCAGCTGCCGCGCCGGGACCTCGGCTACTGGCTGGACGACGAGTACGCCGCCGCGTGCGTGTGCTGGTCCGACCTGCGGCGCCTGAGCCGGCAGATGGCCGACCAGGCCAGCTCTGGACTGGCAAAGCGGCTCTACGAACGGCTGGTGAAGAGCGAGCTCGAGGTGATACGCATGCCCGACATGGATTTGGTGAAGGTGTATCGACGCATCACCTGCACTCATGACATGGGCAGAGAGGACTTCAACGTCTGCCTTCGGAGCAAGGCCAACAACGAGGCCTCCAAACTTCAGTGGGGTCTGTGGGTGTATAAAAACATGGGTGATACCGATGAAGTTGAGAAGTTCTTGAAGATGTTGAGCGCATATCAATTGCCACAGGCGTAACCACTGCCAGAGATTTTGCTGTCTGGGTGAACTTGCAAAGCAACTTTGTTTCCAAGAAGTGCGCTGGGTGTTGATTCGATAGATCCGGGCATTCCGATTGCCACATCCTTGTGATTGCTGTGCCACACGACCATTCTCGAATGAACACGCTGTGCGATGTTTCTATCTGCCTTGACTATCACAACCACGAAACTAGTGTTTATTTTCATGCTTGAGCCACTCCCGTGCATGCAGTCTTGGATGGCCGCTGTGTGACCAACGCAGCCGATGCGCTCCTAAGCTCAAACAATCGATCATGCAGCCCTCGACCCGCAAGCATGCTAACATGTACCATTCTGCCATCGTGTTTATGGCATTCTTGTCTCGTAGATCGACCAGTGGATAAACGGGTGATGAGCGAGTAACGAGAGATGCATACAGGCACCACCTGTCACGTCTTCACTGGTCGGATATTGGCAACAGCCAACATCAGGGACGGCCATAGGACATCGGCCATGGACCGCAGGTCACGTCGGCTCGCAATCGCCAACAGAACCCAAGGCGAGCTGGCACCTAGTAGCAGCGCTTCGTCCAGCTAGGACCCAACGAGGTGACTCTCAACTGGTTAGAAGCCGTTGACGAGGAGGCCCCCGAGATCGGCTCGGAGTACTTCGAGGAGCGGTTCTCGAGGAGGACTTCCCGGCCATCGAGCAGCCATCGAGGAGGACTTCTCGACCGGGTAGGAGAGATCGAAGTGAACACCGAAATTTGTCCCACTGACGACCAATCAGTGGAGAGTTCGAGAACGACGGCGGACATTCGTCGCTGCAGTGCCGCCTGTTGGCAAGATTTAAAACGTTTTCTCCTAATGGATTGATGATGTTTTTTTTGTCCTTTCAACCAATGTGCTGCTTATTTTTATGGAAGTAAAAATACACGTAGCTGTGGTGAGTATATGCAAAACTCATTCACCCTTGCTGACTGAATGAAAACATTAGCCGTAATAATTATCCCAAGCATTACCATAGTAGTATTATGTCGCAAAAATTCAGCACAAACCAGACCTGGAAGAAAAACGAAGGCGCCAAAAAGACATGGTACAATAACATGACTTGAACTCCATCTTTAGTTATTACTCCAGGGCAAAGGGCAAATGGCACCGTACAGCATCCAACCAGACTGCAATGGCTGAAATTCATCGGTGAAATAGATGCGTACGGCAACCTGTTCTAATAGTCAAGGCGTGTTTCAAGAAAATCAAAGCAAACACAAAATGATACCGCGCTGTACCAAGCAACGCCTTAGTGTTACTAAGACCTGTCGCATGCGTTGACGAAAATCAAATCAGCTTACCGAGCTTTAAAGCTGGCAATACATTGGTGGATATCCTCATTGGTTGATATAATTTTGATTACGGTTTTTGTTGGAGAGGAACGAACAGCTGATGTAACCTTATGCTCCCTGAGGAATTTAAACGAGGAAACTTTCCTCGCTAAATGTATATGAAATTATATGCCAACTTCGATTCAGTGTTTCAAAAAGACATTGAACTTCAATCTGCCTTGGAGTCTTCATGGCCCAGAGCCGCATATGTTTGGGCACGACGAAGTTTACTCTCCTTTTTGTTAAGTTGGTTGACTATTCATTTCATCTGTCATGAAATAAGTATTTCATCTTGTGTGTCGCCTTGTGCATCTGCGTTGACATGGAAACTGAGGATTAATGCAATCTACCTTGAGGGGCAATTGACTAACATTTCCAGCTCTCTGCTTGCGTTGCCATATGTGTGGTGGGGATGTGAGGGGCTAAGAATGTTCCTGTAGTGACAATACAGACATATTTGTGCGGCACAAATTTTAGCTACTGCGGGCCACATATATATGGGCTGAGTTGTGGTCAAGCAGAAGTATTGATACAATGCAAACAATCGTATTCATTACGACAGTTATTCTCATCTCCCGTCGTTCTCTAGGGGATAGCGAGGCTCAAAGACAAACCAACTGGTCGTTGATTTTAGTCAAACATTATGCAATGTCTGAAGTGTCGACGGAAGCTAGGAAGGAGTGCCTCTCGAATACCTCTCAGCGCTTACACATTTTCTCAGTTCGACAAGAGCTTACCTTTTCCTCGGCTGCATTGGGGCGTAATTGGGTCTGCGTTTGAGTGGATTTGATTACGGGTTATGCATTAGTCGCGGGTGCCGCGTCGTGGGGTGCTGAGAAATGGCGCCCAATCTCATTACCGATGGTGCCAGCTAGGCTCCCTCAGACGCAGAGAGCTGGGCGCCGCGAGAAGCGCAACGCTGAAGTGGCGACGATTCCTGAATCACCGATTCACAGTCGGGTGTGGGGGGGGGGGGGAGTGCGCGAGCTGCTTGGCTCCGAGAAACTCGCTGGCGGAATGTGTGTGTGTGGGGTTCTTACTGAAAGCTGATGGCTTATTGTTGATAATATAAGGACTACTTGAAGCGAAAACGTGACACCAATGCATTGGTGTCAGTGGTGTGATTTTACAGGCATTGCAAAGCCTTTAAAATCAAGATGACACATTTATGTTTGCAAGCACTCGAGACGCCAAGCAAACGAATCTGGAAAGCATTGTTGAGACAGATTGATCGCACCTGGCATCAAACACAAAATGAAGCACCTACAATGCGATCGACCCACGCGGCACATGAAACTTGACACACCAAATCACTACCGGCATTCCTTAGCCGGAATTCCTTAGGCTCACGATACGCGCCGAACAAGAACACAAATATCCCACATGCTATACACATTACTGCGACCCGCACAGAAGTATTCGTGCAGTCACGCCTGCCTCAACACGTGCCTACGTGCACGCACATATCCGGTAAGTGCAGGTGTGTCGAAACAGACACCTGCTGTTACTCCCGGATAGCGGCTTGGGACCGACGTTGTTATCTTTTTTTTCTGTGTGATTTAGCAGCTGCACAGCGTACATAGACTTGTTGCAGCTTGTCATTGCCGGATTATTCTCCCGTGCCTATTTACCATCCATTCTGATTGACTTAGCATACTTATTGTCATATGACATTACGTTATCGTGGATTTTTCCTTTTCATTGTGGAGTATCATTCTTCTAACATGCGTCTGAGACTATTACCGTTTACAAGGCAGCTTCGAAAACGTATGTACGCGAAAGGTTTACAATTATGCTTGCACTTAGTCGAATTAATTTCAGAAAGGCACGATAACCGACCTAATTGAACACAACAATAACACCGTAATCTTTCCGCCATTGAATTCATTCTCTCCCTGAAAAAAAAAAAAATATTCGAGGGAAAATCCTCAAGATAGACCTAGACATCACTCCCCACACCATTTCCGATATGGATGAAAGCAGGTGTCATTATGAGATGATATTTTCTTTGTGCTATAAGTTGGTGCTGTCTCGAGGGGGTGTGCAGAGAAGACGCACGAGGTCTGTCCCAGAGTCCAGACCTTGAGATGGACAGGGCGGGGCACTTCGCGCTGCTCTGCTACCAACTGGGAGCAGGCCTGGTAGGATGAGGAGTACCACCCATCCTAGTTCCGATTCTAAGATGGTTATTTGTTTAGATCCAGAGGGTCACGAAATGCAGGTCACCTGAATGTTGAGGTCGCGATGGAAGTTGATATGAAGTTTATCTTTTTTTAAATTAGCGGTAGAAACTAGGCTGGGAAACGCATGTATTGCTTGAAAGAGGAACACGTATCCAATGCAATACAAATAAGCGCGATTTTCTAAAGTCCACTTTTGCACTCGTGACCCTGTGAGGTTACACTGAACTCGCAACCTTGTAATAAAAGTCGGATTTGGATTTTCCTCCTTTTTTGCTGAGACGACAAACCCAATCATCTTCTACTGATGACGTAAATATTTGTACTGGCAAAGCCGACTCCATATTGAGTAGCGGAGGTCAATTTATGGACCTGGCGTGTCCTCCATTTAGTATGGATAGCATGTTATGTGACTAAAAGCAATAGCCAATGTAGATGCCATTTGAAAGTCACTCGCTCATGGATCACGATGGTGATATTGTCGTGTACACCAGAGATAACAAGGGTCAAGTGTGGGTCAGTGGCCTGACCTCGATATAGTAATACTAGATTCGTGTGCATGATATAAGTGTCGACATATGCCTCGTTTTAAGCATTTGTCTAACAGATCACAATGATTACAGATACAAGTGCATTAGATGTCGCAGAGTTTGCACATGGGTCGGCAACCTGCCCTTAAGCTGAAATTTGAGGTGTGCATTATAGAAGGCATCCCTTTTGGGTGCCGTTTGGGAGTACTTTGTTCGGAGAAAGGAACACGTCATTCTACACGTCATGAAGGGTCACACAGGTTACATTTTGCTAATTGAGATTTTTTGGACATGTCACTGTGTACGGTGCCTTATAAGATTCGGTCCCGGCGAGGTCTTCTCGTGTCGCTGGGGCCCGGCGACGCGTCGGCGACGCGTCGGCGACGCGATATCTTCCCTCGGTCGTTACCCTTTAATGGTGTTTTCTAGAAGGATTGGCGAGAGACACCGCATCCACACACGTCTCTGAACGTGAATTGAACAGGAAAGTGGTCAATTTTTTGCGACTCCGATGACATTATGTGGTAGTGTCCTGGGACGCGCTTTGCTACAACCCTGCGCGATGCCGAAGGCACGAAATGTGCGGCATAAAACTAACTACATCTGGGCAATCTCCGCGAATCGTACACCGGTTTTACGGAAGTGAATAGCAGCCCTGACATCGGGTCTTCAGCCCTTGGGAGGCATCGCCACATCGTGCCGGTCAGCGAGGGGAGGGGTGCGCTCATAACGACGTGTAACGAAATAACACTCATAACGACGTATTTAAATCACCAAGACCAGAAGCTCCAGACATCGGCGATGAGGGTTAGTGAACTTACCGAAGGCAACTTGATGGCCAGATGTGCCTGCGGCACAGGGAGACGGAAATGGACAGTTTGCTGGACAACAGTGCCTGCGACATAGGGAGACGGAAATGAACAGTTTGCTGGACAACAGTGCCTGCGACATAGGGAGACGGGAATGAACAGTTTGCTGGACAACAGTGCCTGCGACATAGGGAGAGGGAAATGAACAGTTTGCTGGACAACAGTGCCTGCGACATAGGGAGACGGGAATGAACAGTTTGCTGGACAACAGTGCCTGCGACATAGGGAGACGGAAATGAACAGTTTGATGGGCAGCAGTGCCTGCGACATAGGGATGGGGGAATGCATGACATACGTGTACGCTGAATATCCACCAGACAGGGGAGCGGGTAAATATCTGCATAATTTGAAAGATGTTAAAGATAGCTGACAGCCGGCGCAATTCCGTTTCAAAAGGAGGATTCCGGTTGGACTTTGCACGTTGGCTGATATCATTCCGGCTAGCACGCATGCGTTCACATTGAGTGATGCAACATCGCAGCTGACGCATCACCACTTTATCGCTCAGGTACAATCGCGGTACTTTGAACAGCAGCCGAACTTCTTTCCGTCTTTCATATTTTGTTTCATTCCTCATCCAGGATGTGGCCGAAATATTTTAATGGGACAGCGTCTGCTAATGCATTCCTAAACCGTTGGAGCTATGCACCAGCGATTCATACAAAAGGTTTCGCGTAGCTTCTGACTCCCTGGCGTCATTACATGCAGTGACAGCGTTCTAGTCTGTGCTATTTCCTTACATATGGCAGATGCATGCGGAACTGGAAATGCCCACTAATTATCCGACGGGAGCACTGTGAGATATATAACGCATAACACTGTAAATACGTGTCGCCACCAGAAGCATTTGACTATCAGATGCGAGTCTATTTTTTTAAACCACGAACGACAAGCATACACGTGAAGGGTATTTGTGAGTAAGTTACGTGTGTAGTGTACCGCGCTACAACATGGCCAAATCTTGGCCCCTTTAGTGTTCGTCGAATACTATGATCGTACCTCAGCGCTCAGATTAAACTTTTCTCTGTACCAGCGTTTGGCATTCATAATGTGACCGATACGTTTGTTTGTCAGTTTCGTGAAGCATGCACAACATCATATTTCACCGCTTTGTGCTCTTATACGGAAAGAGAGTAGCGGCATATCCCCAGATATCAACTTCTGTGAGCGCCACATCTGCAACAGACGTGCATGTCACCTGTGAGTGCCACATCTGCAACAGACGTGCATGTCACCTGTGAGTGCCACATCTGCAACAGACGTGCATGTCACCTGTGAGCGCCACATCTGCAACAGACGTGCATGTCACCTGTGAGTGCCACATCTGCAACAGACGTGCATGTCACCTGTGAGCGCCACATCTGCAACAGACGTGCATGTCACCTGTGAGCGCCACATCTGCAACAAACGTGCATGTTACCTGTGAGCGCCACATCTGCAACAGACGTGCATGTCACCTGTGAGCGCCACATCTGCAACAGACGTGCATGTCACCTGTGAGCGCCACATCTGCAACAGACGTGCATGTCACCGCCTCGCGTAGACCCGTGCTGAACTCGGAGGATGGTGCATATGATGTGCATATTCACCTGCTATGCTTTCGATTCTCCTTTAGCTTATTGCCCTGAAATGCTTGGTGACACCTCAAGTAAGACCCAAAGGGGTTAATACATTCAGTTTGCATCATTTCTTGGAGGGAGAAGGAGGTCCATCGTTTGATACAAATATGCATTTGGTGGTAAGGCACTGCTTGGCACCGTCATGCTCTCCGAACAGCGTGTTGTAAATTACACCAATGCGAAATGCCTTCTATAATGCACATACAGACTTCATTTTTAAGTCCTTTTATCGACCAACGTGTGACTTCTGTGGACCATGGTACGCTTACATGTGTGACTAACTCGACCTATGAAAAAAATGCTTTAAGGTGGGACCTAAATCGTGTCATAAAGTGTCACCTACAAGGTACCAAAGATAACTAATTGGAGATTAGGTGGCTAACACTCACTGACGTCTGACGTTCTCAAGAATATTACCATCGTGTTTAATAAGCGAATATCTTTGAAAAGACATCCACATAGATTATGGTCACAATCGCGTACAAGATCTGGAGGTGAGCTCAGGTCCTGACAGCTTACCTCAGTGACCCTTCATCCAGTCAGTTTTACCGAAAATGTTGACGTCAGCAGCGAGACATTTGATGGGAAAATTTTTGGTACGGTTGAGAAAAATCAGAATATGATTTTCATAGGCCACGGGATTAATAAAGGCCACATGTACATGTGAACTAAAGTTAACCTCAGGAAATTGCATCCATTTAGCTGCATTCGTTACGCATAAATTCCTCCTATAATTACTTTGAGGAGTGTGGGATAAGTTGAAAATAAGTAAGTAAGGACAAGTCAGGAAGAGTTGCCGATAATGGGCTTATGTGATGCATAGTTGGTACCAAGCTACTTCGTTCGCATGGTTAGCAAATGATGACTGTTCGGTGGAAATCAATAACCCAACTTTGCAGCAAACGTTGAAAGACCATAGGCCAGATGACTTCAAGAGGATGTAGTACTTATGCTTACCAGATGCTCGTCAAATGTGAGTAGGACATAGGGCATAACATTTGCTTCCGAAATTTACACACCTTGTGATACTGAGGAACAACAGAGGCACATGACCAATTATCAAGACCCGATATCTTTTAACCCGCGACTTCTCTCCGGTCAGATCCCTACACCCGTCTCGAGAGGGGGGGGGGGTGGCGGATAGTAACCCCCCCTCTAAAATGCAAACTAAGCGTCGCACGAAAACAAAAGAGGTGTCATCGGAAAGCGCTCGACGAGTAGGGTCCCGATCCACCCCCAATATAATTTTTCCCGAAAAGTGACGTCACCATGGGGGCTAGATTTTCACGACATTTCACGACTTACATTATGTTTTCGGCTCTGGGGAGTTTATTTTGGGCGAGATACGAAAAAAAATCATTTGGAATGAGAAAAGGACAGCGAAATCTGCCAGGGCCATCATTTTTTTGGGCCCCCCAAAAATATAAATTATATTTTTTGAAATTTAAAAATTTTGAGTCTTCAGGTTTTCTTTAATTTTCCTTCTCCAATGGGTAGAGCAGACGGGGAAACGTTGTTGGAAGTCAACTTTCCCTAATACAAAACGCTCACTTTAGCCAGAATTTCTATTTGAACTGCAATTGGCAAATATGCAAAATTTATATGTAGTCAAAAACGACGAAAATCACAAATTCTCCTCGTATGTTTTGTTGCATCTCTAAAGATAAGCAAACGCTGAAGTTTCATTAAAATATCTGTATCCGTTAAAGCGTGACGACTGGTTGAACTTTTTTGGAGGTGACCTCACTTGACCTTGACTAACTCGTTGACCCTAGATGACCTGACTTACAAATTTTGAAACAGCATGCCAAATCAATGTGGGAAAATGTTTGCCAAATTTGGACGCGCTGCCTCGTGCCGTTCGTCCGCTGTCGGCGAAAAACCTGAGTGGGGGCGGTTGAAGACCCCCCCCCGAGACGGGACGGGATAAAAGAACATTGATAGCACGAATTGTTAAAAGGCAGCACTGGATGATAGAGGGGAAGGAGGACGAAGGAAAAATTCCTTCTCTGTCCTTCAATTGGCCTGAGATATATAACGCTATGCTACACAGCTCTCCGGTGCTACATCGGCGAACTGTGTAGCACATATTTTAAAGCTATTGCGCGGGCATCTAAATGCTGAGAACTTACGTGCTCACCAAATGCGTATATAGAGTGAGTAAAGTGGATCTGGTTTTACAAACACACATTGTTATTGCAATTGAGGTTTTTTTAACTGTTACATCGGAAGGACTAAATATTTCGCAGACGCTCTGGAAGTACAAAAACAATATTTTGGTCAGTGATAGACCACGGCGGCTTGTTGGGAGCCATGTCTTTACTGAAGTATAGCTATTCACACACTTTTTCACCAGTTACGTGGACAATTCGTGTACTAAACTGTAAATGTGAGTTCTTTCTTATGTGACCTTGGGCCAATAAACGTGAGGTACTTGGAAAGTGTTCCGACACATGCTTTAGCATTCAATATGATATAAGCCTAAGAAAATTCGTATCACTCCTGTAAAGCTATGAGTAGCCAAACAGTTTCCGAGGCAGTTCCGCTGGACATGGCCCGTGTCAGCGAGCTGACATAATATGAAGCCAAACGCTTTCAGAGATGCCACCACACGCATCTCCCTCACACATGCTCGCCACCACACGCATCTCCCTCACACAGACTCGTCAACACACGCATCTCCCTCACACAGACTCGCCACCACACGCATCTCCCTCACACAGACTCGCCACCACACGCATCTCCCTCACACAGACTCGCCACCACATGCATCAACGGCACGCCCGTCTCCAAATGAGCCGGCCATCAGCCGAAGCAGAACAATTTTACGATCCAGATCAGCCATTTGCTGACCGGTCGCGCCGCCGCAGACGATTCATTGCTGATCTCGGGCCCAATTTATGTTGGCAAGATTGAGTATGGCCGGCGACTGGCAGGAAGCCGGTTAAGGACATCACTTACCGGGCCGGCCATCCACGGCCGAGAGTTTAGACCCGACCGGCTGCAGCACGCCCATGGGAGCGTAGATCAGTCTCGACACGGGACACCCCAGGAAATTTACAGCCACCCCACTGCAGCACACCCATGGGAGCGTAGATCAGTCTCGACACGGGACACCCCAGGAAATTTACAGCCACCCCACTGCAGCACACCCATGGGAGCGTAGATCAGTCTCGACACGGGACACCCCAGGAAATTTACAGCCACCCCACTGCAGCACACCCATGGGAGCTTAGAACAGTCTCGACACGGGACACCCCAGGAAATTTACAGCCACCCCACTGCAGCACGCCCGTGGGAGATTAGAACAGTCTCGACACGGGACACCCCAGGAAATTTACAGCCACCCCACTGCAGCACACCCATGGGAGCGTAGATCAGTCTCGACACGGGACACCCCAGGAAATTTACAGCCACCCCACTGCAGCACGCCCATGGGAGCGTAGATCAGTCTCGACACGGGACACCCCAGGAAATTTACAGCCACCCCACTGCAGCACGCCCATGGGAGCGTAGATCAGTCTCGACACGGGACACCCCAGGAAATTTACAGCCACCCCACTGCAGCACACCCATGGGAGCGTAGATCAGTCTCGACACGGGACACCCCAGGAAATTTACAGCCACCCCACTGCAGCACACCCATGGGAGCGTAGATCAGTCTCGACACGGGACACCCCAGGAAATTTACAGCCACCCCACTGCAGCACACCCATGGGAGCGTAGATCAGTCTCGACACGGGACACCCCAGGAAATTTACAGCCACCCCACTGCAGCACACCCATGGGAGCGTAGATCAGTCTCGACACGGGACACCCCAGGAAATTTACAGCCACCCCACTGCAGCACGCCCATGGGAGCGTAGATCAGTCTCGACACGGGACACCCCAGGAAATTTACAGCCACCCCACTGCAGCACGCCCGTGGGAGCTTAGATCAGTCTCGACACGGGACACCCCAGGAAATTTACAGCCACCCCACTGCAGCACACCCATGGGAGCGTAGATCAGTCTCGACACGGGACACCCCAGGAAATTTACAGCCACCCCACTGCAGCACACCCATGGGAGCGTAGATCAGTCTCGACACGGGACACCCCAGGAAATTTACAGCCACCCCACTGCAGCACGCCCGTGGGAGATTAGAACAGTCTCGACACGGGACACCCCAGGAAATTTACAGCCACCCCACTGCAGCACACCCATGGGAGCGTAGATCAGTCTCGACACGGGACACCCCAGGAAATTTACAGCCACCCCACTGCAGCACGCCCGTGGGAGATTAGAACAGTCTCGACACGGGACACCCCAGGAAATTTACAGCCACCCCACTGCAGCACACCCATGGGAGCGTAGATCAGTCTCGACACGGGACACCCCAGGAAATTTACAGCCACCCCACTGCAGCACACCCATGGGAGCGTAGAACAGTCTCGACACGGGACACCCCAGGAAATTTACAGCCACCCCACTGCAGCACGCCCATGGGAGCGTAGATCAGTCTCGACACGGGACACCCCAGGAAATTTACAGCCACCCCACTGCAGCACGCCCGTGGGAGCGTAGATCAGTCTCGACACGGGACACCCCAGGAAATTTACAGCCACCCCACTGCAGCACGCCCGTGGGAGCGTAGATCAGTCTCGACACGACACCCATTTACAGGACACCCCAGGAAATTTACAGCCACCCCACTGCAGCACACCCATGGGAGCGTAGATCAGTCTCGACACGGGACACCCCAGGAAATTTACAGCCACCCCACTGCAGCACGCCCGTGGGAGATTAGATCAGTCTCGACACGGGACACCCCAGGAAATTTACAGCCACCCCACTGCAGCACGCCCGTGGGAGATTAGAACAGTCTCGACACGGGACACCCCAGGAAATTTACAGCCACCCCACTGCAGCACGCCCATGGGAGCGTAGATCAGTCTCGACACGGGACACCCCAGGAAATTTACAGCCACCCCACTGCAGCACGCCCGTGGGAGATTAGAACAGTCTCGACACGCGAGACTGTCGAGATTTTAGAGACACCCCACTATAGCACACCCATGAGAGCGTGGATCAGTTTCGACACGAGGGATTTTCGGGAACTTATAACCAACCCGCAAAAGCACACCAATGGGAGTGTAGATCAATCTCGACATGGGAGATCCTCGAAAAATTAGATGCGCCTCACTTCAGCATGCCTATGGGAGCGTAGATCAGTCTTGACACAGGAGACCATCGGAAATTTAGAACTACCCCACTGGAGCATCCCCATGGGAGCGTAGATCAGTCCCGTCACAGAAAATCTCTGAGAGCTTAGATCCTACCGCAAATCCCTTGTCGCACCTTCGCGAATTCACATCCGGCTTGCAACTGCATCCTTTGACTAAGCCCGTCACACCACTTTTCCTCGGTACGCAGACCCATTCTGTGAACACATTTCCCCGGTTCTCAAGCCTCTCCCGCGCTACGTCACCATATAATTTAAATGGTAACACGTTAGCGTGCGTGCCATATTCCCTTAACGTGTCAACGTACGCTAGGGAGCCATCGCGACGGAACACCACGCCTATGGCACGAGGCAGGAGCTGGGCAGTTGTCAGGCGGATGTTTGGCGCTATCAGCCCGGAACCGCCAAGATCTGGATGTTAGCTAATGGTCATGATCTCGGAGAATATGCCGCAGGTGGCCAAAACGGCACACAGGGCTTGGACAGAGGAAAACAGTGTGTGCGAGCTTACATCTGGATACAGTGGTACCTGGCCAAATTTTCTCCCTAGTTTGTAATCACCTGCTTGAACCTGAAGGCTGCTTTCTTCATGCCGTTCTACTGCATGCTTTGGTGTAATCAACCGTAAAATAGTCAGCCCTGTTTGTCAGTGGAAGTAATCATGGTGGAAATCGGCCTCTATAATCCACCAAACACCGCCTACACCGTATTACAATTCACACCGTTGGGCATTGCCAAACATCATACACTTCTCCAGTATCTGGCTGACAACCGGTATATCCAATAAAGAACGGAACCGTTCCGCGTTTGGGAGACAAACTAACTATTGTACTAGTGTTCTGTCCGTGTGATACAATAGTTGGAGCGACGCTTGTGCTACTAGAGCTGGCTTACCATGTGCTGCATCAACCGATTTGTATCGCATCTGGGAACAGTCGAAATCCCAGCTAGGAAATCCGAGATGCGCTATGGTGGCAGCTGGGCTCTTGCATTAGGGTAGCCCGACTATCGCATTTGCACAGCTGGACTCTTGCATTAGGACAGCTGGACTCTTACATCAAGATGCCTGGACTATTGAATTAGGGCAGCCGAGCTCTTGCATCAGGGCGTCAGGACTCTTGCATTAGGACCGCTGGACTCCTGCATTAAGGTAGTCGGACTATTGCACTAGAGCAGCTGGACTCTTGCATTTGGGCAGTTGGACTACTTCCTGATGCCAGAATCGCCGGGCCATTGTCCCCATCTGTCCGTGGCTACGATCAATTCTGTGTCAACCCCTGCCATTTTTACTGCCGAGTATCATCTGTAGGCCGGTCACATATCTATTCAGGGGGAGCCGGCACGGAGCTGCGTCGAAAACCAACAAAGGCCGGCCCTGATAAATGGCGCTCATAACAGACCGCCGCGCGGCTGGCAAGTTATTAAAGATAAAATTGGCGTTGGCCAGGAGCGGTGCCACCTCGTCAGACGGTGGCAGAGGGGTGCCGGCAGAGCTCCGGGAGAGTAGCATTGATACGAGTCACTGAGCACGACAGACCGTTGAATTACTCACTCGCCTGACTTATGTACGCATGCTTTCAGGCACAATAAAGCTTCCTCACTGATAAGCAACACGCTGTCAAGCGCACGCGGGGCAGCATAGATAATCAGATACTCTGCGTAAAAAGAAGCAATGCAAGCTAATAATGTGACGTCATGCGTGCGTGGTAACTAATTGAAAACGTGTCTCCCATCTACCCAGGCCGCGCCTGGTAGGATTCGCGGCTCGGTGCGAGGCCATGGCCCATCAACGGGTTACGATCGTGTCTCTCGAGTTGTGTGGGTTGCTGCCGACTCCAGAGTATATCATGCACTAGCTAGAGCACGAGAGAACGCGATCTTTCTGGGAGATTTCTGAACAGTGAGGGAGACAGGCCTGGCGGAGACACATCCTTCAGGATTAAAAATTCGCTTATTGAAGTCGGTCCGCAGGCCAAACTTCACTGCAACTACTTCATGTAATCTCGCCAATAGGGAAGGAAATCTGGCGATTGGACAGTGTCAATTCCATGGAAGGGGCAGTTCCCGTTTGCAAAGGCGTGTGCCTAGACACATAACTGCATTATTCTTAGTATTTGTTCGTATGTTAGCAAAGAAACTGATTTTTTGACATGGCGTCACCCACGATTCGGTGTCCAGGAGTGCATCCGGTGTTTATCCAATGATTGCAAGAACCTTACGTCAACACCAAAATAGGGAAAGTGCAGGCACTTTCCCAGCTAAGAGATGGCACACAAATATATTTAAGCATAAAAGCAACACCCATTAGGGAAATACAACTAACAGTATATAACGTCGAGGTGTTCAGGTATAACACCCACGGACACCCATACGCAGACACACAAATGCACATAGTCTATGGATATATTATTTAAGCGCACTCATAAATACACGCACACATGCATACGATGCCTGCATGAGCACGCTTGACATCCACCTTTAGACATAATACTGCATTGCACACATTCTAATAATCAGCACATACATAGGTACATTTATTGGAAGGAGGCTATCTATTGAAGTGTGTAGGAAGCTATAGACCAGTAAGTCCGACCTAAATTGTTTGCAATGTACTTGAAAAACTGGCCCGAGAGAATGTTTGTACTAGATAGGCACAACCTTTTAAGGGATACTACGTATCGGCTTCGATTTGGGAAATTTTGTTTAACTAACCTACAGGAGTCCATGGAGTATGTAGCTATATAAATAGCCAATGAAGCCAGGATAGATGCTGTATACTGAGACTTTAGCGCAGGTTTTGATAGCGTTTCACACATGGTTGTGCTTCATTAACTAGGGCAGGAAGGGATTGATGAAAAAGTTATAAGTTGCATTTTAGCTTGGTTAGGGGATGGAAACAAAGAGTAGTATCAAATGCAGTTAAATATGAATGGAAGGATGTTTTGAGTGGAGTGACAAGCGGCTCTATTCCAGGTCAATTGCTCTTCATCATGTGTGTCGACAACATTGAGGTAGAGCTGAGAATATGGTGTTCAAATTTGCTAAGAACGTAGAGCTGGAAGGAGTGGATAACAGTAGTAGTGAATCTAGTAATACTGAACTAGAATTGTGGGACCTAAAAAAAGTGGGCTGACTAATGGCGGATGTTTTTTCAACCATAAAAAGTTATGAAAAGTTAGTAAGATCTGGAGTCTGGAGGTGAAACATTCAGATATACAATGGGAGGAAGAGAACTGGATGTTCTTGAAGAGGAAAACGAATTTGATATGTTAGTTTCAAATGAGCTAACAAAATGCAGCGCCGATAGGAACACAAAAATTAGAATGCTGATAATTATTCATGAAAGTATGAGGTATTTGAGCAAGGATGTCACACAAAAAATTGTACTTAGGCTATATACAACCACACTTGGAATATTATGTGCATGCACGGAGACATTTATATGTGAGACATATATATGTGGGACATATAATATATGTGGGACATATATTTTTGAGACATATATGTGTGACATATCTATGGGAGATACACACATGCCAGAAAGAGTGCAGTACAAAGCCAAAACCATATGCTCATTAGTGGACTAGGTGAATTCGAATATGTAGAAAAGCTGATAGCATTAACTATGTACTCACTCCACTGCAGGAGATTAAGGAATAATATCAATTAAATTCATAAAATCATTCAATGGTTAGTTGAGGTTGATCCGAATTATGCCCTTTCATTTGAAATATCACATAGGGTCATCAAATCGGATTAGACAAGTCAAAGTGGAGGACAGTTGTCAGAAACCAGGACAGACCTACGCTAGTACGGAGAACATCAACGTGGCATAAAGATAATGACATGGGAATTTTAGCTGTTCTTACAATTTTGTTTTGCTGTGCGCATAATTTATCTTGTATCTTGTATATTTGCTAGCTGCCGCTGCCATCGTGTACGTTTCAAGGCCAACATGGAGTCTCTTCAGCTGGTGGACGCAGAGCTGGAGAACTAGATGTTCTCCCAAGACATTCGCGAGGAAGAGCAGACCCCACCATTATCTGTTGTCAGATTCCCGGTATCCGAGGCTTCCGGCATGAGCCTGCTTCTGGGGGACTCCATCGCCCGTGGCGCCGACCTGTGCTGCTGGATGAAGAGGATATGATTTTCCGCCATGCCAGAGGTGGCATGGCCTGGCGCAGCACCGCCTCCAACATCGCCAGCGCAGTGGCACGGTGGCGTCAGACGGTGAGCTACGCCGTGCAGGGAATAAGGCGCATATAGACGCACAGTACTTCTCGATCTTCCAGGTGTGTCTTCTTCTCTCTTCCAGGAGCATGCATGTCGTCTGTTTCGTGGCGAACCATGTATTGTGGAGAGGGTAGTGTGACGCACTTCCTCCGTCAATAGCGAATGTGCTGATGCGTCACGGCATTCCTGAAATTTCATTGGTGGATAGCCGCCATCCGAGGCCATGTCGGCGGTGCGTAGTGGAAAGCGGTCAGTTATTTCCCGGCAAGTGAGCCTTCCGGGACACGTGAGCTTTCCTGGACGGTCCCCGATTCGCAGCGTATCGGTGGGATCGTGCGCTGTGGGGTGGGTCTGCCCTAGTGCACAACATCGGTGGGATCGACGCTGTGGTTGAGACCTGCCTGTTGTTGGGAAATTCGTGGTGTGCCGGTGGGATCGGAGCATTCCAGGTGGACCAAGAGTAACGACCGCGAACTGTCCGGGTGGACTCTGTCCGGGTGGACTCTGTCCAGGTGGACTCTGTCCGGGTGGACTCTGTCTGGGTGGACTCTGTCCGGGTGGACTCTGTCCGGGTGGACTCTGTCCGGGTGGACTCTGTCCGGGTGGACTCTGTCCGGGTGGGCTCTGTCCGGGTGGACTCTGTCCGGGTGGACTCTGTCCGGGTGGACTCTGTCCGGGTGGACTCTGTCCGGGTGGACTCTGTCCGGGTGGACTCTGTCCGGGTGGACTCTGTCCGGGTGGACTCTGTCCGGGTGGACTCTGTCCGGGTGGACTCTGTCCGGGTGGACTCTGTCCGGGTGGACTCTGTCCGGGTGGACTCTGTCCGGGTGGACTCTGTCCGGGTGGACTCTGTCCGGGTGGACTCTGTCCGGGTGGACTCTGTTCGGGTGGACTCTGTCCGGGTGGACTCTGTCCGGGTGGACTCTGTCCGGGTGGACTCTGTCCGGGTGGACTCTGTTCGGGTGGACTCTGTCCGGGTGGACTCTGTCCGGGTGGACTCTGTCCGGGTGGACTCTGTTCGGGTGTACTCTGTCCGGGTGGACTCTGTCCGGGTGGACTCTGTCCGGGTGGGCTGGTAGTGTAGACAGCAGGTGCGGGTCCGTTCGCTGTGCGCCAGTGTAGACGGGGCGCTACGTTAACTCACAATTAAAGTAAGGCGTTCGATCTATGATTTGGATCCCTGGTCATTTCCGTCGGTCAGTTACCAACGCAAGAGCAGAAGAGGACCAAAATAAGCTTCCACCGGCAAGGACTGATAATAGCAAGGATTGTAACAGTATTTATAAAATAGAGTGCACAAATTTTATAGGTTGGATAATCTTGTTTTTGCTTCTAATCAGTGGTGAATGGAATCATTCTTACACCATTTCACGGTGCTGCCATAAATATCGCATTAAGCAGATATAAATAGAGTTTGATAATTATTGATTGGTCACTCGCTCAACGCGTATATCACGCGGAATCGAGTGAATAAGGCTAGATGGGCAGTTAGATAGGTATTGATAGGAGCGTAGGATGTTGCTGGATCGTTTCTTTGGAATTTAGGATGTGGCATTAGTCAGGGTGTTGAGTATCTTTTTGTCCAAGTATCCAGCTATCTTCCCTTTCCATGCCTGACCCAGATGGGTCCCTGGTTAGAGTCGGTAGTCTCCGTAGCCGAGAATACAACACCCTCGTCAGCCGACATTGAGTCTAGTAAAAAATGTAGCGGATGATCCCGGTGGTGCGTGCATGGTGACGTCACTGCAGTGGATACATTCAGAAATAGCGTCAGGAATGGCGCATTACAACTTCATAAATAACTGGCACCGGCGTTAGGAATGGCACGTAATAAGCTTAGGATTGAGGAATAGCATGCATGATGGCGTCTCACGGCGCATGGTGCGTCTCCCTCCAACTCTTGCGTCTTTGTCCCTGCCTTGTCTTCATCTATCTTGTTTCAATTTTCTCTCCTATTGCCACATTGTCACTATTCTTCTTCCCTTCCCGCCCCCTGACGCTTCTCTTCTGTCAGCTCTCCCTTCTTTATACATGAGTCTTCATCTACTTCCTGCATATTTTGTTTTTGGCCTCTTGCTATCAGGAGTGGATCATTTACAACGACGTTTGGGAACCCGAATCCAATCTTGTATTGTCCTTTGCTGTGCTGAAGTCATATGAACCCCTCGTAGAAAGGAAACTCATGTTACAAGCTTCATTATGTTGAGAAAAACACATCCAGGAGCTGGAGGATGCACGTGTATACCAAGTTCCCGCTAAAGTAGCTTTGCTGCTTCGTATGCGTATGCCCGTCTATTACTTATTGTTTTCTATCAATTAAATGGCACAAGCTGGTGTATGAATTATGCATTCTGGATGATCTGGATGATGATGGTGATGATTCTGGACGCTGCAACCGTGACCGATCACTTAGAACATGCATTCGGATGGCAAATCGGGGGTATGGGTGGGAGAGAGGGAAAGAGAGAGAGAGAGAGAGAGAGAGAGAGAGAGAGAGAGAGAGAGAGAGAGAGAGAGAGAGAGAGAGAGAGAGAGAGAGAGAGAGAGAGAGAGAGAGAGAGAGAGAGAGAGAGAGAGAGAGAGAGAGAGAGAGAGAGAGAGAGAGAGAGAGAGAGAGAGAGAGAGAGAGAGAGAGAGAGAGAGAGAGAGAGAGAGAGAGAGATATATATATATATATATATATATATATATATATATATATATATATATATATATATATATATATATATATATATATATATATATATATATATATATATATATATATATATATATATATATATATATATATATATATATATATATATATATATATATATATATATATATATATATATATATATATATATATATATATATATATATATATATATATATATATATATATATATATATATATATATATATATATATATATATATATATATATAGAGAGAGAGAGAGAGAGAGAGAGAGAGAGAGAGATAGAGAGAGAGAGAAGAGAGAGAGAGAGAGAGAGAGAGAGAGAGAGAGAGAGAGAGAGAGAGAGAGAGAGAAAGAGAGAGAGAGAGAGAGAGAGAGAGAGAGAGAGAGAGAGAGAGAGAGAGAGAGAGAGAGAGAGAGAGAGAGAGAGAGAGAGAGAGAGAGAGAGAGAGAGAGAGAGGGAGAGAGAGAGAGAGAGAGAGAGAGAGAGAGAGAGAGAGAGAGAGAGAGAGAGAGAGAGAGAGAGAGAGAGAGGGAGAGATAGTCGTGGTGGGGTGGTGGAAATGGGCCGTGTTGATTACCATCCATTTCCAGGATATATTTGGAATGAATGGAGTTGTAAGGCCCATGGTCTATCCTGCGCTGTGCATAGCATGCGAGCCGTCATGAGCTTTTATTTTGTGTGTGTAAGGGACGGAGGGACGGGGTACATTTTTTCCTTTTGACACCGTCAACTTGCAAGATCACTGATAAATCGCCTTACTAATTGGTTGCCGGTGACGAATGGGGGCGAGGAAGTGCTTTACCCTGTATCTGGTGCACTTTGCACCAGATGCACCAGCATCGTGCACATTGAGCAGACTTCTGATGCACCAGGGAATTGATAATGAACAGTGCTTCGTCATTACGTTACGCTCTTGACAGTAGCGAAGCGATCGCCTTTGATATTGATGGTGATGCAGGAAATGCATGATCTAAATCATGATTTTGTTTGTGTTGTGCCAGCTGGCGTTCGCCGCTTGTGATTGCATCGGTTCACGATGTTCGCATAACTTTCGACTTAAAAGTCGAATAGATGGAGTACTATGTCCTGCTCGAACAGCTAGGTGGTCTAACGACCTGCATTACAATGGATGCCTAATTGTGCATGCAATCTGACCATGACAGGGCAGAGCAGCCATATACTTTTATGAAAAATAAGATAATGGAAGAAATGAGACGGGAAACGAATTCACAAAGCTTTAAACGAAAGTTTGCAAGTCTGTTTGCCCATCCCTTCATTGCGATGTTCACTTCTTACTTTCCGCATTCGCTCAATCAAGCTCCAGTCGCCGGTGCATTCCTCCGGGCGGCCGCCGCTTTCTTCCACAGCCGTCCGTGTGCCGGTGCGCGCTGCCTCCACCCCACTCCTCCAGTTTATACCGGACGGTGACGACAGGACAAAATGCAATAAAGGCGAACAAACAACTTGGCGTAATGACTCCCCCAAGGAAACCCAATAAGACAGCGGCCGCCAGAGGGCGCGCGCCGAATTGACCCCAGTCTGGCGGCCGGCCGCCGCAGCGCGGCGCGGCTCGGTCGTTTGGAGCCGAGCACGACCTCGGAGGGGAGACGCCGCGCCAGGGAAGCCGGCCGGCCGCGGCGACTGCGCGGGTTAACGATCCTCGCCGCCGGCGGATGTCACCTTGTCGGAAGTTGGCCGACGGACGCGCCGGTGTGGCGGCGAGATGAGAGGTGCGGCGGCTCATCGCCGTGCTGGAGTTCGGCCGAGAGAAGCCGGCCGACATGTGCGGCTGTCTGCGATGGCTGTCAGTTCTGTCTCGGACGGTTTTCGGTCGTGGTTAGTTGTAGCTATTGGCAGAGGTGGACCACGGGAAGAGGAGGAAAAGAGATCATGCCCATAACAAAGGCATTTCAAAACAAAGGCATTGTACGTTTGTAATGTTCGGGAATTCCATAGGAACCATATGCAATGTATTTTGTGACGAGTTTAAAAACGCTTAGGTCTAAAACATTCGAAATAGTGATTTAATAACATTATATATTACAATTTCGCGTACTTTTGACTATCATAACTCTTTGCCACTTCCAAAACGGTGTTCTAACACCTGACAAGATAATTTGTTTTGTTTTGACGACAGGAAAACTGGATGCATCAGTGACTAAAGCCTATGCAGCCCATTCTTGCGAAGGTGGAATTTTTTGGCAGTCGAATGACGTGCATTGGCAGCAAAGCAATGCACATTTGCACAATTTTGCAAGCAAAGCACAATGCACAATGCATTGTTCTCTGCAGGTTTTGATGAGATGGTAGTGAGCAAGGCGATAATATTGATCATTTCGCTAGTGATGCTTTGCATAAGTAATCAAACCACTGGTGGGCTCAGAATGTGATCACAATCATTTGAGAATGGTTGATGGTGAGGAATAATACAACGAAGAATGGCACTTGAGTGCTCCTGGGTTTTAGACACTGCGTGAGAAGAAATGTACGACCTTCAATTTACCAGGAGGTGCTGAGTTTGCATCAAAAGTAACGTTAGGGATTATGCTATATTACTCAACGTTTCGTCCAGGGGCCATCGTTAGGAGTGGCCCGAATGTATTGCATAAGTAATCAAACCACTGGCGGGTTCATAATGTGATCACAATTATTTGAGAATGGTTGATGGTGAGAAATAATACAACGAAAAATGGCTCTTAAGTGCTCCTGGGTTTTAGACATTGCGTGAGAAGAAATGTACGGCCTTCAATATATACCATTTTATTTCTATTGACGCTGACAGTAGTTTGAAATATCATCGTAAATTATATGTGGCATTAAGTTGATGGCGTGCAATAGTCTGATGAGAGTTGTTGGTGAAGAAATGCGACCTATGGCTTCATCGGGACATGGCTTAGACTAGAACACGAACGCAAATTTGATGGGCTTGCTTGGTAACAGATCGGGTTGTAACCAATTGTTGTAATCGGGTTGTAATAAATATTCGCACTCCTGACGATGGCCCCTGGCCGAAACGTTGAGTAATATAGCATAATCCCTAACGTTACTTTTGATGTAAACTCAGCACCTCCTGGTATATTGAAGGTCGTACATTTCTTATCACGCAATGATGGTGAGGATGTATATTGCAATACATTTATTTTAACGCATCCGAGTTGGATACGCAATGAAGTCACGAGACGCTGGCAACCCCAGGCCTGACTTCAGTGACAACCAGTTGGACCTGGTCTGGTCATTAGGACCACAGCCAGTTGGACCTAGTCTGGTCATTAGGACCACGGCCAGTTGGACCTGGACCTAATCTGGAAAGCTTGATTCAAAAGTGTCTGCTGCGACTGCTCTATGTCAACCAAACTTTAGCAAGTGGCAACATCGGCTAAGTTCAGGACCCTACTCGCGCGACTGCGACTGTTTGCTTCTGGCGGCGGGCCTAGACTGACTGACCGACTGACTGACCGACTGACTGACCGACTGACTGACCGACTGACTGACCGACTGACTGACCGACTGACTGACCGACTGACTGACCGACTGACTGACCGACTGACTGACCGACTGACTGACCGACTGACTGACCGACTGACTGACTGACGGGGTACCCCCTCAGTCAGTGAGGGTGGATACCCCCTCCAAAGGACTAGACCAAGATAGATGGAACGTCACCTTATTTCCATTCGAAGTATAATGGCGGATGCGCACGAACTAATTCAGATGATTTTGAAGAAGGGCTCAGTCTGCGGGCATCGGCAGTACATTCTCCCCTTCCCTTCATGTCTATTAACATCACAGCCCGGTGTGCGCACGCTACGGTCAAGTGTATGGTGGCTGTAATATTTCATAAGTTCATTTTGTAGGGCCGGGAAAAGGCAGTAATCTAGTTTTTTCACAACACCAGCTACCACCTTCTGGTGACTGTTATTCTGCCGTCGGATTGTAAGCTAGCACTTAGTTTGGCTTACTTAACCTGTGGGGTGGAACGAGGGTGCGCCATATGTAAATAAACGGTATGTAGGTATCTGCATAGGCAAGACTATAGCTACAGATGATCTAGGGTGGAATGCTCAATATGTGTATATGCAGTATGTCCATAAGCTCATAACTGCATGATTGCAGTAATCTGGATTGCATAAAAATTGATGATGATTGGAAATTGCTAGAACAGTGGAACGATTCTGCTTGAGATCAAGCTTCACCATGTCCTCCGCATTAAGAGTGCCTGCGAGCATGAGCATGATACTGTATATTTTGCTGATTGGTGGCATGACATATTCCAGATGTTTGTTTTGAATGATCAGCCAATCTCAACATATCGCAATGCAGAGATTAGATAACATAAGTACACCTAGTTATTTTATATAATTTCCTTTCCATGACAAAATTTGGGTAGTTAATCCGTTTTCCAATATGTATCCCTTTATCTTCACAAAAACTCTATCCGATTTGATTCGTTATCCGTACCAAGCTGATATACATACGCAGATACGCAGACAAGGGTGTGGGGAGTTGTTGGGGCCCTTTTAGGAACCAAAATATACAAAATCAAACAAGATTATTTTAAAGCCTTCACAAAAACTTGGAATCTTCAATGCGCTTCTCGTGCCGATGTCGGTCTCTGCTTCATCACGCATATCGATCGGCCTCGCTTAAAAAATAATGTATGCGCCCCTGCACATACCCCATCCGTGTTATGCTCCGTTCCAATGGTATCTGGAAGTACTTGATGGCAACACGCCTATGACCTCGTTCCCGAGACACGCAAGCCTAGCCATGACCTGTGGAGCAGCGTGCGTCGCTACACCAGAAAACAAACAAATGTTCATGTCGCCTTGAACATTGTCGTCTGAAGTAATCGGATGGCATGATATGATCGCCTGGCATGACATGATCGCCTGGCGTTACATGATCGACTGACGTGACACGATCGACTGGTGTGACATGATGACAGACATCACATGATCAACTGGCATGGTACGATCAACCGGCATGACATGATAGCCTGGCATAACATGATCGACTGGCATGACATGATCGACTGGCATGCCATGGCCAACTGGGATGACATGGCCAACTGGGATGATGTGATCGCCGGTCGGTATGCGCTCTGAATTCATCACTCAGCGATAGATATTCGTATTTGTCCCCGTTTAATTGTCACATAATGCTACTGCACGTGATTATTACGGCCTGCGTGTTAAGGGCAGCACGAAAAACAAGGTCAAGAATTCGGAAGATGCAAGGTCTCCAGGTTCTTTTTTTGCGCAACTTCAAAGATCATTTTTTCTCCAGAAATGTAGCGGATTTGCTCCCGTAAATGGAGTTCAGGAACCGTGACTAAAATACAACGAAACGATGGAGCCGAAACGAATACAATGCGGTTAAGTCTGCCGTGATGGACTACTAATTAACATGTTCTGTGTTCAATAGGTAAGCTATTGTCATAACGGAAATGATAATCATAGCATAATTATTCATTACAAATTACATGCTTTCAATGAAGGAATGGGAGAAGAAACGTTAGCAGTGAACCTTCGAACTTTTCATTGTGTAAGCATAAATTCCACGTAGAATGGGAAATTTCACCATCGGGTGAGATGGGGACATCTGGCGGACCTGGCGACCTGGTGAGATGGGGAACCTGGCGACACCTGTGCAATTAGTGAATTAGAGCAAACCATCACGGAGACGGCCCATGGTTCAGCGCAAGAAATACCAATTTATAAGGCTGAACTAATCGAAATTGCATCGCAAATATTGCATTTGAGTCTGCACAAAGCGCGGCAAATACCACGAAGAGCGTACCTGCATAATGCGAGACAAAGAGGATGGATCATCTATCTCAATTCCCCTTTCTTCAGCCACCAATATCTCTTAACGACATATAAATATATTGCTTTCAAATAGTAACATGTCTCCTGCAGCTTTTTATTCGCCAGGAAAACCGTCCAATTTGTCTCCACCTACTCAATCCTCCAGTTGTGAAAGCCCGTTCCATTTTACCACAATTGTTTCGAGCTTTCCATCACCATAATTCATACAAATAAACTCTAAATATATTGAATGTCTCAGTCGAAGTCGCCCAACTAGAGTAAGTTGTGGTATAATCATTTCTTTTTGGCCACATTTGGGACGCATTTGGTCTTCACCTACTTCGGTCAGAGTTTATAGAATAACACGTATTCACTGCGCCATCGGTTAACGGAACTTCAACACACCGTCTGATATGAAGAACACTCATATCGGTCCGTACACGAATGACAGACCCGATCGCACAAACAGAGCAGGCGGATATTTTTTTTTCGCAGCCGTCTCGGCGGCGCTCAGCGCCCCGGAAGACGTCATCAGCCAATCGGCGCGCGATCCGTGCCTGCAATCAGCCTGTTCCGGCGGCCTCCGGCTGCCAAACACCGGCTCACAACACGGCGTGTGAACGACGGCTGCGAGGAGCGGACTGGACCGGCGGGGAGCCAGATCGGCCCAGTCGCGCTATTCAGACCGGCGGCATCAGAACTTTGTCCGGCGGCAGTGTAGACTGTGTTTGGCAGAACTCTGCTAGTCCGCACATTGGATGGGCGCGTCACTTGCCCTGGTTCATTGATATAAATCGTTTATTTGAGACAGTTTATAAACGGATGAAAGCCGAATAGAAATGTTATGCCTCGAAATTAATATACACGGGGATATGTGTTCGAAGGCATGTCATCTATGATGTCGCCGCGATAATGTCTCTTCTTTGATCGAGCTTGTGGAGTTAATTTGATTATCCTTTTTTTTTCGGTAAGCTATGTCTTGCTGCATTGCAGTGGTTAGCAATGCCTCTCACGTGGCTAGGGCGGACTATCTGTGCACTTCAGTGATGCAACGGGCCGCTATGCGTGAAAAATGACCTTAACTATTTTCCCAGTAACTGATTTCCTAACCACGAGATAATGTTAACTGCGAGCATTCAATGCAAACATCACGCAAACATACCATATCAGTTATCACATGCACATCCAACACCCACATTGAGGTATGTGGACAATAGGTAATCATATTGTCAGTACGGCGGTGCTACAGGGCCACAGGACACCTACCATCAGTACGGCGGCGCTACAGGGCCACAGGACACCTACCGGCAGTACGGCGGTACTGCAGGGCCACAGGACACCTATCGTCGGTACGGCGGTACTGCAGGGCCACAGGACAGCCATCGTCAGTACGGCGGTACTGCAGGGCCACAGGACACCTATCGTCAGTACGGCGGTACTACAGGGCCACAGGACAGCCATCGTCAGTACGGCGGTACTAGAGGGCCACAGGACACCTATCGTCAGTACGGCGGTACTACAGGGCCACAGGACAGCCATCGTCAGTACGGCGGTACTAGAGGGCCACAGGACACCTATCGTCAGTACGGCGGTACCACATGGCCACAGGACACCTATCGTCAGTACGGCGGTACTGCAGGGCCACAGGACAGCCATCGTCAGTACGGCGGTACTGCAGGGCCACAGGACAGCCATCGTCAGGACGGCGGTACTACAGGGCCACAGGACAGCCATCGTCAGGACGGCGGTACTACAGGGCCACAGGACACCTACCATCAGTACGGCGGTACTACAGGGCCAAAGGACACCATAGGCGCACCGGAGGGGGGGGGGGGCAGGGGCTCGGTCCCCCATGAGACTAAAGTGCCCTTTTGGCCAAAAGTGCCCTCTTGACCGAAAAGTGCCCTTTTGGTCGGAATGTCCCCCAATTTAGGCCAAAAATCACCTGCCTTATGTCCCTGCCTGTCCCAAAGGTGCCCTTCGGGCCCAAAACTGCCCTTTTGGCCATTTTGTCACGCCCCCCGGTCAGCAAACCTTCCAGTGTGCCCCGGGCCGCAAAGTGTCCTTTTGGAGCCGGTCAAGTGCCCTTTTGGAGCCGGCCAGGTGCCCTTTTCGGTCCGGCCCCCATGGAAAAATCCTGGGTGCGCGCCTGCAGGACACCTACCGTCAGTACGGCGGTACTGCAGGGCCACAGGACAGCCTATCGTCAGTACGGCGGTACCGCAGGGCCACAAGACACCTATCGTCAGTACGGCGGTGCTACAGGGCCACAGGACACCTATCGTCAGTACGGCGGTACTACAGGGCCACAGGACACCTATCGTCAGTACGGCGGTACCGCAGGGCCACAGGACACCTATCGTCAGTACGGCGGTACTACAGGGCCACAGGACACCTATCGTCAGTACGGCGGTACCGCAGGGCCACAGGACACCTATCGTCAGTACGGCGGTACCTGCAGGGCCACAGGACACCTATCGTCAGTACGGCGGTACTACAGGGCCACAGGACACCTACCGGCAGTACGGCGGTACTGCAGGGCCACAGGACACCTATCGTCGGTACGGCGGTACTGCAGGGCCACAGGACACCTATCGTCAGTACGGCGGTACTGCAGGGCCACAGGACACCTATCGTCAGTACGGCGGTGCTACAGGGCCACAGGACACCTATCGTCAGTACGGCGGTACTACAGGGCCACAGGACACCTATCGTCAGTACGGCGGTACTACATGGCCACAGGACACCTATCGTCAGTACGGCGGTACCGCAGGGCCACAGGACACCTATCGTCAGTACGGCGGTACTACATGGCCACAGGACACCTACCGTCAGTACGGCGGTGCTACAGGGCCACAGGACACCTATCGTCAGTACGGCGGTACTACATGGCCACAGGACACCTATCGTCAGTACGGCGGTACCGCAGGGCCACAGGACACCTATCGTCAGTACGGCGGTACTACAGGGCCACAGGACACCTATCGTCAGTACGGCGGTACTACAGGGCCACAGGACACCTATCGTCAGTACGGCGGTACTACAGGGCCACAGGACACCTATCGTCAGTACGGCGGTACTACATGGCCACAGGACACCTACCGTCAGTACGGCGGTGCTACAGGGCCACAGGACACCTATCGTCAGTACGGCGGTACTACAGGGCCACAGGACACCTATCGTCAGTACGGCGGTACCGCAGGGCCACAGGACACCTATCGTCAGTACGGCGGTACTACAGGGCCACAGGACACCTACCGTCAGTACGGCGGTACCGCAGGGCCACAAGACACCTATCGTCAGTACGGCGGTACTGCAGGGCCACAGGACACCTATCGTCAGTACGGCGGTACTGCAGGGCCACAGGACACCTACCGTCAGTACGGCGGTACTACAGGGCCACAGGACACCTATCGTCAGTACGGCGGTACTGCAGGACCACAGGACACCTATCGTCAGTACGGCGGTACTACAGGGCCACAGGACACCTATCGTCAGTACGGCGGTACTACAGGGCCACAGGACACCTATCGTCAGTACGGCGGTACTACAGGGCCACAGGACACCTATCGTCAGTACGGCGGTACTACAGGGCCACAGGACACCTATCGTCAGTACGGCGATACTACAGGGCCACAGGACACCTATCGTCAGTACGGCGGTACTACAGGGCCACACCCCGTCAGTGTGTCCGGCCGTAGGGCAGCGGACGCGGTGCGTCTGCCCTGCCAGACAGAGTAACTGGATTGACGGTCCACCGGGGTACGCGGCAGCGAAACGCCTCTCCGTCGCATTTATCGACGCTAATCCAGTTTAACCGACTGAGGGGAGTTTTCTCTCTACTTTCTTTCGGTACGCTGAGCAGGTCCAAGTTCGCTGTCGAAGAGAAAATTGATGCAGGGCGTCGTCTTTAAAGTCCAGTTCGGTTGCAAATGCTTGTTTGGCATTCCTTCAGGCTTGGCAGGATTGCCGTGACCCGCGACACCCCGGCGCATTTTCATTTCGCCAAGTGGTGACAAGAAGATCAACAATCTCACGTTCATCGGGTATTCTCGGTGATTCAACGGGCACAGCGAGCCTTTACCTACATATCATTTTTTTCCTTAAAAATTGAGTGTGATTGACCTAGCTTCAAATCAACTTCGGTACATTTTCGTGATTTATTGTGTTGCAACTGGAATATATGTAAGTGATGAATAATATAGCGAGACACATGATTATGCCTCACAACCCATGCATTGGCTGAGGTACCTAAACCAAACAGCATAGGCTCAACAATTATCAGACTGCGTCGGATCATTGTTGGGCTGTCTTGCCTCGTTAGTCAAGTGTAAACTAATAGCAATAAATGGAAATAAATACACTAATTGGGACACTTTTGATTAAATATGGCAGTGGGATTAGACATCAGGGCACACAATTACCATAAGATGATCTCAGAACTAAACCAGCCATTTGAGTCCACACATATCATCCCCATGTCACAAAACCCTTCCCCTGTCTCTTCGACTGAAGTGCCATATCTCCTTAGATTTGCCATTGGAATACGTCTAGAGAGTCACGATTGAAGCATGGCTGGAACATAACTCGGCCGACGCTTGTTGTTGGTCAGGGTGGCGACCAACTGTGGACCGAAGGCAAATTACAGATCAGCTTCAAGGGACTCCAGCAGCTCACGTGACTGCAGTATTACCCCGGGTCACACATTCTATAGGCACTGCTCAATTCCTGTGCATGCCCATACAATGGTGACTTCATGCCTATACAATGGGGAATGGTGACAATAGTGCATGCCTATTAATTGTTGACAAGTTACCTGTGATGTTCTTTTAAAAGATAATGAGAGGTATTTTGGTTCGTGGTTGGACACGTCACTAAATGGCGCCATGGTCTGACTGCCACCCGCCAATGGGTGGATTAATGCGAATGGACTTTCTCTTGAACCAAGCGCACGAAGCGCTCTTCGGAACAGTTTCAATAGCACTATCCTGAAATTGGCGAGACGCCCAGTGCGAGCTAACTGTTGTTCGTGATGTGACGTAGTGTTCCAATACCGTCACTGATTGACGTACGCGTCGCTCCGATGTGATTTTCGGCGGGATGGGCACGCGTCACTCCTCCATCACCCTGGCCCGGGCAGGAAGTGGCTCTGCATTGTTTTCGGTTAGGCGTACGGTGCGGCCGGGACGGAGGGATGCCGCCGGCCTCAGAAGTTATGGGCCGTGAAATTGGTCGGCGCGTTGGTCACAGCGCAGAACAGTCGATAGCACATAATGGTCTGAAGTCTATCAGGCGATAGACGATGGAGGACGCCCAATTCGTGTCTTCCCCGCCCCCGCCGTTATACATGTCGATATATATATATATATATATATATATATATATATATATATATATATATATATATATATATACATATATGTATATATATATGTCTATATATATATGTATATATATATATACATACACATAAATATATATATATACAATAAATACATATACATATACACGCATGACAACGAATTACATCTGCTACAAAATGTGCTAGCAACACGAAGAAAAAGAAACATTCTTTTCAGTAGGATTTACGAACGTCTCGCAAGGAAGTCAGGTTGGCCGGCGGCCCTCCAGACAGACCAACTGATATCCCAAGGGCCGGTCGGACTCCTCCACTGTGGGGGATGCAATGGAATGGAAATGGAAGCATAAAATAGAACATCCAATGAAAATGGAGAGCATTCAATGGAAGATCAATGGAAGAATAGATGCTTGGGAGAAAATGAGCAACGAAGCATGCATATGACTAGCCTCCTCATAACATTTTTTTCCCATTGTGAATAGTTGACCAGGAACTCAGATTATCGAGAAAGCACTCAGTTCCCTTGAGCTTTACGATGTCAAATTAAACACAAAGGAAATGGCGCTCGGGCTGAGAACCAGCTTTTATTTCTTGTTGAGTTAGACATTTCAAGCCATTTCGCGCCATGAATGAGAAAAAGAAGAGAGCGCTATGCTGTACAATTCAGATAATAAATATTGGCATAAGTTTGTGTCGTCGATAATAATAAACCGTAGTTTGATGAGAAATGGCTGATTATCCCCAATAGTGTGAGCAAAGAAACAAAATGTTGTGTGTACATGGAAAAAACACTGCGTTTTCGAAAGCCATAGTATCTCTGAATATAAAGCGAAATATGTGTATCTGTGAGATGAGTGGTTCATATTGGGCATGGAGGACAAGATAAAGCAGTATATAGAAATCGATGGTGATAAAAATACAGGAAATTGTATATTGTTCGTATTTTGTATCCCGTTTTTGGTTCTAAAAATGTAAAATACTTTGCTGTATTGATGATGTGGTGCCTTCAAGATGTGGAATTTCTGTAATGCGTTGACGCTGTAATGATGCTTCTGCTAATATATCAGGTTCTTCCTTTCCTGGCATGCCGCAGTAGCTGGGTACACACAGGAAACGGACCCTCACGCCAACCAGATGAAGCGCTTCATGTGTGTCATAAATGGAAATATGGCAATGATGCGAAAATAAAGCGAAGAAAGTGATTGAAGAGGAGATTTGGAGTCGAAACAAACGACCACGCTTCGTATGGGGTTACAGGGGAAGCTATTTCAAATATGACGGGGGGCAATAAGGATGGCATGCAATTCGGCGATGAAAATTGGGGTTCTATCCGTTAAGAGGTTGGCATTTGTATGTCTCCGAAAGAATGGCGTTTCCTGTGATGTTGCCATCCTAAAATCCGTTAGTAAAAGCAACAAAAGCATGGTAATAACGAGACCGAAATCGATGGATTTTTGTTTGGCATGTTCTGAACAGCGCTGCTATTTTGGAGTGTTTTTTTTTTAATACAAAAATGTGTCGTTCGACCACCTGCCAGTGTTGTAGTGGGCAAAAAAGAAATAATTAGTGGATTAGTGAAACGTAGTTGTGCAAGAAATGTTTCGATTTGAGAAGCTATAGTGAGGCCGGTTCTTTTTCCACTGGACTGAGATAAGCATGGTGCATGTTTGGGAGAACGTGTAATGATGTGCGTGGTGGTTTTCGTGAAGATAAATTGTTTAGGCATATCAAAGTATCTGTTGCGATCGCCTAAGACCTAATGGGGCTAATCCTGCCACAGTTTCCAGAGAAATTATTGGTGAAGTGGTCATTGCATGGAGTGCTAACCGGATAAATATTCTTTGAATGATATTCTGAATTGTATCAGAGAATTTGCTGGCACGGCGCATACTACTGATCCATATTCTATGACGGGTAGAACTAAGGATTTGCAGAGCCGCGAAACTGTATGACGATCTGCTCCAAGTGACGAAAAAGTGATGCATCGAAATCAATTGAATGGGTCAAAATACTTCTTAACGAGTTTGATGTCTTTATGCATTGAAAGCCTACAATCAAAAATAATATCAAGGTATTTCAGCGAATATACAAAAGGTACATCATTGTTCCCGAGGTGAAGCTTTGCGTCTGGTTTTTGGCGGAGAAGTGATTTGCTAAATATCATTCTTGCAGATTTTGTAGTAAATACAGAAACCATTCTTCAGTGGCAATTTGTATATTATGTCTAGTGCGCTCTGTAGGTAAAATAAACAATCTTCATAATGTCTTCCTAAGCACCAAATTCCTTGGTCATCATAGTGCATAGACTTTGATCATTTAATGGCTATGTTGGCAAAAAGGCTGTTAATGATGAGGTTAGATAAAACTGGCGAAGGACAGCTACCCCGTGGAAGCTTCCTGCCGTTCTGAAGAAAATGTGGATCAGAGATAGATGACCGCCAAGTGACATGGAATCGATCAGAACCAGATACAATTTCTAACAAATAATGAGCTAAATGCTCTTTAATGACGAAATGGTGAAGTTCCGGAATTGATGCGGGCTTGTATACCGTGTCATAAGCTTTGGTAAAATCTAAGACGGTGTGTTCATCCGTCCTATAGCCAATGTGGATGACTGTTTCTAATCGATGATATGATCTGTTGTGCTGCGTCCAGGCAGAAAACCACATTGAAAGGGAAATAGAAGAGAATTGGTTTTCAGGTGTCAGATCACACTTTTTATTACTTCACGATTAAAATATTCCTGAGCAATTGGTAAGGGCAATGAATCGAAAAGTATTGTGGTCACTACAGTCTTTGCCAGGTTTTAGGATTAGTATTACCAGATATTTATTTTATATTTCGGTATATAGTTTAGTTGGCCATGGGAATATAAATGTGTGTAAAAGGCAACGCTTAGTGTGGTCTGGTACATCCAGGAAAACAGTCATGTAGCTTGTACGGGACGACGGAATTGTTATTTGCGGAGGAAATCGCTTGTTCCAGCTCCGAAAGTTCAAGAGTTGCAATTGCATTGTTCAGTATTGGCAGAATAAAAAACTGCTAAATTTGTGTCGAAGGGTTTATGTGCATTTTGTAATAAATCAGGTCTGTAGTTGTTGTCGGAGCAATTGTAGACAATAATACAACCTACGATGTTTGTTATTGCGTTTGCTGCAAAGGTTGCATTTGGAATTTTGAGAGCTGAGAGTGATTTAACACGCACCCTGGAGGGGAGAGAGGCGAAATCCGCCCACCCCTCCGGTTTTTCGTAGATAACTTAAGATTCTACCGGCCGATATACGCCATTCTTTGGGTACCTGCTAATAAATGACCGGCGCGTTGTGTAAAGTAAGAATAATGAAAATCTACGGAAAGGTTTTCGAGTTAGGGGTCGCTAAATTCAAAACAATTTCCCAACGCCAGACCACAAATATCGGCGCTGATGCGCTTCCGGTATATCAGCAAAAAGGAAGTGTTCCCGGCAAAACTAGCCACTTGTGTGATGTACATTGCCATGCTACATTGTTTCAAAGTCATGCCAAGTCACCGAGGTGAAGTCAGGTCAAGTTCAAGACAGGTTAACACACGCCCTGGAGGGGGGATGGCGAAATCCGCCGACCCATCGGATTTTTCGTACATAACTCCATATTGTACCGGCCGATATACGCCAAGTTTTTGCGTACCTCCCTAGAAATGACCGACGCATTGTTTAAAGCAAGAAAAATTAAAGTCGGCCGAAACGTTTTCAAGTTAAAGGCCGTTAAAGTAACAACAATTCGCAGCGTCAGACCACAAAAATCGGCGCTCATGCGCTTCCCGTATATTGGCAAAAGGGAAGTGTTTTTGATGACACTAGCGACTTGTTTGATGCATATTGTATATAATGTCTATATAATTTAAAAGTCATTTGAGGTCGCCGAGGTCAAGTCAGGTCAAGTTCATGACAGGCTAATGGAACCAAACTTGGTCAACTTGAATGTGTCATAAATGCAAATGACTGTTATGCGATTGATGTCACTTTACATGTTACTCACTACACATCCCGAAATCTACTGTTTGTCATTGTGCGCCTAAGCGTTTCCATACTTTATTCATGTATTTCACTCCTTTCTTTGCGAAGCCGATTGTGCCGAGCCGCCCAACGGAGCAGTCGGGTTGGGAGCCCGATTTCGGTAACTGGAGCAGGTAATGACCTAATGAAATGCTCCTATATAGGTGACCTGAGGTCAAATGGCGGATCTAACATCTGTATTGCATCACTAGTAATGTCCAAAACATCATTAATACCAATTTTGGAGCATTTAAACACAATCACATCGATCCATAACAATGACAAGCCAAGCCACGCAAAACCAGAACATTTTGCTATTTTGACCTCATTTAACCTTGAAGATATTGACCTAAGGTCATGAACTTTGCACACAATACAGTTCACTATCGTGCTCATCCACCCTGCGAATTGCGTTGCTCTAGCCTTCATAGGAGCTGAGATCTTAGGGGACGGAATCCGCCACCACCAATACGCGTTATTTTCAGAGGCCCTCCAGGGCGCGTGTTAAATGGGAAGCGTCCGGATAAATGATGGACGATTCACCCGGGGCCGGCCCCATTATGATGCATTACGTGGCAGTAGTTAGTGGCATCTCATTGCGTGTTCTTCTAGGCTGCTGCATGCGCACACACGTCCGGGAAAGGACTGGCTAGGCTAAAGGCAAACTGATTCACTGAATATTACTACCTTATGGTGAAAATCAACAGTTAACCGGACGGCATCAGTGGTGGGCGTCGGAACCAGTAAGGTGCTGTCCGGCTGCGCCCAACTACTTACTCCTCTCCCTAATCGACACAGCGTAGAATTAACCCCAGGCTGTTTACTACAGAGGTTCGCCGCTTCAAACACGATGCGGCCATGTATCCGGACTTTCCCGGCCGCTCTGCCGCCGGTGGTGTCGGATACCGGCCCTTGAGGCGCAGACAACGCTATGCATTACGCGGCGTTAATTGGCTGTATGATGCCGGGGACTGAGCTGGGGGCGGAGCGTGCAGTGCCTCCGTTCCGCCGCACGCCGTGACATCTCCGGCCAACATAAGGCGCATTCGCGGGCGATAGACGAGCACGGGCAAGTGACGGGCAATGGCACATATGATATATGATCAGCTGGGCTGCAATTCCAGGTTCGACATCACTCGATGGTGAATACGACCAAAACCACACCCATAAGGACTTCATTAAACCCTGATGCACGCCAACCAGTTGTGGAATTTTCTAGATATTGGTACTGCCTGGTTCAACAATTGGCAAAGGCAATCAACAAATTCCTATGGCCCTAACGTACCCTCCAAATTGTAGTCTCCTGGCAAGTTGGGACCACTATGCTTCATGAGAATAAATGGTTTTTAAGCCGGATTTCCTATCTATTATAGGGACCCCGGGGTAAGGACCAAACCATCAATAGGTTGTGGGTTAATGTTCTTACTTTGCTGACGGTATTGTTTTAGCGGCTATTGGTTTTGGTGATTTCTCTCTCGTCCAGAATTATACCAATCTCAATACCCTTCCCCATTCCAGTATCGGAGTATTTTCGGGTCTCTTCAACTTTTGGCCCAGTCTTCTCCGGAGCCGTCGTCAAAAGAAGCCTTTTCGCTATATGACCTTTGCAGTCAACACACCCCTAAACTACAATATCAAAAAGGAGCCTGTTCCAATCTGCATCACTTCTGCCTCTGTCCTCATCTGGTTCCCGGATAATTTTGTGTCATAATCCTGGCTGCTCTAGACCCCATACAAAGCATGCTATTCCACAATGGAGAAGCTGTCGTTGGGGGGGGGGGGCCGGGGGGGTAAGGGGGGGGGGGTTGGGGACCAAAGGGCCCGGGGGGCCCCTAGCGCCCCCCCAAAACCCCCCCCCCCCCCCCCCCCCCGCAAAAAAAAGGGGGGGGGGGGGCCCAGGCGGGGGTTAAAAAAAAGGGGACAAAGAAGCTGTCGTCGTTTAGATCAGTTGTCAGTATTCCCTTATTTTACTCTCTTGCCCCTATTTTACTTTTTCAACAGAAGATGTAAATGGAAGCTTCGTCCTTCAGCATGAATTAATACACCTGGTTGATTCCTCTTTCAGTTCGTCTGAGCTGTCATATTGGTAATTCGAGCACGTCGATAATAATCCGGACGTTGAACTGAAAAAGCTCCGTGCTGTTCTCACGGGATCAGTATGTACTGAATGATCAAAAATGATCAATTGATCTGGCCTGGAATCATGGGCGGATCCAGACACCTTGCTTGGGGTGAAGACAAAAATATCTGACTTAACAAGCTGGATCTGACTAAGATGATGCTTATCTAATCAAACGGCCTTAGATGTTTCCAAAATGTTACCTTAGTGCAAAGTATCGGACAAAATCTGCCTCTATGGGGGAGGCATGACCACTTTGGCCCTCTAGGTCCGCCCCTGGCTAGAATGCTGAAAGCGAAGGCCTTCTATTGTAATGCGTTCAATTACGATATTTTGTTTCATGATGCACGTGCCTAGAGGGGAGCGCCATTACCGTGATGCGTGTGGACTGTGTAGTGGGAAAGCTTTCACCTGAAACAAGGCACGACTTTTTATTCTGCCAGGCAGGGGCGGTCCGTGGCACCCAAATGAGGTGAGGCAGAAAAAATCGCCGGATTTCCGCCAGTATTTTTCGTAAGTACCCATTTTCATTTTATGTTAAGATGAGTACGAACAACATAATTTGGCGCTGCAAAGTGCCAAACCTATCACCATCGTTCCGAAGTCAGTGGATTTCAGCCTTCTTCCTCGTGTTCAAATGCTTCCGAAATTGCCGGAAAGTTTTCGTGTATAAAATGGCGGAAAATAAAGCCATATATTCATATATCATTGAGGTTTTCATATATTTCCATTTCATAACCAAAAATGGCTAGCATACACACACATACTATATATATATATATATATATATATATATATATATATATATATATATATATATATATATATATATATATATATATATATATAGATATAATTATTATTATCATTGATCATTTGAGTGCAAAATACATGAAGTTAATGGGAAGCCCCACATCGATGGAGTGCATATGGTACCCATGTTAAAAGTTTAAATTATTAGTGGACAGAGCGAACATTGAGGGGCACTTGCCCTTCAAAAATATACAAAAGAACACCCCTGGTCTAGACGTATATGAATGAAAAATAGAAAATAATCCTGAAAACCAGCTGCAGGTTCCGTATCTGCACATGGGTGATAAGGGCATGCTATTCCAACCAGCATAGGAACCTCTGCCGGTAGCCTAAATATAATGTTGGCGCCTTTTCCTGGCCGGATGGGTTCCACCTTCCCATGGGGGCACATGCCCCCAGTACCCCCACCCTTGTTTACGCCCCTGCACCGAGTGCGAAGGAATCATGTTACAACAGTTATCTTTTTGTTCCTTCCCCTTCTTCCCGACCGTGATCTTCAGTTGACCTGTCTCATCCTACTGCTACTATCCATGGCACTTCGCGATTCCTGCGGCGCTTGACATGAATGCAGCCAGCGTGGGTCCAAGCGAAATATTCCGAGTATTAGGCAAAGTACTACTCATATTTGTGCACAAGATCCTTCAAGCTTTCAAATGAACCAGATTTTGTCCCATTTAGATGGTACTTAAGATCAGAAATGTCGTGTGGAAAATACCGAAGTTTCGCTGGAGCGACTACAGGACTGAGAGATTGTCCAGCCCATGTGACGTCACCGATTGCCAAACGACATTGGAGGGCCCCGGCCTACCCTGCGCTTGTTATGAAACGAAAACGCACTATATGGCGATATGTGCGAGAGGCTAGCTTCTGCCGACCGGTGATAGAGTTGTTTGGAAGCTAAGATGTGAATGATGTAAATGTAAATGAACTTCAATTTTCACCATAATTATGAGTTACCAATGCATATTTGTTTCCAGGTTTTTCAAGTTTGGTATTTTCCAGTGTATGAAAACATCATTTTATGAAAATAACATACAAAAATACTTCCCAGCTCTACTAAGGTGAGGCACAGCTTTAGTGCCTTACATGGGCAGACCGACCCTGCTGCCAGGTGCACCAAAAGGGAATTGAAAAATGCCCGACATAATGATTTACAAGAACACGTACACTAAGCGTGCAGATATATGAATGTTAAACTTAAATTCATGTCATGCGCATCAGCATCCATTAATGCAGTTGCAGACATTTCCCCCTCAGGCTGGTCGGGCGGCAATGCCGTCTCTCTTCACCATCCTCCGAATAGAACTGCTAATATACAAAAATACAAAATATCAGTGAAGCAACTAGGACTTCACACAATGCAACAAAATATTTACTGAAATTTCAAAAGGCCGAGCCGAGTCTAGCCGCTCAAATGCATTTGTGTTGGATATGCAAGAAGGCACTCCTCGGACTTCGCCATGGCTTGTAATCAGGCGCTTCTCCAGGATATTCAAGGCGCTCGGAACTCGGAAGATGTTTTATGAAGCTGATCAGGCGGCAATGCATGCATTAGCGTGAAGAATGCAAATCCTCAAGATTTCTGGATGGAGGAACCCTTATTGGATTTCCGGTATAACTAGGCAGCATTGGAGAGGTGGCAAAACGACCCTGGGGAAAAGTCCTCTGTGGCAGACACTGGAGAACACTCCTCTATGGCGGACATTGGGGAACAGTCCTCTATGGCGGACACTGGGCAACACTTCTCTATGGCGGACACTGGGGAACACTCCTCTATGGCAGACACTGGAGAACACTCCTCTATGGCGGACATTGGGGAACAGTCCTCTATGGCGGACACTGGGCAACACTTCTCTATGGCGGACACTGGGGACACTGTGGACACACATCTTAGCTTCCTCTATGGCGGACACTGGGAAACGACCTTCTATTGCGGACACTGGGAAACACTCCTATATGGCGAAACTGGGCAACACTCCTCTATGGCGGACACTGGGGAACAGTCCTCTGTGGCAGACACTGGAGAACATCCTCTATGGCGGACATTGGGGAACAGTCCTCTATGGCGGACACTGGGCAACACTTCTCTATGGCAGACACTGGAGAACACTCCTCTATGGCGGACATTGGGGAACAGTCTCTATGGCGGACATTGGGGAACAGTCCTCTATGGCGGACACTGGGCAACACTTTCTATGGCGGACACTGGGGAACACTCCTCTATGGCGGACATTGGGGAACAGTCCTCTGTGGCAGACACTGGAGAACACTCCTCTATGGCGGACATTGGGGAACAGTCCTCTATGGCGGACACTGGGGAACACTCCTCTATGGCAGACACTGGAGAACACTCCTCTATGGCGGACATTGGGGAACAGTCCTCTATGGCGGACACTGGGCAACACTTCTCTTGGCGGACACTGGGGAACACTCCTCTATGGCGGACATTGGGGAACAGTCCTCTGTGGCAGACACTGGAGAACACTCCTCTATGGCGGACATTGGGGAACAGTCCTCTATGGCGGACACTGGGCAACACTTCTCTATGGCGGACACTGGGGAACACTCCTCTATGGCAGACACTGGGGAACACTCCTCTATGGCGGACACTGGGGAATGCTCCTCTATGTCGGACACTGGGAAACACTCCTCTATGGCGGACACTGGGGAACACTCCCCTGTGGCGAACACCGGGGAACACTCTTCTATGGCGGACACTGGGGAACAGTCCTCTATGGCGGACACTGGGAAACGACCCTCTATTGCGGACACTGGGAAACACTCCTATATGGCGAAACTTGGGAATAGCCCGCTATGGCGGACACTGATGAACACTCCTCTATGACGGACACTGGGGAATAGCCCGCTATGGCGGATATGATATCTCCTGTCAGATCCTCACTGGGAGGGGGGGGGGACGGATAGTACTACCCCTCTAAACTCCAAACTAAGCGTCGCACGAAAACAAAAGAGGTGTCATAGGAAAGCGCTTGACAAGTAGGGCCCGGATACCGAGGATTGCGGCGCGAATATGTTGCCAGATTATCGCGATAACACGAGGATAACATGGACTTCACGTGCCGACAGAGGAAGCGCTCCCAGCGGGAGTCCAACTTTGCTACAGTTTACCGTAGTGTTTTACAATTGGTCGATCGAAGGTACCAACCAATATCTGATCTGTTGCAGATGCAAAGTGTTCAGCATCTGTATTCCTATTGAACAACATTATTTCGAGATAAATGTTGTTGGGTCCTAAGACGCTTCATTTCCCAGTTGCTGCAGTAAGTAGCCTTCGACATACACGACAAATTTGTGATATCCATGAAATTCACACATTTTATTCTCATTTGTACCGTAAATAAATGATCCCATCATCTTAGTCACATTCATAACCATGGTATTCTGAGAAGAGAAAAAATCCAAAGAATCAAAAAGCACCTTTTAAGCTTTTTTAAAAAGCACCTTTTAAGCTATGCCGTTTTTAAAGATGTTCAATGTGCAAGACAATTCACTGACAATGTTCACTGACAATGGTCTCTGGCAGCTGGTTTCAGTGCTCTGACAATAATACCGACTTTATCAATAGATTAAGACAATAATACCGAATTTATCAGCTGAAAAAAGCTTTAGCACTATTTTTTAAGTGATGCTTGTTCTCAAGTAAAGTTGAGAACAATTATCTTGTTTGATTTTTTTCCTCTTCTTGTGTTTGAGGTGGGGGATATGATTAATTCAAAGGGAGGTTAAGCGATGTTTTGTTATGTTATGTTCTTTTGTTTCACGTTACTTTTCATGACATTATCTAAATCGAAGTCTCACATGCTATCCCACTCAAGACCGTTATTTTGGTGTTATTGTGCTTCCCACCTAAAAAGGGCAAATTTGTCCTCTCAGGTAGTTTGTGAATAATTGGCATTTTTTCCAATGCAATGTGTAAGACATAAAGGCATAAAGACATAAAGGATCAGTGCAACTATGAGCCACAAGGGCCCTTCTTAGTTGCACTCTGGACACTCAACCAGTTGCCCACCAACTCCATCGATCAGCCCTCCCTGTAATACTGAAAAGCAAGCCCTCTATTCTTTTGATTGTCTATGCCGTTTTTAAAGATGTTCAATGTGCAAGACAATTCACTGACAATGTTCACTGACAATGGTCTCTGGCAGCTGGTTTCAGTGCTCTATTGCCCTGTTGTTGAAGAAAGACTGTTCTGCTGTGGATAACCTTAATTTTGAATTGATGGCCTCTAATTGCATCACTTCTGTTAAATACAAACATTTCCCTGAGATATCCCTCCTCTAGACCATGGACAAATTGAAAGACCTCGAAGAAAAAAATCCTCTCAGCCTTCTATATCTATCCAAAAATATAAGTGAAAACATATTCAATTTCTCCAATATTTCATCATATGCCAGGTTGCTTTTACCATTAACCACTTGTGTAGCCCTGTTTTGTACTCTCTCCAAAAGTGAACAATATTTTTCATAGCTAGGAGACCAAGCTTGGTTGCAGTATTCCAAATGTGGCCTGACATATGCACAGTAAAGCTTCCTGATGACTTCCTCACTTCTGTATGATACTTTCCTATTTATTTCCCCAAGCATTCCCAGTGCCTTCTTCCTAGCTTCCTTGGTCTGTTCTGATGCCCCCAATTTTGTGTTTAGAATAACACCTAAATCCTTCTCCTTTGAGTCACCGATAGTACTTGGCCACCCATCAAGTATGGAGCCGTCATATGCTGCCTACCTACACGCATGATTCTGCACTTATCGAAATCCAATTTCATTTTCCATTCTTTGGACGACTCCACAAGTTCATCTAAGTCTTTCTGCACCGAGATATGCTCATTGTGACCTGTTATTGCTCTAAAGACCTTGAAGTCATCCGCAAATTTCAAAACCTCACTGCTCAGGCCACCTCCAATATTATTTACAAATATAATGAACAGTAGTGGCCCCAGTACTGACCCCTGGGGGACTCCACTAAGAACATTTTGCCATGATGACTGTACCATGCAGCATCACTCTTTGCTGTCTATCTGAAAGCCACAACTGTATCCATTTTATGATGCTACCTGCAATGCCATGGATCTGAAGCTGCACCATTAACCGTTTAGAGGGTACCATGTCCAAGACCTTACTAAAGTCAAGATATGCTACATCGACCTGATTTCTCTGATCAAATTGTTCTGCAGCGAAGTTAAAAAAGTCCAACAGGTTTGTGAGACAGGATTTCCCTTTTCTAAATCCACGTGGAGAGCTTGAATCGATCTGTTTCCTTCCAGATAACTAACTATTCTATCCTTGATAATTGATCCGAGTACCTTGCAGACTATGGATGTGAGACTTACTAGCCTATAGTTTTCGACTTTCCCTCTTTCTCCTTTCTTGGACATAGGAACTACATTTGTCCTTTTCAAGTCTGTTGGAATTTTGTTAACATGATGTGGCCAATAATTTCCTCTGCAAATGGTTACTTTTCAACTGGCAGGCAAAATAACACAAATAAATTTGCTTGGCTATGGTAGTACGGCATAAAAAGAATGTTAAAGAAGATAAGAAACAACCGAAACGAAGCTAACCCAGCCTAACCTCCCATGTAATGAAATAGTTTTTTTAGTGGAAAATCCCCCAAAACATATTTATCAAATTTTTGTAAACTTCTAAAACCTAACCGGACCTAAACAAACTTTGACTAATTCCAAAGTAAAAACATAAAAGTCGTAATCTAAATTCCTAACCTAGCCTAAAACCCAGCCTAAAATCCTTGCCTAAATTCCAGGTATAAATTTGGATTAGGTTGCATTAGTGAATGGCAGATTACTGAGGCCGTTACTAAAGAACAGTTAAAGCCGTTACCTCATATCCATATTTAATATCATATTGGCAGCAAAATGAAAATGATGTCATTCGCAGATGGGTAAATTTGTCCTTTAATTGTTTCATGAATTCTTGGAATTTATTTATCCAATGCAGTGTTTAGGAATGCCACTAAGATGATGGGGTCCACTAATTTTCTCCGCAAATGCTTACTTTTCAATTTATGCGCAAAACAGCACCAAAATGGCCTTTGAGTAATGTAAAAGAGCATAATATAGCATAGCATTCCACAGCAATTCCCATTTTAAACATGAAGCACTATGAATTGTACCTCCCCACCCTCAATGCATTTTGGCCCGCTCATTTCCTCCATGTATTATGCCCTAACGACTTTCAGAAGTAAACGCCCTTGCTAGGTAAATAATGATTATTTTGTATATTTAACGCTACATAATAAGACTAAGTCAAAGCGTGGCGCGCATCTCATCGTTTACAGTAATAGTACAAAAGCACGAACATAGTGCACATGTTGTGTATTTGATAACACGATCAAATACAGCCCATTTTTTATGGGCAATAAACAAACTTGATACTACCAAGAACCATTGACGGTAGTCAGTTAGTGCAAGGTAATGGACATTGCGTACCTAGACATAAAGACATAAAGACATACAGACATAAAAGATTAATGCAACTATGCACCACAAGGGCCTTTCTAGATTACACTCCGAACACTCAACCAGTTGCCTACCAAATCCGTCGATCACCCTTCCCTAGAACAATGAAAAGCAAGCCCTCTATTCTTATGATCGTCTATGCTGTTTTTAAAGATGTTCAATGTGCTGCTACTGACAATGGTCTCTGGCAGCTGGTTCTAGTGTTCTATTACCCTGTTGTTGAAGAAAGACTGTCTTAGCCTTGTCCTGCTGTGGTTAACCTTAATTTTGAATTGATGACCTCTAATTGCGTCATTTCTGTTAAATTCAAACATTTCCCTGAGATATCCCTTCCCTCGACCATGGACAAATTGAAAGACCACGATGAAATCTCCTGTCAGCCTTCTATATCTAAGTGAAATCATATTCAATTTCTTCAACATTTCCTCATATGCAAGGTTGCTTATACCATTAACCATTTTTGTAGCCCACTTTTTACTCTCTCTAAAAGCCAACAATATTTTCATAGCTAGGAGACCAAGCTTGGATGCAGGATTCCAAATATTCGCCTGACATATACACAGTACAGCTTCCTGATGACTTCCTCACTTCTGTATGATACATCCCTATTTATTTTTCCAAACATTTTCAGTGTCTTTTTCCTGGCTTCCTTGATCTGTTCTGATGCCCCCAATTTTGTGTTTAGAAAAACACCTAAATCCTTCTCCTGTTGAGTCACTGATATTGCTTGTCCACCCATCAAGCATGGAGCCTACATTTGCTGCTTACCTACATGCGTGATTCAGTATTCAGTATAAAAAAAACAGCTAGCGAGAGTTGGGCTGTGTGGGCGAAGCGTGGCATCTCCAGCAGATAGGCATATCGATCTATGAAAACTCGAATGATTTTATCTGTGTGTGTTTGTAAGGGGGCTATGATGTACAGTTCACTTAGGAAAAGCTGATACTGACTTAGGTAATTACTGGCAGCTGATAGCAATATCGCCCCTTCAGTCAAGTTCCCTGATTAATACAACGAAGAATGGCTCTTAAGTGCTCCTGGGTTTTAGGCATTGCGTGAGACGAAATGTACAACCCTCAATATACCAGGAGGTGCTGAGTTTACATCAAAAGTAGCGTTAGGGATTATGCTATATTACTCAACGTTTCGGCCAGGGGCCATCGTCAGGAGTGATATAAAAAATGGCAGGGTTAACAATTGAAAAACGCGGGAAAAAAGCGTGCAGAAATACACGTGAATCACAGAAAAACATCTTCATTGATGCAGACACTTCAAGAAACTCCAAACCAGAAATCAACTAGGTCAAGATAGAATCCTCTGAGGAAGCCCGAGCCGATGGCCCATATACATATCGACACATACAAGCACGCACATATATAGACATATATCGAATGTAACGCGTAATACATAAAGTATAATTTATGTTTATGTAATTTTATGTGATATACCAAGGCGTCGTTTGCGAGTTTAGTTGCGGCCGTAGATTACGTATGTGTAGAGATTCGAGGACCTTCAGATCAGCGTTGTCCCTGGCTGTTGCTAGAATTTCTACTTTGAAGTTTGTGTTAGTGTCACTGTGTTCCATGTTAGAATGTTTGTCGATCATGTGTTCGCCTAAAGGTGTGAATTCTCTCCGAAGTCTGGCATCTCCCAAATGCTCATTGTACCTATCCATGATGCAACGTTTGGTTTCTCCGACATCAAATATTCCAAGACAGCGGTTGCACGTTATTTTATAAACTACGTTTTTCCGCGTGCATCTACCTTTGAGCCCGTTGCTACAGGTGTGGCACCTTCGTCTACCAGCAGGGCATGGCGACAATTCCAGGGTTGAGCGGACCAGGTAAGATTTCAGCGTAGGTCCGCTAGTCCAGGCTACCCTAACATGATTTAAATGAGACGAACGGATAGCTGCATTTACCTGTCGACATAGTTGGTCATCGACAAAAGGAAGTCTCATGTAGACATAGTTGTGATTGCTACATGCTCGATGCCGACGTTGCCCACTTATCCTACTCCTGTTGTGAGGGTGGACACCACGAGCGGCGGAGTGTACCCGATGTGCTGGGTGTCCGTTTTCCAGGAAAAGAGTTGTCATCTTCGCAAGGCTCCGCTCGCACGAAATAGTATCGGAGGAGACTCGTGCTGCTCTCCTCATTTGGGATGTTAAAACGGCCTTTTTAGTGGTCATCGGGTGGGCCGAATCATAGTGCAAGATGATGGGGGCTGCCATTGGTTTAAAGTGCAGTTCGGTGGTGTAGCTACCATCAGCCTGAACTACAAACAACGTATCAAGGAAAGGAATCGAAGTGCTATGAGCAGTTCTAAGGTGAACTTGATGCTGGAGTGTTGTTGGCTAATTTCTGCAAAGAAGTCGAGCAGAGAGGCCAATCCATGTGTCCAAACACCAAAAATATCGTCTATATACCTCATGTAGAGAGCTGGCTTCAAATCATACGACGCTAAGAAGATCGACTCAAGGCGGTGCATAAATGCAATCGCTAAAGGAGGTGCACATCGATTGCCCATAGCCACTCCTTTCATTTGCTTGTACATGGAGTTACCGAAACGTATGAGGTTATTGTTGAAAATACCTGTTAGTAATTTCACAGTCCTGTACCCTAATCCCGATGAGACAGATATCATCCAGATTGTCCTCGATTAGGCGAATTACAGCATCTATTCCCTCCTTTATCGGAATACTGCCATATAAATTTGTGACGTCCATGGTGAAAACAATACTGTCCTCTGGAAGTTTGGTAGGAAACGTTTCTTTCACCCTCTGTAGGTACGACTCCGTGTTTGCCAGATGGGCGGGAACAAACGCTAGTATCTGGACAAGAATCTTGCTCAAGAACCAAGATAGCTTGTCTAGGGGATCATCACTCGCCGAGACTATGGGGCGCAGTGGAACCCCTAGTTTGTGGTTTTTGGGGAGCCCGTATAATTCCGCTGTGCGGATCGAATGAGGAAAGAGAGATAAAACTGTGTCTTTATGTAACTTCCCGGATAAAGCTTCATTGATAATAGTACATGTTTCGATTTCGAGACGTTTGGTAGGGTTTGGTTGGGAAGGAATGCTCTGACAATCGTCCGTTATTGTCCTGGCCTTTTCAATGTAATCCGTTTTGTTTAGCATGACGGGACAAGGGCAGATACCGGGGAAGGGGTGGGAGACTGGGGGAAGGTGCCTTCATGTGAAAAGATGGCTCCCCTCTAACCGGAAAGATGCTCCCTCCAGGTAGGCCCGACTGCACCCCCCGCACTTTTCAGCCAATGGCTGAGAGGAAAGTCTTCCCCACGCCAGATGAAAATTCCTGGATCCGCCGCTTTGTGGAGGGAGGGGGGATGGGAAATGGTGCCTGTATTCTTTGTTCAGAAAAAGTGTAATGCATACTTATAATTACAATTACAATTTGAGGGGAAGAAAGTCCGACGATCCTGGTTCTGAATATTCTTCTTAATCTTCTGAACAAACAATTAGAACGAAGGAAAAACTGATTTCGCGAGGAAAGAAGAGTCCCTTTTCGAAATGTATTCAACCAAATCTGGAGACTTGTATACATATATATATATATATACCATGGCGTCGTCGCGAAATTTTTCCAGGGGAGCAAAGTCGAAAGGGGGCCTCCTGCTTCCCGAAAGGGGGCCTCCATTGTGTTAGGGTCACCTATTGACCTTTAGGCTTAGTATGGTGTGGGAAGGGAAAACATTATTTCATATTGGTGTCTTGTTTGTTCTTGGCATGGTGCATCATTTACTCAAAACGCAATGCTAATAATCATTTTTCGCTGAAAACTGGGCCACACCAGGGTATAAATAAGTAATATGTGGATAAATGCCTACGTGTCAAAACAAACCAACGTCTCAATGCTTTCTCGACCAGAAGATTCTTCCTGCTGGCCTCTAGATTGCAGTGAGTTGGCGGGGCTGGTGCTAAGCGTACCTTACAGGTGTCTCTCATTGATCAACCCACTTTTTATGTCCACAAAGTATAACTGAATATAGCTAGATTCATCACCGTTGATGCAGATGTCAGATCCGCCATTTGACCTCAGGTCACCTATATAGGAGCACTTTATTAGGTCATTACCTGCTCCAGTTACCGGAACCGGGCTCCCATCCCGACTGATCCGTTGGGCGGGTCGGCACAATCGGCTTTGCAAAGAAAAGAGTGAAATGCATGAATAAAGTATGGAAACGCTTAGCACACAATGACAAACAGTAGATTTCGGGATGTATAGGGAGTAAAGTGACATCAATCGCATGACAGTCATTTGCATTTATGACACATTCCATTTGACCAAGTTTGGTTCCATTAGCCTATCATGAACTTGACCTGACTTAACCTCGGCGACCTAACATGACTTTTAAATTATATAGCATAACAATATGCATCAAACAAGTCGCTAGTTTTGCCAAGACACGTCCATTTTGCTAATATACGGGAAGCGCATCAGCGCCGATATTTGTGATCTGGCGCTGATAAAATTTTAAGATTTTAGCGACCCTAACTCGAAAAATTGTCGGTTGATTTACAATTTTTCTTACTTCAAACAACGCGCCGGTCATTTATTGGAAGGAAGCTACACAAACAATGGCGTATATCGGCCGATAAAATCTGGAGTTATCTAAGAAAAACCGGAGGGGTGGGCGGATTTCGACCCCCCTCCAGTGCCCGTGTTAAGACTCGACGGGCTACCGATGGGAGTTTTGGGTTCCGAGCGCGATATTTTGGGGGACCGGTTCGAGTTTGTGGGATGCGTTGTACTTGGCTGTTTCCCCAATGCGATTTTCGGCTTCCTGTTACAAGTTTTCGTGCCTCGGAGCGAGTTTTCTGGGGCCCACCATATTTAGTTGAAGACCCCTGGGCGAGTTCTAGTGGACCAACGCGAATTGTGGTCGCCCCAGCAAGACTTATGGAGCCCCAGCAAGATTCTTGAGAACATATCCCTCTCAGGAGTGAGGAGACATTTGCCCCTTTGATATGCCACTGCGGCCACTAAAGGGATATTTTTTTTGGTCCTAAAATGACATTCCGGTTAAGAATGATTTTTGGAGCAGCAGCAGCATTTTAGGCGCAGCGCGATCTTCTGGGCCTGCAGTGTGATTTTCCAGGGCTGCGACGCGACTTTTTTAGGCCAATGTCGTCTATTGGGCCCGACGTCCTTTGCTTGGATCCTTAGCGCGAACTTTAGCGGCCTCAACACTTCTTGGTGGTCCAATGCGTTTTGGGTGTTTTTGGCATCATTGTTGGGTCCCCAGGGCGATTATCCATGTCTGATTGTTTTTCGTTTCTCCAGCTTTATTTGTTTTGGTCACAATGAGACTGTTGTGGAACGACCCGTACTGCCCATAGAGTGACTTTCATAGTCCGGCCGTGCATTTTGGTACTCCCAGGCTCAGCGCGGTTTTCAGGGGCACCAGCCGGATCTTTTTGGTCCATATCATGCTAGTCAAGTACCCCGGCACGACTTCTACTATTCCTTTGGGGCTTCTTCTTGCAAATTATATGCCTCATTTCCCGTCTTATCCCGCGCCGTCTTTCTGGTCAAATCCTCCCAACCCCGTCTCGGGGGGGTTGAAGCCCCTATCTAAAATCTAAACTAAGTGTCGCACGAAAACGAAAGCGGTGCCACCGGAAAGCGCTCGGCGAGTAGGGTCCGGGTCCAGCCTCCAAAGCAATATTCCCCCAAAAGTGACGTCACCAGGGTAGCTAGATTTTCACGACTTTTCACGACTTACATTATGTTTTTGACTCTGGGGAGTTCATTTTGGGGATATATGGAAAAAACAAAAGTTACTTGGAATGAGGACAGGACAGCGAAATCGACCAGGTATATCATTTTTTTGGACCACCGAAAAATAAAATATTTTGTTTGTTGATGTTTCAAAATTTTGAGTTTTCAAGTTTTCTTAAATTTTGCTTTTCAAATGGGTAGAGCAGACCGAGAAACGTTGTCGGAAGGCAACTTCCCTAACACAAAAGTGCTTACTTTAGCCAGAATCCTGTTTTGATCTACAATTTTGGAAATACGCAAAATTTATATGTAGTCAAAAACGAAAAAAAATGAAAAATTCCGCTTGTACGATTTAGTGCATCCGTAATGATAAGCAAACGCTGAAAGTTTCCTTAAAATATCTGTATCCGTTAGAGCGTGACGACTGGTTGAACTTTTGGAGGTGACCTCACTTTAGCTTGACTAACTCGTTAACCCTAGACAACATGACCTAAACATTTTGAATCAACATGTGAAATTGATGTGGGAAAAGGTATGCCAAATTTCGGTGCGCTGCCGCGCGCCGTTCGTCCGCTATCCGCGAATAACCTGAGGGGGCGGTTGAAGACCCCCGAGACGGGATGGGTTAAGTATCTCGTCCCATTTCTGGAGCCTCTTTACCAGTTTTCAACGATTCATTGTGTGTCCTATCCTATTGTGTGTCCTATCCTATTGTGTGTCCTTCCTTCAAACTCTTTCCCTGGAACTCTATTTCTCTTATAGAGTACTTTTTCAAATTAGGGGCCTCCTCTCACGTCTTGAGGGCCTCCTGCTTTGGGTGTTGATCCGAACTTTTCCCATCTTAAGGGTGGCCTCTTATCTCCTGGTGGGCTTTCTTTCTCCGAGGTGCCTTCTTCAAAATTACAGGCTACCTTTCCTGTAGCAGTGGCCTTGCTATTTCCCGGGGACCTTTTGGCCGTCTTCGAGCCTTCTTTTCCCGCCTGAAAGCCATGTTCTGATTCAATGGCATTTTTATTATGTTATGGTCCTCCTCGTTCATCATGGGGTCTCATTTCCAATCTTGTGTCGTAACTTCCGAAGTAGGTGCATCCTGGCATGTCTCTGGGTATCCTTTTTATCTCAGTGGAACCTTGTCCGTTTTGGTGCCTGCTTTTGCGTCCGAAACCTCATCTCATATCCGGGAAAAGTGGCTAGGGGTAAGTTGCTGTCTCAAATCGAAAGGTTGTGGGTTCGATTCTGATTGTTCGACCCATGCCTGATTGTTTTCGTTTCTCCAGCTTTATTTGTTTTGGTCACAATGAGACTGTTGTGGAACGACCCGTACTGCCCTATAGTGACTTTCATAGCCCGGCCGTGAATTTTGGTACTCACAGGCTCAGCGCGGTTCTCAGGGCACCAGCCGGATCTTTTTGGCCCATATCATGCTAGTCAAGACCCCGGCACGACTTCTACTATTGCTTTTGGGCTTCTTCTTGCAAATTATATGCCTCATTTCCGTCTTATCGCGCCGTCTTTCTGGTCAAATCCTCCCACCCCGTCTCGGGGGGTCGGTTGAAGACCCCTATCTAAAATATAAACTAAGCGTCGCACGAAAACGAAAGCGGTGTCACCGGAAAGCGCTCGACGAGTAGTGTCCGGGTCCAGCCTCCAAAACAATTTCCCCCTAAAAGTGACGTCACCAGGGTAGCTAGATTTTCACGACTTTTCACGACTTACAGTTCTTGACTCTGGGGAGTTCATTTTGTGGATATATGGAAACAAACACAAAAGGTATTTGGAATGAGGAAAGGACAGCGAAATCGGCCAGGGATATCATTTTTTGGACCCCCCAATTTAAAAAAAAAAAAATAAATTTCAAAATTTTGAGTTTTCATGTTTTCTGAAATTTTCCCTTTCCAATCGGAAGAGCAGACCGAGAAACGTTGTTGGAAGTCAACTTCCCTAATAAAAAGTGCTTACTTTAACCAGAATCCTGTATTTGATCTACAATTTGGCAAATACGCAAAATTTATATGTAGTCAAAAACGAAAAAAAGAGAAAAATTCCGCTTGTACGCTTTATTGCATCCGTAAAGATAAGCAAACGTTGAAAGTCTCATTAAAATATCTGTATCCGTTAAAGTGTGACGACTGGTTGAACGTTTTGGGGGTGACCTCACTTTTTTTATTTCTTTTTCTTTTTAATTCCCCTACCCATTAATAGGTAGGCAGGAGTGCCCTTCCATACCCGTGCGACCTAATTACGTTAAATTCCAAGGGTGAGAGGTAGGTCATGGTAAGCAAATCAAGGCAGGTCACACCACTCCCCGCTCCTGTTTCTTGCTGGACAGATCCCGCCACCAGATATAAGTAAAAGATGTTCCTGAAGCCCTCTCAGACAATTAGCAATGCTAGTAACGTCTTCGAGGGCTCCACGAAAATAACTGCTATAGGTGTTAATGGGGAAATGATACAAAATCATAACCTTGCACATGCATTTCCTAAACTACTACTACACTAAGGAGAAAGGACGACCAAGTATGAAGAGGAAGAAAGAAAAGAAAACATGATTCTTAAACGAAAATGTCCAAATGATACCAGATCACCATGCATAGCACATTACCATTACCAACATATTATTGAAAAAGTTCATATTTTCTAATAGTGTATTGTCTGATGTGTTTCTTCAAGATCATTTTACTCCTAGGTACATCATCAATCCTGTGGAAGTGAGAGCAGATTATTTTATTCCAGGCTTTTGGTGCAATAAAGGGTAATGGAAACATTCTATAATTGATATCAGAAAAGGGTATTTGAAAATGTTGTCTAACTCTGAGGCCACCTTGGTCATAAAGTTGAAACATATTAGAAAGAGGTGCTGGTAATGATTGATTTAGAAAACCTAGCATGATGTAAATACATTACTCATCAACTATGTCCAGAAACTTTAGAACTCTATGTTTAATAAACAATTCATTTGTATTGTATAAGTACGGTTTCTTATCAACAATCCTAATAACACGCTTCTGCAACTTAATAATTTTATCAAGCTTAGAGTGATACGTACTTCCCCAGACAACAGAACAGTAATTTAAATTTGGCAATATTAGATAATTATACAGAAGAAGCAATTCACAAGTTGATAAAAAGTACCTAGACTTGCCTATAATTCCAATATTCCTACTAAGTTTTGAAGAGATGGCATTTATATGGCTTTTCCATGTCATGTCTTCATCAATAAATACACCTAAATATTTTATACAGCTATGCCTTCTAATATTGGAAGTATTTATTTTGACATGAAGGTCATCACATGGTTTCCTGGAAAAAATTTGATATCCAGTCTGCTCAGCATTAATAGATAATCTGTTGGTATGAAACCATGTAATTATTTTGGGTATTACCTCCTTTACTTTACTTTGTAATTCAGAATGATCATTAGCTGTAATAGTTACGGCAGTGTCGTCTGCAAATAGGTAAAAGCTAGCCAAATTGGAAACATTGCAGAGATCGTTAATATATAAAGTAAATAGTAGAGGTCCAAGAATGGAACCTTGAGGAACACCTTTTGTGATATGTAATGATTTGGAGATGATGTCATGTATCTTGGTTCTTTTAGATCTATTTGATAAGTATTAGGCCAACATTTTATATATATTTCCTCTAAAGCCAATAAGGTTCAATTTTTGTCACAAAATGCTGATGCTGACGGAGTCAAAAGCTTTTTTTTAAATCAAGATACAGAGTACAAACTAATTTATTATTTACAAGGGATTTAGTTACTTCGTTATGCATCAGAGCAATTGGCATGTATGCGCTGTGTTTTTTTTTCTGAAGCCGAATTGCAATGGGTGCATGATATTACTTTCATTTAGAAATGATGATACCCAAAAGTGTATTAATCTTTCCAGTACTTTCGAAAATATTGGTAGCAAAAAGATTAGCCTATAATTAGTAAATTGATTATTTTCCCCTGCTTTATATACAGGAATTATAACTGCAGATTTTAATATATCAGGGAATATTGCAGTGTTCAGACAAAGATTAAAGAAATATGTTAGATGTTGCAAAATACTTCTATATGTTCCAATCAAAATTTTTGTACTAATGTTTTCCATACCTCCACCAACAGGGTTTAAAGTCTTAATAATGTCTTCAATGTGAGCATCATTAACAGAAGGAATATTGTTAATGCTTGCATAATTAGGCTGTGTAAGATAATTTAATGGACTGATGTGTGTCGCAGGTATTTTTGTTTCCAACTCACTACCTATCGTTGAAAAAAATGTATTAAATTATCAGGTATTTGTTCATTTACACAGGTAGCCCCAGAGTTATCAGCAAAACGCATTAGAGGAACAGTTTGCAATTCATTCATGTTGATATTTTCATTCAAATACTTCCATGTTTTTTTGCCATCACCTTTGCTATCCTGAAATGCCCTCTTGTAATATAATCGTTTCGCATTCCTAAGCACATTGCAAAGAATGTTCCTATACATTTTGTATTTATTTTCATTCAGTAAAATTTTATTCCTAATATATTTTGCATATAGTTTATTTTTTGTATTTATTGAACACAGAAGTGCAGGGGTTACCCATAGTTTAATTGGATTCTTTCTTCTACTGGGTGTAAAAGTTCTAGATAATTTTTTATACCTGTTTCATAAGCCATAATAAGTTTGTTGCATGCTTGATTAGCATCAATCTCATCTTGAAAGGCTTCCAAGTACTAATGAGGTGATCATTTAATTCACTGATTTTATTCTTATCAAAGACTGTCACTGAATGTCTTGTTATAGTTGTGCTTTGAATTAATGACAGATTAAGAAAAACTGGAAAATGATCCGATAAGTCTCATGACTTATCGGATCATTTCCAGTAGAATTCCTGAACTGTTCACGACATTAACATCATTTATAAATATACTATCCAAAAGGGCATCAAAATTATTAGAAATCCGGGTCGCTTTCGAGATGGTTGGGAAAAATCCATAGGAATTTAACATATTCATAAAACTAAATATGGGTTTGTCAGAGTGATATTTCAAAAGATTGTAATTGAAGTCCCCTGCTATGACACATGTATACTTAGTGTTTTCCAATGAATCAAGTACTTTTTCCAAGTAGTCCATAAATAAAGTATGGCTCAGGTTTGGAGGTCTATATATTTCCCCCAATATGAATCTCTTTGCTGGTACACCCAACTTCATTTTGATTTCTAGAAAACTTGTCTCAAAATGATCACTCTCCAGGTCTTTTCTTTCCCTAGCCTCATATATATTACTTACATATATTGCTGTACCTCCACCTTCACCTTCTTTTCTACTAGATGCAAAAATATTATATTTTTTTAGACTAAAGTATTGCTCTAAATCTTTCTTCAACCATGTCTCTGACACACAAATAACTGACCAATCAACTTCCAAATTTGCTAGAAGATTAATAACATCATCAAATTTATTCTTGAGGGACCTTGCATTGATATGAAGTACTGAGAACCCAACATTCAAGTTAAGTGGTTGAGGTAATTAATAATATTTACACTGTGACAGTATATGTTCATGAGGAGGGTATTTATCACTCAAATCATTCCCTAGCAACTCCAATGTAGCTCCTTCAAGTTTAAGCCCACTCATTAATCAGGGAATGAGCCAACTGGAAATGGTGATTAGTTCTGGAAAAGGAAAACTTGGAATAATAATTGCGCATGAACAATGAACTGGAACACAAAATGGACAATGAATTTTTGGACAAAACAGGGTAGTAGAACACCAACAGGGTGTTCTACTACCCTGTTGGTGAGGAAAGCTTGCCTTAACCTTGTTCTGCTGTGGTTAACTTTAATTTTGAATTTATGACCTCTAATTGCACCATTTCTGTTAAATTCAATCATTTCCCCAAGGCATCCCCTCTCCAGACCATGGACAAATTTAAAGACCTCGATGAGATCTCCTCGCAGCCTTCTATATCTAAGTGAAAACATATTAAATTTCTTCAATCTTTCCTCATATGCCAGGTTGCTTATGCCCTTAACCATTTTTGTAGCCCTCTTTTGTACTCTCACTAAAAGCCAACAATCTTTTTCATAGCAGGAGACCAAGCTTAGACGCAGTATTCCAAATGTGGCCTGACGTATGCACAGTAAAGCTTCCTGATCACTTCCTCACTTCTGTATGATACATTCCTATTTATTGCCCCGATCATTCTCAGTTTCAGGAATATTTCAATGGTGTCAGCCAAGGCAATAGAACCTCAAAGTCAGCAAATAGGGACAGCAGTAGTTCAAGGAGACAGAGTGATAGTTCATCTAGTGATAAAAGAACTCCTCAGTATGGAAAAGCCAAAGGTGTTTATGGAGCATTTGTTAAGTGTATGATTTTTAATGCTCAGAGTATCGGGTCCAAATTTTATGAGTTCAAATGTTATGTTGCTGAGGAGGAACCAGATTTTGCTTGCATTACGGAGGCATGGGTCAGTGAAGGGAATTTTGGAGATAACTTGCAGGACTATGAGATCCAAGGATACAATATGTTTTCGTGCAATAGGGGTCCAGCAATGAAAGGGGGTGGTGTAATGCTCTATATGAATAGCTTATTCAGTTCTCAAAAAGTAGCAGGTGGGGATAAAAATGTGTCTGTGGAGTCCATTTGGCTTGATGTCACTGTGGTAAAAGGCAACAGCAATACTCTGAGGGTAGGAACTTTCTACAGATCAGGAACCCTGCCACATTCTGAGCAATTGGAGCTTGGCAAGGTGATTTGTGAGGAAATCAGTAGAAACTTTAAGAGGAAGTACCTTATTATTGGTGACTTTAATCTAAAAGGTTATGAAAATGCTGTTGTTGGCTCCCCATCATGCAAAATGTTTCGGAAGTACCTTGAAGAGGACCTGTTCTTACACCAGTTTGTATGGGAACCTACCAGGCATCGCTCATTCTTGGACCGTGTATTCTAGGATTTAAGCGACTTGGTTCAAGACTTGACTGTAGGAGAAACTCTAGGAAGAAGTGACCATAACATAGTTAGATTCAAGGAACATGTAGGGGAAATGATTAAGGATAATTTGGTAATGGTTCCAAATATCAACAGAGCAGACTTTGACTGCATGAAACCGGCTTTAAGTGCCATCAGATGGGAGGAAGAATTATCCAATTTAAATGCCTGTGAAATGTAGGAAAAGTTCAAATCTTACTTGAAGGAAATTCAGATTAGACATGTCCTCCAAAAACAAAGACGCAAAAGAAGGGTAGGAAAGCCAGCATGGCTTACACCGGACTTGATAAAAGCAATTAAGGCTAAGGAAACTGCATTTAGAGTCTTTAAAGAAGCTTCAAATGTCGTTCATCTAAAGGCGTATCGAAAACCTAGGGACACTGTGAAGCAAAAAAAACCAGAGCAGCAAAGCGAGCAAAATAACTGGATTTAGCTAGAAACTGTAATGGGGACAGCAAAAAGTTCTTTAGTTTCTACAAGCTGAGTAAAGTTTCTAGCACAATTGGTCCACTGGAAGTAAACGGGACTACATTGGGTGAGGATAGTGAGGTGGTTGAGGAGCTGAGCAAGCAGTTTAAATCAGTGTTTACATTGGAAGACATGACCAATCTGCCGACCGTACACCATAGATCAGTGACATGTGATGTGATAAATGATGTTGATTTCATTGAGAGTGATGTTGTTTACAATCATATCAGGAAAATAAAGCCAAACAAGGCAGCAGGACCTGATGAAATGTATGCTAGGGTGTTGCGGGAAACTGAAAAGGAAATGGCATTTTCACTTAGTATCATATTTTGTAGATCAGTTTCACAAAATGAAATTCCAACCGATTGGAAAAGGGCAAATGTAGTTCCTATTTTCAAGAAAGGAGAAAGAGGGAAAGTTGAAAACTATAGGCTAGTAAGTCTCACATCCCTAGTCTGCAAGGTACTCGAATCAATTATCAGGTATATAATAGTTTGTTATCTGGAAGGTAGCAGATTGATTCCAGATACTCAACATGGGTTTAGAAAAGGACGATCGTGTCTCACAAACCTTTTGGACTTTTTGGACTTCGCCACAAAACAATTTGATCAGGGAAATCAGGTTGATGTAGCATGTCTTGACTTTAGTAAGGCCTTTGACAAGGTACCCCATAAACGGTTAATGATACAGCTGCAGTCCCATGATATTGCAGGTAGCATCTTAAAATGGATAGAGTTGTGGCTTTCAGATAGATAGCAAACAGTCATGCTAAATGGTACAACGTCATCATGGCAAAATGTTCTTAGTGGAGTGACCCAGGGTTTAGCACTGGGTCCACTACTGTTCATTATATTTGTAAATAACGTTGAAAGTGGCCTAAGCAGTAAAGTTTTGAAATTTGCGGATGATTTGAAGGTCTTTAGGGCAATAACAGGTCAAGATGATCATATCTCGCTGCAGAAAGACTTAGACGAACTTGTGAAGTGGTCCGAAGAATGGCAAATTAAATTTTATTTTGATAAGTGCAAAATCATGCATGTAGGTAAGCAGCATATGAAGGCTCCACACTTGATGGGTGGCCAAGTGCTATCAGTGACTCAACAGGAGAAGGAATTAGGTGTTATCCTAAACACAAAATTGGGGGCATCAGAACAGACCAAGGAAGCCAGGAAGAAGGCACTGAGAATGCTCGGGGCAATAAATATGAATGTATCATACAGAAGTGAGGAAGTGATCAGGAAGCTTTACTGTGCACCTCACTCTACCGTCAGGCCACATTTTGAATACTGTATCCAAGCTTGGTCTCCTAGTTATGAAAAAGATTGTTGGCTTTTAGAGAGGGTACAAAAGAGTGCTACAGAAATGGTTAATGGCATAAGCAACCTGGCATATGAGGAACGATTGAAGAAATTGAATATGTTTTAACTTAGATATAGAAGGCTGAGAGGAGATGTCATCGAGGTCTTTAAATTTGTCCATGGTCTGGAGAGGTGATATCTTGGGGGAAATATTTGAATTGAACAGAAATGATGCAATTAGAGGTCATAAATTCAAAATTAAAGTTAACCACAGCAGAACAAGGTTAAGGCAGACTTTCTTCACCAACGGGGTAGTGGAACACTGGAACCAGCTGCCAGAAAACATTGTCAGTAGCAGCACATTGAACATCTTTAAAAACAGCATAGACAATCATTATAAGAATAGAGGGCTTGCTTTTCAGTATTACAGGGAGGGCTGATGGACATATTTGGTGGGCAACTGGTTGAGTGTACAGAGTGCAACCAAGAAGGGCCCTTGTGGCTCATAGTTGCACTAATCTTTTATGTCTTATGTCTTTAAGTTCTGGAGCTGTTTTTAGCCAAGAAATTCGGTATTATTGTCTTAAAAGGTGCTCTTTGATTCTTTGGAATATTTATTCAGAATACCATGGTTAATCAAGGTGACTAAGGTGATGGGACCACTTATTTTTGGTACAAATGAGAACTATTGTGAAGTTGTTTTTTGTTTCTCCTTCTTAAAAAATGAAACTAGGACACTAAAACTAGCTTTCCTAACCAAACGTATTCCATTTGTTTGCTTGATGGTGGCAAATGAGCGTAATTTCCTTACTTCTTACTACCAATACAATAATAAGAATAATACAGAAGACTCTCCGAAAAAAAATGTTTCACTATGTTTTTATTGCATTTCGTTTCTGGAAAAGTACCTTAGGTTAGGTTAGGTTAGGTAGGTTAGGTAGCCTAACCTAACCTACCTAACCTACCTGGGTTAGGTTACTTTTTCATCTTGAGAATTTTCAGAAAATAAATTGCTCCACATTTTTCTACTTACATTTTCTTTCATTTTTGTCTCCAAATATAGCATGTGCCAGGCTAGGTTAGGTTATGTTCCATTTTTTAGAACCTTTCTTGTTACGCTTTGCTACATAACTTAAAGCCCCTTTCTGACATTATTTTGTTCATAATCTGAAAAGTAAGCATTTGCACATAAAATAAGTTGTTCTATCTTCTTAAGTCACCTTCATAAACACCTTATTTAAAAAAAAACATTAAAAAACGCCTTTTAAGACAAATGTACCATACATTGCTGAGCAGCACAATACACGCCCCAAAACCAATGTTTCAGAAAAGAAGTTTTCGCCCCAGAAAATAAGCTGCAACTGGCATAACCCACTAAACTTTTCAGTGTTCGTAGGTGAATAATGATGCCATAAAATATCAATTAAATTTGTTTGTCCTAGAGCAATACCACATATGCCTTGATAAACCTGCCAGGTATTATATGTTGTCAAGCTCAGGTATGTTGGTTATTGTAGCTTGAGTGTGCATCAACTGCGTGAGTCATAGAGCGCCCGTAATGTCAGGGGTGTATGCAACGAGGTGGGCAAGATGCTGACATACTTATATATATACCATGTGGAAATGCATTTGGTATGAAGACACACCCACCTTGAACAGACTATGACTGGCTTGTGACTGGACTCAGAGGTTCTCTTGATCCCAGATAGGCTTCTCTTTTTCACTGAAATTTTGCCGCACAACTGCACCGATCCGTACGCCATCGTATCCCAAACCAAAATGGTCGAAAGTACGCAGTTGTTTCGCTAAGCTGCGCTGAAGTGCTAATGTTCCCGCCATTTGTCCTCCCTGCTCATTTTAACTACCCAGGTGCTAACCGTGAGCAGACATGGAGCGCTCAAACTCCCGCCAAAAAACACGAACTGTAAAAGTGCTAGATATAAGCAGTTGAATTTTTCTGGGCTGCTTGACATAACACCTATGGCTGCTGGGATCAAGCATCCTCATTCTTGTAGTCTAGCACCTGCAGGCTTGAATTAGCTCCTTCCAGCCGAATAGTACATATGGTACTTGCTATTGCTTGAATGGTGCTTGTTACTAGCATCCTTAGCGAACAGCGTTGTTGGAAGTAGCCATTTAGCATGCAATTAGCAGCAAAAGTGCTAATCATTCTTTTACAGTGTAGGAAGGGAAGCGAAATTAACTTGGCTGGAACACAAACCCAAATTGTGGTTCATGGTAGAGGTTCCAGCAGATAAATTGCAGCATCAGTTAAGTTTTATGTAGGGTACAGACGCACAGTCAAATGAGTGGCATGTTTACTGTAGATATGCATATGATTTCGTGGGAAAAGAGTTGATTGAGATTACATCAGTCCATCGTGTGTTCCAATGGTAGCTGCTTCGTTGTTTGCCGTTCAGCTGTCATCAGCTCCACCATTTTGTGTTCTCCTGGTAGGAATACAACTTTATAATTGGTTATTTCCTAAATGCATCGTGGACATGGGAAGATATCCTGAGGATTTTGGACCATACAACAAATCGGGAGAGGGGAAGTCCATGCTAAGTTCTTTATATCTGGATGTTTGTTTCTTTGCAGTGCATGTTAACTCACGCAACATGAATGCAAAATCCACCACCAGCAGACCGAACGCAGCAGTAGAGAACTGGCTGCTTGCTGTGTAATCTGGTCATTCCCATCGACGTCATGCTACAATAGCTAACAAGGTTTTGCGATATATTGGAAAAAATGGTCTTATGCCATCCATTAACCCTTATGTAAGCGAGTGAGTGTGAGTGAGTGACCCTATTAGCCCTATTAATAGTATTTCCGGTCATATCCTCACACCACGTCTCGGGGGGGGCGGATAGCAACACCCATAAAATCCAAACTAAGGGTCACTCGGAAATGAAAGAGGTGTCATCGGAAAGCGCTCGACGAGTAGGGTCCTGATCGACCCCAAAAATAATTTTCCCCTGCAAGTGACGTCACCAGGGGGCTAGACTTTCACGACTTTTCACGACTAACATTATGTTCTTGGCTCTGGGGAGTTCATTTTGGGGATATATGAAAAATAAAATTTACTTGGAATGAGAAAAGGACATCGAAATCGACCAGGGCCATAATTTTGTTTAGCCCCCAAAAATAAAATTGTATTTTTGTTTTATTTAAAAATTCTGAGTTTTCAAGTTTTATTTAATTTTCCTTTTCCATTTTCCCACATTGATTTGGCATGCTGTTTTAAAATTTTTAAGTCAGGTCATCTAGGGTCAACGAATTAGTCAATGTCAAGTGATTTCATTCTCGGTAGGGCAGACCGAGAAACGTTGTTGGAATTCAACTTGCCCTAATACAAAAGCTTACTTTAGCCAGAATCTTCTATTTGAACTGCAATTGGCAAATATGGAAAATTTATGTGTAGTCAAAAACGAAAAATGCAGAATTCCACTCGTTTTGTTGCATCCCTAAAGATAAGCAATGGCTGAAAGTTTCATTAGAATATCTGTATCCGTTAAAGCGTGACAACTGGTTGAACTTTTTTGGAGGTGAAATCACTTTACCTTGACTAATTCGTTGACCCTAGATGACCTGACTTAAAAATTTTAAAACAGCATGCCAAATCAATGTGGGAAAATGTATGCTAAATTTGGGCGCGCTGCCCCGCGCCGTTCGTCCACTATCCGCGAAAAATCTGAGGGGGGAGCGGTTGAAGACCCCCGAGACGGGACGGGTTAATAGCCTACCTTCAAATTACCGACCTTGAAGGAGCAAGACTTGTAAATGTGCTGTACATATGAAGTATATTACTTTAATCAAGGGTGAAGCCTGCTCATTTCTATTCCTGTGTATGTGTGACGAAGGTTCACGTGCAGGATCAGGTCCGGCCAGACCCGGCCTGATCCTCCCACCAGAACCACTTTGAAGTTCCAATCACCTTTGTCCATAGCGCTTCTGGCCATAATATATATATATATATATATATATATATATATATATATATATATATATATATATATATATATATATATATATATATATATATATATATGTGTGTGTGTGTGTGTGTGTGTGTGTGTGTGTGTGTGTGTGTGTGCGTGTGTGTGTGCATAATACACTGATGCTGCATTGCTGGAGTATACACGGGACACACATGGCAAATTGTGGAATGGCGAGAATAACTTTACGACTTACATGTCACATGCTTAGTTAGGCATGAAGGTAGAAGCACGACACAAGATGGGCCATGCGACGACCACACATCTTTAAGCCAACCCACGGACCGGCATGAAAACAAATTACTACGACATTATTCCAATCTGTTAATTTCCGGGTGTTTATACATCAGGGTATACACAACAATGTATATCAATATCCACTTGAGACCGATGTTCTCTCTTGAGATTGTGTGTCAGCCCCCATGACAATTCGCGTTAGGGCGAGCATCAATGCACTTATGCACTCATTTAACACACAAGAAACAAACTATAAGAAATATGAGTGATCTTTCTGCAAGCAATTGTTTCTAGCCACACTACTTGTGGCCGTTATCTCTGTTATGGGGGACGCCTTTTCCGTCACTCCTAAACCTCTGAAATCAGTGGCGGGCGTCTGAAGACCCCTATGTGAAGAGTGACACACTACTAGGTGATGGTGGGGACCATGCACGCTCCTCAGACCGGCTGCCTCAGTGTTTGCGGTCAAAAGCTGCTCATCTGGTGGGCCATAGAGGAGTGTTCCCCAGTGTCCCCCATAAAGGAGTGTTCCCCAATGTCCGGCATAGAGAAGTGTTGCCCAATGTCCGCCATAAAGGAGTGTTGCCCAGTGTCCGGCATAGAGAAGTGTTCCACAGTGTCCGCCATAGAGGAGTGTTCCCCGGTGTCCGCCATAGCTTGCTATTCCCCAGTGTCCGCCATAGAGGAGTGTTCCCCAGTGTCCGCCATAGCGGGCTATTCCCCAGTGTCCGCCATAAAGGTGTGGGTCAGCACAGCACTGTGCGTGGGCCGCTCCGGCCGGTGGCGAGACGGCCGCCCCGCAGCACAAATACATCCGGAGAAATGAAACCTCAGCACAACTACAGCTATAATTTGCGCCTGTCGTTATCTTGGTTACAAAACCCTCGTGCAGATGTAGGCAAGTCAATATTTCAGTTTTTATACGATTTTTAGACGAGTTCCTTGTACAACGTCTAGTATGCCAGGTTCATGCTCTAAATGATAGACTTAAAGTGAGACGTCTGCCGAACGTTCATGACAAGTGAATGGTTCTTTCGCAATTTGCCAGATAGGTGTGAATAGAAAGCCGATCGATTTGCGAAGAAGAGAGGAAACGAACACGACACGAGGCGGAACGACGCAGAACGATTCTACTCGGAAAATTCGTGCATCCAACGGCGAAACACCTCCGATTCACGTGGTAAAATCAAAATTGAGCCTCAAACATTTTTAGTTATTTCATTATCGGCGACGTGAATGGAATCCAAACACAAATTGGTTTCCTTTGAAGACGTGCACATTGTCTTCAAACGCTTCGAACTCTGTATATTAACTTCGAATATTCAATAACTTCGAATATTCAATAACTTCGAATATTCAATAACTTCGAATATTCAATAACTTCGAATATTCAATAACTTCGAATATTCAATAACTTCGAATATTCAATAACTTGGAATATTCAAATCAGAATCTAAGCTACATACAGAGGCGTTGATTTCGGAAAATTATTAGGAACAATTACAGGGAGGCAATGGTCCGACCTAAGTCAGCTGAGAGGAGGGACACCACATAGGGTCGCACACCAAAAGTTGAATTTATTGGGGAAGGAACAACATTTGGGGGTTAATGCCCCTCAATGTTATTGAAATCGACGCGCGTGGTTTCACGGGTTTTTCCCATTTTGGATCACCCCAGTCCACTGCAGTACTCTTCCGAAAGATAATTACTGAGAAATTAGTGCTTGCGTGCAAGCATTGCATAAGCTTGCTTAAGAACAGCACGTGATTCCATTAGAAAAGGAGACAGCATTGGACGCTATATGATCAACATGGTCAGTATGCCCTAACGCCCAAATAACTAACTAACTAACAACAGAAGGTGAGCAACCCGGCCTAACTACGCCCAATGCGCCTACACACAGCCCCATGATGCGAAGGCACCCTTACCCAGACCGCAAAGGAACACATGGATAGATATTCCCCACGCATATGTGCAGTATATTCCTCAATTGTTCCGAAAATAACGCAAGATTACTCGCCTATTCATGAAATCTGACTACTTTGAACTGGCCCATGGGATAAATCAAGGACCCGCCTGTGCCATGCTGGGTGTCAGTCACAATATCTTGTAGCATGCTGCACTTCGGCTGTATTTTGTTTCTTTAGTTTGCTCTGTTTAAAATTGCCGGGGTGGGGTGGATGGGGGATCGTACCAATTCTGTTTCTTACCATTGAAAAGGAACACATTTGCCGAATACGGTGATAGCTTTACTGTGTGGATCATTCATTGAACTAATATATCGACGATGAAATCAATGCTCTGCATAGCACAATGGCAACACCAATGCATTGCCAAACATTCGTCCAGTCGTTAATATCATCTTCAATTCGCAGTGCTAACTCCACGGTACAATGCTTATCGGTATCCATCCCACCGCCATACGGCAAGACATCACTCAAAATCCGAAGCCCACAAGAAGTACGCAAGCATTACAATCATGACAGCAGATCAGGATAACCGGTGTTATCATGTCAACAGGACTCTGCCTCGATGCGACATCCGGGTGTGAAGCAATCGATGCAGGTTCCTTCCAATCGTTACCCCTACCTGACACCAGTCGGACCCACTCCCCACTCTCACATCCGTCCACCGCTCAACACTACTTCGCTCTAGCAGCCCACCCGTTGATCGAAGGAGCGCACCAGCAGCAAAACACTGGGGCAACATCCACAGCCCCCAAGTCGTCACGCCTGTCATATCAGCAGTCGAACACCAGGCGACATCCACAGCCGCCAAGTTGATACGCCTCGGCCATACCAGCGGTCGAACATCGTATGATATCCGGAGCCACCAGTCGGAAAACGTGGGCCTTGCTGAAGCAGAGCGGGAGAGAATAACTTCGGAGGACGCCCGCTATTTTTTGCGATTCCGACCAGTCGCAGCCAGCTGAAGGGGGAAGCAGATTATTGCCGAATAGAACAAGGTCGAAAGCGAAACAGTGTGGAATGAGCAAGTTTGAAACGGGAATTGAGCCGAATAGAACAAGGTCGAAAGTGGAAACGCGTAGAATGAAATAAGGTTGAAAATGCCTGGGGATAGGAGATTTGGACTAGTGTCGAATGGATCAATGTCTACAACGGATTAGGGTCGAATGGAGCAGGGCCAAAGTGGAATAGTCTGATGGAACATTGCCAAATATAGAAAGGATTGGAATACCATCGAATGGAATAAGACCGCTGGGGATGGGAGGGACCGGACTAGTGTCGGACGAAACAATGGCGAAAGCGGAATAGGATGCAATGGAGCAAGGTCGAAGTGGAGTAGAGTCGAGTAGAATGACGTCGGAAATAGGACGTGCTGGAATGGCGAGCTTCTTCTGTGTCGTTTTTGCACAATCGTTTTATCTAGGCTCTGTGTTCGGCCTTATTCAATCCTCAGCTATGTTTCGACCGTATTTAATTCGACACCATTCCACTTTCGGTATTGTTCCACTCGACGGTATTCCGATTTGTTCCTGATTCAATTTACTTTCGAAGTTGTTCCATTCAACACTAGACATGGACGTCAGTTGAAGTTACCTTTGTTAACGGTGCTGCTTACATTAGCTTGACATTTCTTCACTGTAGCATAATTCAAGCCATTTATGATAAATCCCTCAAGCCACGTAGCTTACCCTGCAAAGTGTAGTTTTATTCCAGCAAGTCACATGTCACATGTCTAGCTAGCTTAACGAAGAGCTGCTCCACTTTATAATGTACCAAGGATAACTGATCGCGAGGATATATGCATGACAACACCGAGCACGTTATGAAAAGAGCACCGCAAAATATCCACCCTTTGACAATACCAAAATAAGTGCAAGGGAGACCCTACGGTCCGTGCAGTGTTCGTGGTATCCGGAGTATGGAATGTCATACACGTTCAGCTGACTATCAGTCGGCGGGATGCGGCGTAGCAATCCACATTGGAGTCATCCTAGCATGAAATCTGGCGCGTTTTTATACAATTTCGAAAAGATCTGAGACCAGCCAGTGTTGTTTGTGGGGTGAAGTTCATTTATCCACTCAGATTGGTTCCATTCAGGCTGAGTGAGAGGGGTATTGTTTGGAATGATTGCATATGTCCAAGCGGCGTTTCTGCTTGTTTTAAGCATACGTTCGGAGCAATCCGGATGTCTGATTTGTCCACAGGCAGAGCACGGTGTAGCGTGAAGCGTCGTTTTGTTGGGTGCAGCCATGTAGGCATACGTATGCTTGTGAATTCTCTTCCACGAATATTTTACAGCTGTCATTGTTGCGACTACGGATGCCTGACGTCTATTCATGCCTGACGTCAAATACTATCACCGACTCGAACGTCCTTACAGCCGTCAAGCAAGCTCCTAAGAACACTGGGTCATTAATATTGGGATCGTACAAACTAAACTAGACTAGACTGTCAAACTCCGCGACTGGAACAATGAACCATAGTGACTGGTCTATTGCTGTACTTAGAATGCTAGCCTTCAGCCTGGTGTTGAAAAGAACAGCAACGCCATGGCCACCATTGATGCCGGATGGATATACACATTGGCTTCCCGACTCGCGGCAAGCGATCGTCCGGAAGGTGTCGAAAAGCGAGTCGCCTGTAGCATGGTTTAGCATCGTTTTGTCGAAATGTTTTTCTTTAAAAAACGAACAGTTCTCTACGTGTAAGTCACTATGTTGAGGACCTGAGACCATCAGCGTTTTGCCCCTCAACTTTGACCTCATTCATAATGACGTAAGAAGGATCTAGTCAATCAGCTGGAAATTGATCAAGACCACAGCCAAAGCGTGCCGTCAGCCATGACATTCACACCCGCCCATCAGATCTCCATAGTCGGATGTGGTTGCCATGACTGCACAACCAACGTTTCCAGTCGAAGCCCCACTTAAAACCCCTAGCAATCCCATTCCTATGCTCACATCGGACCAATCCTTACCGGACGCCACACACGGACACACACGACAAAGAGCGGTCTAAAGCCGGTAACGGAAGCCAGCCGCCCCACTGATGGGCCTGGCACCTTTCAAAACGCGACAGGATTGGTACTTATGTGGCTTCTGTTGTGCTCAAATTCGCCCCACTTGAGACCGCCGCTATGCCGATGGTCCGGTCAGTAGTGACCAATCTGTTTTTAACACGTCCTACCCATATCAACTAGCCTCACAGAGCCCACCCGATCCCGCCGACACCGACGAGTTCCACAGGGGTCGGTTACAGGTGACGAACAAGAGTCGCCGCCATTGCCGCACCACTGCAGATCACTGGAAAACGACCTGGCTTACTCAGATGAGACTATCACAGGGCTAGTTGGAAAGGCCATAATTGGTTGGACCATCCCATGTCTTGAGGAAATCTGATATCAATTGACCAAGTTATTGGACATATGCCAGAAATTGGCCTTGCTTATGTAGCACTGCAAGTTCCTTTCGTAGATTTTCCAATGGTTTGAAACTGTTTCCCTCAAAAGATAAATGGCACCTGACTAGGGAACTGTGCATTTCGGCAAAGACAAAGATAAACATCCCGAAATATATTATTTATATAGCTTGCTATCATTGGTAATCTCACCTTCGTTTCAGTTGAAAAAAACAATGGAACTACCCTATATGTACATATTGCACATACGCTTATCTTATAGACGTGCTTCACTACACATTGTAGGGATCAAGTCGGACTCGAACCTGGTCACAATAGACAGCACAGCAGACTGGCAGTGTCGGGTCTTGGGTCCCAACAACTTTGGAATTCGCTATTTCTGATGTTCATCCTGTTGAATCATATGACCAGGTACATAGATACGAACGCTTGCCACCGCAAAGTGCGTGTAGGCGAGTTCTTCTCCTGACTCATGATAGTCTAGGGTTCGCCTCGTTTCAACGCAAACTGCCCCTTATATCCGACAGTCCTTACCGCCCTTGAATTGACCGGGCGAATAGCCAAGCTATAACAGCTTGTACACTGTAAAAAATGATTAGCACTTTTGCTGCTAATTGCATGCTAAATGGCTACTTCCAACAACGCTATTCTCTAAGGATGCTCGTAACAAGCACCATTTGAGCAATAACAAGCACCATGTGTACTATTCGGCTGGAAGGGGCTAATTCTGGCCTGCAGGTGCCATACTGTAAGAATGAGGATGCTTGATCCTAGCAGCCATGAATGTTATGTCAAGCAGCCCAGAATAATTCAACTGCTTATATCTAGCACTATTGCAGTTCGTTTTTTTGGGGGGCGGGAGTTTGAACGCTCCAAGGCTGCTCACAGTTAGGACCTGGATAGCTAAAATGAGCAGCGAGGAAAAATGGCGGGAACATTAGCATCTTAGCGCTGCTTAACGGAACAACTACGTACTTTCGCTGCTTAACAAAACAACTACGTATGTATTATCTAGGCATACTATGCCTAAATAATACATGAACGATATGCTTTTTATCGTGTGTTACAACCCAATAATAATTTCACAATGACGACGGTTTACTACACTGTAAAGAATGATTAGCACCCCTTGGGTGCTACTTCAGATGTCAAATTCCAGCACCACAGGCCGGCTTGAATTAAGCACCTTTCTGGAACTAGCATCACATCACAAAATTTCAGGAGCTAAATATAAGCATGGTGCTTATAGCTAGCACCTTTTCATTGAGCTATATTTAGTAACAGGGTGTTTGAAATGAGTACCCGTGGGAAGCTTGCGATTTAGCACCCCCAGTGTTCTAGCTTTTTCTCACGCCAAAAACCAACACCTCCGGGGTACGGTTCGCCTATGGTGCTAGCATATTTAGCACCCAATGGGTGCTAAATGCAGACCGTCTTTTACTGTCTGAACTTTAGCACTTTCTGGGCCGCCGACGCATGATCGTTGATGCATACGTTGCACTGTTGCACGTAGTACAAAAACGCGTTGAACTTCGCAGTCAATCGCAGGTTCATCAAAGAATGCGTAATATTCTGACACAGTAGATGGAACAGTAGCATGAGGGAATAGAAGGATGATTTCCTCATCAGCGGTCACCAGAACCATATCTCCAGTAACAACCGAATTATTAGTTGTGGGGAACATCAGTATATTTTTATCGTTGACACCATCAAATAGTGTGGCATGTGAACTCCCCCATAGGCAGATGGTTTGCTTCGAGGTATCGTCTGAAAATAGTAAACTGTCGTCATTGTAAAGTTATGCATGGGTTCGAACACACGAGGGAGAGAATACAACCTATGACCCATGTATTATTTAGGCATAGTGTGGCGCCAAAAAACAATCTTGGCTTGTATGTACATAATTATACGGATGAGCGGGTAAAACGTTTGGGTATAAAAGAGTCAACAAACTAGTTTTGCTTCACACTGATCATGAAAGCGTTTCACACGATCTGAAACACCTTCTTATAGAGCGGTACCAAACGCACAAGCATAAGACAGACCAGGATCATGGCGTCATGCTCTTTCGCGCCGCGAACACTCTTTCCTTCTATCTTCATTACTGAATATTTTGGATTCCAATGTGGCAAAGGTCAGGGAAAAACAACTTGTCAACACTTTGTCAATGACAGGAACTTTCCATATCTGTCCAATGGACAAATATCGCCATATTTGGTTTCAAGCTGACCTACACCATTTGCTATACAGCATGGCATCATAAATGACTGATCCTGTTGAAGGTCAGAGCAATACTATTTTGACCCAGTGTGACATAAGTGCCTAGGGAAAGTTCAAAGCGTTCCTCCAGACGTTTTGTAACATGCTTCTTCGCGTTGTGCAAGCTCTTTTCTTCTATCTTTATTGGTAATTATCTCCAATCCCAACATTTCAACGGTCGGCCCAAAAGACTCAGTTCCAACGGATTTGTATTTGCACGAATGTCCCTTAGATTCACATACAAACAAACCATATTTAGTTGCAAGTTAACACACATTATATGTTGCACTTGATGACATAATTAGTCACACATGTTTTCGGCTGCTAGATCACTTGCTAGCTTGCCGCCAGTAAATTGGGTACCTTACCCAAGATACAAACTTTGCTCCAAAAGTTGCTTTGTGTGAAGGAAAGCTTGAACCATTTCCTTCTATCTACATCATCAAATATTTTAAAACCCAGTATGGCAACAGGCCGTAAAAATCAAATCCCACAGACCTTTAATATATGAATGTTCTAAAACAGTCAAATCCACAAATAAACATGCCATGCTGTGCTTGATGCTGACCCAAACCACAAGTTACAAGATGACGCATTCATTTCGTATCCATGCAACGCCTAGTTAGGAAATTAGAGGTCGGTTTATTAGAAGCCCCCCCCCTCCCGAGACGGTGTGTGAGGATCTGATGGGAAAGACTTACCCGTCCTGTCTTGGGGGTCTTCAACCGCCCCCTCATGTTTTTCGTGGATAGTGAACGAACGGCACGCGGCAACGCGCCAAAATTTGGCATACTTTTTTCCACATCAATTTGGTATAAGGTTTCAAAATTTTGAAGTCAAGTCATCTAGGGCCAACGAGTTAGTCAAGGTCAAGTGAAGTCACCTCCAAACAAGTTCAACCAGTCGTCACCCTTTGGCGGATACAGATATGTTAATGAAACTTTCAGCGTTTGCTTATCGTTAGGGATGCAACAAAACGTACGAGAGGAATTGTATTCCTGTTTTTTGACTACATATAAATTATTGCACATATACATTTTGTTCGTTCAAATATCCCCCAAAATTAACTCCCTAGAGCCAAAAGGATAATGCAAGTCGTAAAGTCGTGAAAATATAGCCCCCTAGAGACGTCAGTGTTGGGGGAAATCGTTTTGGGGTGCAGATCCGAACCATACTCGTCGAGCGCTTTCCGATGATACCTCTTTCGTTTTCGTACCACGCTTAGTTTGGATTTTAGGGCTGGTTACTATCCCCCCCCCCCCCACCGAAACGGGGTGTGGGGATATGACCGGAAAGACGGCGAGATTTAATAGAAAGGGTTAATAATAGAGAAAGGAGGAAATGGTTTGTGCGACGTGATAAAGTAGGGATATGTGCATTGCGATGTGACGGTTTTCGATCATGGATGTATTTTAAGGCTTGTTGGAACTTTGGTGGCTAAGATACCTATTCGGATTAAAAATCGTAAATCAGAAATGGAAGGATGTGGTTAATGCCATTCGAAACCGAGTATTATAAATCCCATAGCATGATGTCTTATAGTGGGCTATCATGATGTCTTACACCCCTTGTACACTGATGGGTACCAGGGGTGTAACTTCGCATGACTTGGGTGGCCACTTGCTCACCATTTAAATGTTGGCCTTGCCATCTCAATAGTTTTAACTTTTGACATGGTACTATATGCGATATGAGCCCCGACTCATTTGGGCCTGCTCATTTCCTCCATGCATCGTGCCCCCCAAATAACTTTGAGAAACCTACACCAGTGATGGTCGCCTGCTGTTATTGGAGGTGATACCACGTCGTGACCTGGGGTCAGTAAAGAATAGGGGAAGCCAGGACAGCACTGCATTCTGGGTAATATCGATCGGAGGAGAATTCAGGTAAAAGAAGCTTAGCTGACTGCCATTTTCATTCAAGGCCGTAAGTCGACTTTGGTATGCCCATCAAAATAACAAATATGAAAAATAACCGGATGTATTTTGTATATGCTATGGTGGGTCACTTGGCCACCTCAATGGTCGAATAGGCTCTCCCAATTAAGCTTAAGCTCAAACGTTGAACCATACGGTTATGTCACATACATACACACACACACACACACACACACACACACACACACATATATATATATATATATATATATATATATATATATATATATATATATATATATATATATATATATAAATATATACCGGGGCGTCGCCATCGGGGGGCAGCGGGGCAATCGCCCCCCATCCAGCTGTGAGACTGAGGGGGGGCGCCGCCCCTCCTAAAATTTAAGGAGGCCCCTATCCGGAAATACACAAGAAAAAAGGTGAGCAATGAGGCCAACGGGGCACAAAACAATGCTGTCAAGGAGGCCCCAAGACTGACAACGAGGCCCCCAGGAAATATCATCAGCTCCTTATGAGAAACATAGAACAGAGATTGGTAGGAGGTCCCGAGGACGAAATGGAGGCCCCAGGGACGAAAAACAGCCCCCAGGACGAAAAGAAGGCTCCCAGGACGAAAAGGAGACACCCGGGACGAAAAGGAGGCCCCCAGGACGAAAAGGAGACCACAAGATGAAAATGAGGCCCCAGGACGAAACGGACACGTCCATGATGAAAAGGACGCCTCCAGAACGAAAAGGAGGCCCCCAGGCCGTAAAGGAGACCCCCAGGACTAACAGGAGGCCCAGGGACGAAAGGGAAACCATCAGGATGAAAAGGAGGCCCCCAGGGCGAAAAACAGGCCCAAGGACGAAAAAGGGGCCCCCAGGACGAAAAGGAGGCTCCCAAGGACAATAACATCAGGTCCCTATAAGATACGTAGAACAGTTGGAGGAAGCCCCAGGACGAAAAGGAGGGAAGGGAGGCCCCAGAAAATGAGAGGAGGCCTAAGACGAAAAAGAAAGCCAGTGGACATGAGATGAGTTGGTTGGTTGGTTATTGGTTTTACGACACATCGACCGTTGAGTCATGCAGCGTCGCCAATCTCCCACGCCGATTGGTCGCGGGCGAAGAGTAGCGATAGGTGAGAATCGAACCCACAACCTTTCGATTGTGAGACGAGCAACTTACCCCTAGGCCACTTGTCCCCGGATATGAGATGAGGTTTCGGAGACGCAAAAGCAGGCACCAAAACGGACAAGGTGCCACTGAGATAGAAAAGGATGACCCAGAGACATGCCAGGATGCACCTACTTCGGAAGTTACGACACAAGATTGGAAATGAGACCCCATGATGAACGAGGAGGACCATAAAATAATAGAGAAATGCCATTGAATCAGAGACATGGCTTTCAGGCGGGAAAGAAGGCTCGAAGACGGCAAAGAAGGTCCCCGGGAAATAGCAAGGCCACTGCTACAGGAAAGGTTGCCTGTAATTTTGAAGAGAAGGCACCTCGGAGAGAAGAGAAGCCCACCAGGAGATAAGAGGGCACCCTTAAGATGGGAAAAGTTCGGATCAACACCCAAAGCAGGAGGCCCTCAAGACGTGAGAGGAGGCCCCTAATTTGAAAAAGTACTCTATAAGAGAAATAGAGTTCCAGGGAAAGAGTTTGAAGGAAGTGAGAGGAGCCCTTAATATGGGAGTGGTAGCAGGCATTGAAGGATGAGAGGTTTACAAAATTGAAGATCCTCAAGACGGGTTGGCTTTTCCAGGATAAAAGAGGAGTCCCATGAGGCGAGGCAGGAGGCCCATAATTTGCCAAATAATGCTCCTGGAGCATGAGAGGAAGCACCATATCATGTTAAATTGGGCCCAGGATGTAAGGGGAGGCACTCCAAGACGAGAGAGAAGGACCATTAAATATGGAGGAGGATAAGACACACAATGAATCGTTGAAAACTGGTAAAGAGGCTCTAGGAAATGGGACGAGATACTTAACCCATCCCGTCTTCAACCGCCCCCTCAGGCTTTTCGCGGATAGCGGACGAACGGCGCGCGGCAGCGCACCGAAATTTGGCATACCTTTTCCCACATCAATTTCACATGTTGATTCAAAATGTTTAGGTCATGTCGTCTAGGGTTAACGAGTTAGTCAAGCTAAAGTGAGGTCACCTCCAAAAAAGTTCAACCAGTCGTCACGCTCTAACGGATACAGATATTTTAAGGAAACTTTCAGCGTTTGCTTATCTTTGCGGATGCAATAAATCGTACAAGCGGAATTTTTCATTTTTTTCTTTTTTGACTACATATAAATTTTGCGTATTTCCAAAATTGTAGATCAAAGACAGGATTCTGGCTAAAGTAAGCATTTTTGGTGAGGGAAGTTGACTTCCGACAACGTTTCTCGGTCTGCTCTACCCATTTGAAAAGGAAAATTTAAGAAAACTTGAGAACTCAAAATTTTGAAACATCAACAAACAAAAAAATGTTTTATTTTTCGATGGTCCGAAAAAAAATGATATACCTGGTCGATTTCGCTGTCCTGTTCTCATTCCAAATAAATTTTGTTTTCCATATATCCCCAAAATGAACTCCCCAGAGTCAAAAGCATAATGTAAGTCGTGAAAAGTCGTGAAAATCTAGCTACCCTGGTGACGTCACTTTTGGGGGAATATTGCTTTGGAGGGTGTACCCGGACCCTACTCGCCGAGCGCTTTCCGGTGGCACCGCTTTCGTTTTCGTGCGACACTTAGTTTAGATTTTAGATAGGGGTCTTCAACCCCCCTCCCCTCCCCCCGAGACGGGGTTGGAGGATTTGACCAGAAAGACGGCGCGGGATAAGACGACGGGAAATGAGGCCTATAATTTGCAAGAAGAAGCCCCAAAGGAATAGTAGAAGTCGTGGCGGGATACTTGACTAGCATGATATGGACCCCAAAAGATCCGGCTGGTGCCCCTGAAAACCGCGCTGAGCCTGGGAGTACCAAAATGCACGGCCGGACTATGAAAGTCACTCTATGGGCAGTACGGGTCGTTCTACAACAGTCTCATTGTCCAAAACAAATAAAGCTGGAGAAACGAAAAACAACCAGACATGGATAATCACCCTAGGGACCCAACAATGATGCCAAAAGCACCCAAAACGCATTGGACCACCAAGAAGTGTCGAGGCCGCTAAAGCTCGCGCTAAGGATCCAAGCAAAGGACGTCGGGCCCAATAGACGACATTGGCCTACAAATAGTCGCGTCGCAGCCCTGGACAATCACACTGCAGGGCCAGAAGATCGCGCTGCGCCTCAAATGCTGCTGCTGCTCCAAGCGTCAATTCTTAACCAGAATATCATTCTAGGACCAAAAAATACTCCTTTAGTGGCCGCAGTGGCATATCAAAGGGGAAATTCCCCCTCCATCCTGAGAGGGATAAGCTCTCAAGAATCGTGCTGGGGCTCGAAAACTCTCGCTGGGGCCACCAAAATTCGCGTCGGTCCACCAGCATTCGCGCAGGGGTCTTCAAATAAATATGATGGGCCCCGGAAAACTCGCTCCGAGGCCCCAAAACATGCAACAGGAAGCCAAAAATCGCATTGGGGAAACAGCTAACAACACATCCTACAAACTCGAACCGGTCCCCCAAAATATCGCGCTCGGAACCCACAACTCCCACCGGTAGTTCGTCGAGTCTTAACAAAATTGGCGTCTAGGGCCAAACGTGAGCACAATGCGAACACAAAACCCGAATCGGTATTCGACGAAAAATCAAGCTGGAGCCCTTCAAAATAAGGATGGATTCTGCAAAATAAATGTCCAGGTCATGGCTCTGGAGCTCCAAACTAAGGCACAAACTCGACCCCACCTTTGTTTGTCAAGATCCGGTATGTTTTTCGGTGCCGTACGAAATTTGTGAAGGCATCCGGGAATACATTCGGTGCTACATAGCTATTTTCCTCACCCGGACTAATTTTTTTGGGGAATCCCTCACTATTTTGGAGGGCACCAGCTTGATATTTTCTGATACCAATCCGGTTTTTGTAGTATAGGTATAGTTCTAGCGGTGTGAGGTGACAATTATCAAAGAATGCCAAGAGAAAACTTTAGAACCGGGCGGGGGAATTGGAGTTGAAATTCGACGAATCAGAAACGATAGGGCTAGATTAGGCCCCTCCACGGGGTATTTCAGTTAATCACTAATTATTTGATATCGAAAGGTCTCCTTTGACAAAATAGACGTCGAAATCCAATATTTTTGGGGAGATTGGCGTAGGTGAACCACCTCCAAATTCGTTTGCCTCCTTCCCCTTGACGCAAATATAGGTATTCTACTGGTCCCTCATTTATAATTTTCACAATCATATGCTCATGGGGCAAAGCCGACATTAAGGGAAAAATCAAACCCCACAAACATATAAAACAACATCCATGGGCCATATACAATGGGAGGAATGATGCATTTAAATACATTTTCTGTCTACAAACCTTTTTTATGTTAGTACAGCCTGCTTGATTAGAGCTTCCCAGCTTCCATACCTTCTCAACATCAGTTACAAAACGGTACAGCACAGCGAAAACCATGGGCATGACTTCGTGGAATTTTAAGATTTTGCATTACGTAAGAATTGCCATTGTAGCCTTGTTGCCTTGTCTGTTATGCATTGTTGTTTAATGCTTGTTCATGATAAGAACTTGTTCGCTAAGAGTTTGCTGTTTAGCTTGTGTGACAGGTGCCTTGCGGCTAGCACTAAATGTCATAAAAAATAACGAATTCCTGAGATAGCAATCAGAAAGCCAATGCCATCCTCTTCTCCTTGTCACCTTCGCGAAATTACCGCCCTTGGATTGATAAATGATCGCTTAAGCTTTGCTTAGGACATCAAGCTGGGGATAATAAATAACAATGGTGATGGATCTAGCTATATTCAGTTATACTTTGTCGACATAAAAGTGGGTTGATCAATGAGAGATACCTGTAAGATACGCTTAGCACCAGCCCCGCCAACTCGTTGCAATCTAGAGGCCAGTAGGAAGAATCTTCTGGTCGAGAAAGCATTGAGACGTTGGTTTGTTTTGACACGTAGGCATTTATCCACATATTACTTATTTATACACTGGTGTGGCCCAGTTTTCAGCGAAAAATGATTATTGTTATTGAGTTTTGAGTAAATGATGCACCATGCCAAGAACAAACAAGACATCAATATGAAATCATGTTTTCCATTCCCACACCAGACTCAGACCCTAAAATCCAATAGAAGGCCCTAACACACCGCAGGCCTCCTTTCGGGAAGCAGGAGGCCCACTTTCAGCCTTGCCCCCTGGAAGAATTTCGTGGCGACGCCACTGTATATATATACAAGCCCACAGATTTCGTTGAATATATTTCGAAAAGTGCCTATTCTTTCCTTGCAAAATCACTTTTTCTTTCTTTCTAAAATTTTGTTAAGAAGATTATGAAAATATTCAGAACCAGGATCGTCGGCTTTTCTTCCCCCTCAATTTGTAATTGTAATTGTAAGTATGCATGACACTTCTTTAAACAAAGAATGCAGACGCCACTTCCCATCCCACCCTCCCCCACACAGCGGCGGATCCAGGAATTTTCATGTGGCGTGGGGAAAACTTTCCTCTCAGCCATTGGTTGAAAAGTGCGGGGGGTGCAATCGTGCTTACCTGGAGGGAGCATCTTCCCGGTCTGAGGGGCGCCACCTTTCCATAGGAAGGCATTTTCCCCCAGTCTCTCACCCTTCCCGGTATCTGCCCCTGTCCTATCCCTTGCTCAGCGCAATTTCCGGTTAGGTTCCCCGATTCAACACCTTCACTACCCATAAAAATATTCGATTGTACTCCTGAATTGTTACCTTCACCACCCATAACACTCTCTGATGACCAAGGGATCCAGGAATTGCCATGAGGGAACTTGACTGAAGGGGCGATTTTGCTATCAGCTGCCAGTAATTACCTAAGTCAGTCTCAGCTCTTCCTAAGTGAACTGACACAGGATAAACACATTCGAGTGTTCATATATCGATATGCCTACCTGCCGGAGATGCCCCGGTTCACCCACACAGCCCAACTCTCGCTAGCTGTTTTTCAATACTGGATGCTGAATCATGCATGTAGGTAAGCAGCATATGAAGGCTCCATACTTGATGGGTGGGCAAGTACTATCGGTGACTCAACAGGAGAAAGATTTAGGTGTTATTCTAAACACAATATTGGGGGCACCAGAACAGATCGAGGGAGCCAGAAGGCACTGAGAATGCTTGTGGGAATAAATAGGAATGTATCATACAGAAGTGAGGTTTCAATTATCAGGAAGTTTTACTGTGCATATGTCAGGCCACATTTGTATCCAAGCTTGTGGCATATGTCAGGCCACATTTGTAATAGTGTATCGAAGTTTGGTCTCCTAGGAATGAAAAAGATTGTTGGCTTTTAGAGAGAGTACAAAAGGGGGCTACATGCATGGTTAGCGGTATAAGCAACCTGGAATGTGAGGAAAGATTGGAGAAATTGAATATGTTTTCACATAGATATAGAAGGGAAGAGGAGATCTCATTGAGGTCTTTAAATTTGTCCATGGTCTGGAGAAGGGATATGTTGGGGAAATATTTGAATTGAACGGAAATGATTCAATTAGAGGTCATCAATTCAAAATTAATATTAACCACAGCAGAACAAGGTTAAGACAACCTTTCTTTACAAACAGGGCAGTAGAGCACTGGAACCAGCCACCAGAAACCATTGTCAGTAGCAGCACATTGAATATCTTTAAAAACAGCATAGACATAAAGGCATAAGACATAAAAGATCAGTGCAACTATGAGCCACAAGGGCCCTTCTTGGTTGCACTCTGTACACTCAACCAGTTCCCCACCAAATCCGTCGATCATCCCTCCCGGTAATACTGAAAAGCAAGCCCTCTATTCTTATAATGATTGTTGCAGAAAGACTTAGACGAACTTGTGAAGTGGTCCGAAGAATGGCAAATTAAATTTAATTTCGATAAGTGCAAAATCATGCATGTAGGTAGGCAGCATGTGACGGTTCCATACTTGATGGGTGGCCAAGTACTATCGGCGACTCAACAGGAGAAGGATTTAGGTGTTATTCTAAACACAAAAGTGGGGGCATCAGAGCAGATCAAAGAAGCCAGGAAAAGCCACCGAGAATGCTTGGGGCAATATATAGGAATGTATCATACAGAAATGAGGAAGTCATCGGGAAGCTTTACTGTGCATATGTCAGGCCACATTTGGAATACTGCAACCAAGCTTGGTCCCCTAGCTATGAAAAATATTGTTGGCTTTTAGAGAGAGTACAAAAGAGGGCTACACAAATCGTTAATGGTAAAAGCAACCTGGCATATGAGGAAATATTGAAGAAATTGAATATGTTTTCACTTATATTTTTGGATAGATATAGAAGGGTGAGATTATTTTTTTGCATACAAGTCTTCAAAATTCAAGTTCACAGCAGGACAAGGTAAACACGAGCCCTGGAGGGGGGGTGGGGCGAAATCCGCCCACCCCTCCGGTTGTTTTGCAGATAACTCCGGATTTTACCTGCCGATACAAGCCATTGTTTGTGTACCTGCTTATAAATGACCGGCGCGTTGCTTAAAGTAAGAAAACTGAAAATCGACCGAAAAATTTCCGAGTTAGGGGTCGTTAAACTAAAAAAACGTTTCTCAGCGCCAGACCACAGATATCGGCCCTGATGAGCTTCCCGTATATTGGCAAAAAGAGTGCTCTTGGCAAAACTAGCGACTTGTTTGAAGTATATTGTTATGCTATTTTGTTTTAAAGTCATGTCAGGTCACCGAGGTCAAGTCAGGTCAATTTTATGACGGGTTAACACACACCCAGGAGGGTGATGGCGAAATCCGCCCACCCCTCCGATTCTTCGTACATAACTACCCATTATACCGGCCGATATACACCATTTTTTGCGTACCTGCTTAGAAATGTCCAGCGCATTGTTTAACCCGTCCTGTCTCGGGGGATCTTCAACCGCCCCCACTCAGGTTTTTCGCAAATAGCGGACGAAAGGCGCGTGGTAGCGCGCCTAAATTTGGCATACTTTTCCCATATCAATTTGGGATGGTTATTCAATTTTTTTGTCAGGTCATCTAGGGTCAACGAGTTAGTAAAGGTCAAGTGAGGTCACCTCAGTCGTCACGCTTTAACGGATACCGATATTTTAATGACAATTTGAGGGTTTGCTTATCTTTACGGATGCAACAAATCGTACGAGTGGAATTATTTATTTGTTTAGTTTTTGACTACATATAAATTTTTCGTTTTTGCCAACCTGTTGTTCAAATACAGGATTCTGGCTAAAGTAAACATTTTGTATTGGGGTAAGTTGACTTCCAATAACATACCTGGGCCTGCTCTACCCATTGGAGAAGGAAATCTAAGCAAACCTGAAAACTCGAAATTTTGAAATTTCAAAAAAAATTGTGGGTGGGCCAAAAAAATTATAGCCATGGTCGATTTCGCTGTTCTTTTTTCATTCCAAATAAATTTTGTTTTTCATATATCCCCAAAATTAACTCCCCAGTGTCAAAAATATAATGTAAGTCGTGAAAAGTCGTGAAAATCTAGCCCCCTGGTGACGTCACTTTTGGGGGGAAATTCTTTTGTAGGGTGGACCCGGACCCTACTCATCGAGCACTTTCCGATGACACCTCTTTCGTTTTCGTGCGACGCTTAGTTTGTATTTTAGAGGGGGTCTTCAACCGCCTCCCCCCCTCCCCGAGACGGGCTGGGAGGATTTGAGGATTTGTCATATACATTGCATTGAAGAAAAGAAATGCCAATTATCCACAAACTACCTGAGGGCACAAACTTGCCCTTTTTAGGTGGCAAACACAATAACACCAAAATAATGGCCTTGAGTCGGATAGCATATGAGGCTTCGATTCAGATAATGTCATGAAAAATAACGCTAAACAAAAGAACATAGCATAACATAACAAAACATAGCTTAGCCTCCCCTTGAAGTAACCATATCCCCACCCCAAACACAAGAAGTGCAAACAATCAAACAAGATAATTTTCTCAACTTCTTTCAACTAAAAAATACTAAATCCTAACCTGCTGTAACCTGGCCTCAACTAACCCATCCTGCGCTAAAAATAGCAATACAAATGATTGGATTTTTATTTAAATCTCAAATTTTGCAACTAAAAAGCCTATGAACTGTTGTAGCCTAACCCAGTGGTTTGCTTCATGGAGGAAAATGTGTTTAAAACTTTTATCATGCACACCTTCAATGACAATAATACCAAATATTTCCAAATATTTATTATAGTCTTTCATTAATATGCAACCTCCACATTAATCCCAGTTCAGTCTTCCATGGCACAGGGCCAGTCATGAACAAATGCTGATGTGAAGAGCTGATCCAATGGCTACATAATTTTAAAGAAACCAATGAAATCAATTATTATGTCATCAAGCCATAACGTGTTAAATTTTATAAATAGCCATGGTGGCCCATCTAGGGTAGGCCTATACAACTATCTGGTAGCAACAATAGGTGATGATGATATAAATTCTAAAGCATTTTTTCAGCTTATAAATTCGGTATTATTGTCATAAAAAGTGCCTTTTGATTCTTTTGATTTTTTTCAGAATACAATGGTTATGAAGGTGACTAATCTGATCGGACCATTTGTTTCGGTACAAATGAGAAAAAAAAATTGTGTGAATTTGCTTTTGCTTTTTTTAAAAAGTCCAACTAAAAAACCTAAACTAGCATAACCTGACAAAACATAACCTATTTGCTTGCTTAGTGGAGGAAAATGCGTGTTTTTTTCTTTTTTTACCACCTTAAAGCACAATGGAAAAAATATCCCAAAAAACACCTTTTCAGACAAATTTACCATACATTCTGAGCGACACAATACACCGCCCAAAACCATAGCCTCAGAAATTAATTCTTAGTCACACAAAACAAGCTGCAACTGGCATAGCCCACTAAGCTTTTCAGCGTCCATGGCTGAATAATGATGCCATAAAATAATAATTCAGTTTGTTTATCCAAGAGCAATACCACATATGCCTTACTAAACTTGCCAAGTATTACATGTTGTCAAGCTCACGTATGTTGGTTATTGTAGCTTGAGGGTGCATCAACTGCGTAGGTCCTAGAGCGCCCGTATTTTAGAGGTGTATGCAGCGAGGTTGGCAAGATGCTGACATAATTATATTGATACCATGTGAAAATACATTTGGTATGAAGATACACCCACCGTGTACAGACTATGACTGACTTGTGACTGAATTCAGAGGTTCCCTTGATCCCAGAGAGACTTCTCTTTTTCACTGACATCTTGCCGCACGATTGCACCGATCCGCGCGCCATCGTATCCCAAACCAAAATGGCCGAAAGTTCGCAGTTGTTTCGTTAAGCAACGTCAAGGTGCTAATGTTTCCGCCATTTTTCCACGCTGCTCATTTTGGCTACCCAGGTGCTAACTGTGAGCAGCCATAGAGCGTTCAAACTCCCGCCAAAAAAAGCAAACTGTAATAGTGCTAGATATAAGCAGTTGAATTATTATGGACTGCTTGACATAACACCCATGGCTGCTAGGATCAAGCATCCGCATTCTTACAGTCTAGCATCTGCAGGCTAGAATTAGCCCCATTCCAGCCGAATAGTACATATGGTGCTTGTTATTGCTTGAATGGAGCTTGTTATTAGCATTCCTAGCGAACAGCATTGTTGGAAGCAGCCATTTAGCATGCGATTAGCAGCAAAAGTGCTAATAATTTTTTACAGTGTATTTTCAGCCTATACCTCGAAGTAAACCGTTTGCTTATGAGTGAGTCCACATGCCACACTATTTGATGGTTTCAACGAGAACACGATACCGATGGTCCCCACAACTAATAATTCGGTTGTTGCTGGAGATGTGGTGCTGGTGACCGCTGATGAGGAAATTAACCTACTCTGTTATGCTACTGTTCCATCTATTGTGTCATAATATTACTTATTCCTTGCTGAACCTGCGATTCACTGCGAAGTTCAACTCGGTTTTGTACTACGTGCAACGTGTGAATGAACGATGATGTGCCGGTGCCCCAGGAAGTGGTAACGTTCAGGCAGTAAAAAACCTATGGGTTTGTGGTGCACCGGATTGAATAATGGGCCGGATTGAAAGAAATCGTCCTGATCAGTTTTGTTGCTTTAGCTATTTTTTTTTTATACCAGCTGACTTGGGTATTAGCTTCAATAAATTGTTTCCACCGAAGTCGCTGGTTTCACTGCGGAGTGTTTTGACGGATTGAAGCTTCATCCGATATGCATAATATATCGCGTTAAAAACAGGTACATCCTGGAGTCTGTACCATGCCGGAGTCAAGGACTGCACTAGTCTGTACTAGGTCTGCAGTCTGCACTACCGCACTAACGAAGCCTAAAGCTAAATTGGTATAGAACTAGCTGTTGACGAACTTGGAACCGGATATATATGTGTATCTATATATATATATACATATATATATATATATTTATATATATATATATATATATATATATATATATATATATATATATATATATATATATATATATATCATAACGATTGATACGATTGTACGGGTAGTAACGCAAGGGTGATGGTGGCTTACTGTATTTATGCGGATGGATGCCTTCTTTTGCTACTTGTTAGCTTCCTATGCTGATTTTAAATATTGCAGGATGCTTACAGGAGAGATACCCTGTATACATGTACATCGTTATGTGCAAAATATTCCTTTTTTCCTTACGTATTCATTTTGATCGCTATATGTATACGAGTGCATACAATTGTATGTCGCCTGTAAGCATCCTGTTCGCCGTAACATTTAAAATCGGTATCGGAAGCTAACATGCAGGAAAAGAAGTCATCCGTCCGTATAAATACAGCAAGCCTCCAACACCTGTACGTTACTATCAAGGAGACCAAATTGGGTTCAAACACCCAAGGGGTGCTAGATGTGCTAGCACCGTAGGCGAACCGTACCCAGGGGTGCTGGTTTTTGGTGTGAGAAAAAGCTAGAACCCTGGGGTGCTATATCGCAAGCATCCCTCGGGTACTCAATTCAAGCACCATACTACTAAACATAGCCCAATTAAGAGGTCCTAGTTACAAGTACCATGCTTATATTTAGCACCTGAAACTTTGCGACGTGATGCCAACTCCAAAAAGGTGCTTAATTTATGCAGCCCTGTAGTGCTGAAATTTGACATCTGGAATAGCACCCAAGGGGTGCTAATATTTTTTTTACAGTGTAGTGTAACGGTTCTGGACGAGGACAACGCACAGACACAGAAGCGACCTTCTGAAAAATTCGGGCCCTGACAGTTGCGGTTCGCTCACTTCTGCTGCTGCTCGCGCCGTTCGGTTACTAGGGCCAGTCGCCCACTGTTCGACCACACCAATCACGGATCAATGACGTGCCGGAACTGGGGGGAGGGGTTCGGTCGACGGCTCCGACCAGCTCTCCTGCCCTGCATGTGCAATGGTGACATCCCATATGGCGGTGGAATGACACCATGCACATAGGCACAGGTGGAGACCGAGGGCCGGCCGCTGCCGCACCAGAGCCGACCAAGCAAAACATTGGGCGACAGCCGCGACTCGAGGCGTCAGCCGCCGACGTCGCCGTGCGCTGGCGCGACCGACGGGTGACTGTTCCCGACGCTCGGAGCCGGGTTCCTGACAGGACCCGACAGGTCTGGACACACGGGAATAGCGGTAATCATGCTATGTGACGTGAAAATATGAAAGATAGCCCCGAAGTTAACTTGGTTAACAAGGCTTGACGCTACCTCAGGGGAGTTGGCTGCCACCCATAACCGTTTTTTCTTCTTCTCGCAGCCCGCGGAGAACAACGTGGGGAAACGAGCCGCAATTGGACTTCACTGACGGCACACACATCCGCCGTAAGATAATCTTGACAATCAACTGGTTACGTCATGTCAGGTCACCCAGCTAGGATGTCAGTTCTGAAGGCACTGTCGATGGAATTTGGGATATATATATAAATAAATATATATATATTTTTTTTTTTACAGATACAGAATGGAATGCGACAGCATTCTCTGCATTTGTCTTCTTCTTATTGACACTTTGTGGTTTTCGGACGTATTATCTATTATAATCTCTAAGATTACATAAAATATCCCTAAGCGGTGCAATGAGTAACACGGTTTATATGATGTAAATAGCACATGAAGTCAGCATCTATTGGAAACAAGTCGTGATTCGAAGTTACTTCTTTGTCGACGTTTCAACCATCCTTGACCATTTTCAGAATTAGCACAGTACGAATCACGCAGGAGTAATGCGAGCATGAAATAAATTAAGTGATGACGCATACAGTTTCAATTACAACACTTCCTATCCTGAATGCACGCGTAAAATCAAAAGGGCATGCATATGAATATTCCGTAAAATACGCTCGTAGACATGCAATGAGCACCATACAGGTTACACAACACACAGTACACAATACCCATGATGAACAGAGCACACCGCGAGCATTAAGAACACTGATGTGGGCGGTAGGTGTTTATCATATATGGGTAGATGGGTGTATATCTATGTATGTGCATTGATGGTGGGAGCTGTCTCACGGATGTAAATAGTTTCAGCTGCCGCCAGGCGTGACAGTGTATATTATAAGATTATAGTAGATCATGCGTCCGAATACTAGAAATCGCTAATACAAAGAAGATAAATACAGAGATCGCTGTCGCATTGAATTATATATATATATATATATATATATATATATATATACTTTCCTGTGGGTCCTGTTTATGCTGCTTGCCCATGTAATGGAAAATTCTAGGACACTAAAAACCAACTGGCATAGAATTGCTTTGCATCCACAATACATACAGATATGCACTCCGTTCACAGACACAATATTGTTCTTGCAGGCTTGCGAAGTGTGGAGGGATGACGGAAAAATATTCGGTTATGACTAAAGTTTGCGATAGCTGGCGAGACGCGAGTGAAAAGTTACACGAGTGCGGCAGTCTCAAACACTTGACTTTCACAAACTTAAATTACTTGGAGAAAGTTTGAGTGGGAAAGCCGGTGGGTGATATCTGTGATATCTGCGGACAGCTTTTGCACAACATTGGAATTAATGTGCCTCTTTAAGTTAACTTCGGCAAGGCTGTCCGAATACAGCGGCGTCTCTGCTTGGATTCATTTTACCTGCCTGCATTCCCACAGAGTGCGACTTCAACAGTTCTGTACTATCTGCTACTTTTAACGTTACTCTTTGTGCATGTTCATGTTGTCTTATGAACAGACGAAACTTACGGAATGCAATCGTGAATTGATTAGCCTGATGCCGTGTTTCCTAGAGATAGCTATTATTCTGCATTTTGGTCCCATACTGGGTCGACGTACCTGAAAGATTCCGCAGAGGCCATTGATTGGAATGGAAGTAAAACCATACCACCATGTACCTCAACAGCAATTTGATTGATTAATCTGATTAGGACGATAAGTTATGGCCATGAACCTTGCGTTTATTTATTTATTTATTTAACAATACATGCCCTCCACGTGCAGTGGCTGTTACGGACAGTCTGGGTCACAGATATTTACAAAGAAAGGATATATTTGTGGTCAGTAGTGGGAGCAGATGCGCAACAAACATTCGTACACCAACATAATAGAATGCCCATATCACTCTCTGCACTACACACACCGTGCTTGCAACACTTAGCTATAAACGAGTGGTTTGTAGAAGTGATAGGAAAGCGATCTGCCACCCCTGGCGCCGCGCCTGCCCCGGCGTGTGTTCTTGGTGGGCGTTGTCACGGCGACGGCGACGCTCTCCTCATCTGGTTTCTCGCTTGGGAGGGGTGGCGACTGGCGGGGGACTGCTTGTTTCGCCTATGTGAAATTATGTCGCCTCTTCTGGCATTATTGAGCGTGCAGCAGGTCAGCAAAGATTTGAAGATGTAGGGATTTGGAGATGGCCGCATGCTGGTCATAGTCGAAAACACGAATTTGAGGCGAGATAAAACTAATGCAGATTGAAGATTACAATGCAGATTTCAAAAGGAACGCTTGATTTGTGCAGGCGTAAGATTTTAACGGTATGAGGAGGGTTCCATAGTACTCCCGTGTTGCAATGGCGGGAGTCAACTACAACAACCAAGCTAAGCATTGTATTTATTTGGTTATACTCTGTCATCATTTTATTGAAAATGCAAAATAGTTTGTTTGTTCAGTTAAATGACTGACCAATTACAAGCGTCCACTACATTTATTATTTTCAGAACAATTGTAGATTGTACAGTAAATAAGAGCATGGCTAAGCAAATTATGGCTCAAATATGTCATATTTAGGGCCGAATATGTTATGTCTATCGCTGAGTATGCCATGACTATGGCTGCATATGTCTCTTGGTGTTGCATGGAAGGAATGAACCCAAAAGACTCATGTTCCGTCCACCTTTCCAAAGTCCGTGACCTCGCTGATGTAAACGGCACCCAGTTGGACCAATGTCACTGTCGCTGCCGACAAATATTGCAATTTGTCCAATGATATTATATGAGCACTCATCTCCCTTAAGCGCCTCTATGACGATAAGAAGCCTCTTTATTTTGATTTATACTTCCTACAAGTCATGCTAAGGCAGTGTGCACATATATATCACCTGCATCATTGTCATACTGAATGACATGCTATCAACTTCGGCCTTACCAGATCGCTCAGACTCTGTCGGAGATTGCGGACGAGAGCAGCACGCGGTGTGCAGAACTTCCAGTGTCCCCTGTCGCCCGCGCCGCGCTGTCGGTAGGAAAAAGGGGAAGCCCGGCTGAATATCAATTGCCGATGGACGCGCGCTGGAAGGGAGCACGTCTTGGGAAATTACCTCGCGCAGTCGAGTCGACGGAACATTTAATTTAATTTTGGAACGATTGCGCTCGGTGTGGCCGGTCCGTCGATTCAGTGGCGCCGTTACGTGACTGGCCGTGGTGCAGACGTGGACCGATTCAGTGGCGCCGTTACGTGACTGGCCGTGGTGCAGACGTGGACCGATTCAGTGGCGCCGTTACGTGACTGGCCGTGGTGCAGACGTGGACCGATTCAGTGGCGCCGTTACGTGACTGGCCGTGGTGCAGACGTGGACCGATTCAGTGGCGCGTGGCGCCGTTACGTCGTACTGGTCCGTGGTGCAGACGTGGACCGATTCAGTGGCGCCGTTACGTGACTGGCCGTGGTGCAGACGTGGACCGATTCAGTGGCGCCGTTACGTGACTGGCCGTGGTGCAGACGTGGACCGCCATCTTGGAAACTCACCCGGACATACCTGGGGGCGTAGTGGGCGCAGAGGCGCAGGATCAGGGGCGATGGATACAGGGGAAGGACACTGGGGGTATGTGCCCCCATGGGAGGATGCCCCCCACTCCGATCTGAAAAAAAACACTCCTTTGGGAAGACCCTTCTGGCATTATTTTTTGGGCATTATTAGGATATCGACGAGTGCACCTCGCATTTTTTTTTTCAGCAGCGGCGCCCCTCCGAGGGCAAAAGGTGCTCCTTCGTAACGCTCAAGTGCACCACTTCGAGAGTTTTAGTCCCAGGCACCCCTCAGAACAAAGGCGTACTTTTGAAGTGAAATGAGGTATCCACATTCAAATTTTTGGATCTGCCAATGCGCATACATTTTTCATTGCTGGGAAAGGGCAATATCCACTTCGAAGTCATTCTTGGTATGCAGCACCATAGGGTTGACGTGAAATTCGTCCAAGGTTTGGGGAGGGGGGCTGCCTCCACCCGGCGGCTCCTAAGAGGGACGTTGCCCCTCCCACCCCCACCAGGTGGTCCCCACAGCCATCGTTGGGGAGGGGCTTTAGCCTCCACTCAGTGGTTCCTGTGGCCATGGTTGGGCATCCGTCACAATATCACGAACGGCGGTCGAGTTGTCCGGCAGGCAATGAATGGGCACTGCTGTCAACGTATGTCAACGAGTTCAGCACACGATAAGCAAGCCGCCGAGGCATGTACATTAAAGATGTCACGCCTTTGCTCGGCACAGTTCGCACGCGGGACAAAAATCACCTGCCGGGAAATAGCATACGTTTTGCATGCTTAGTTTTGTGCTTAGCGGGGTATTTTGACGCTTCGGTGTGAACACGTCCCAAAGCTGAAGCAAAATTGCGCCTCTGAACATTGCTTGCCCAGCTAGTTAGCATGCCGTCATAATCAGACAACTACAGTCGTATTGCACTCATCAGGACTGCAAGCTGTTTTAGAGCATTATCCACGCCTCGTCTCGCCCGCGTTTGATGAGTGGGCGCGCGTGAATGCATATCGCCCACTCCGGATAAGCCCTCGTAATAACTACGAACCGCGCCATTATCCGGTCCTGATAAGACTGCCGGTTTCCCGGTGTCGGCCGACCCTCCCGGCGGCGGCGACAATGGCCCCCGGCCCGTGTCGACGATCAACAGCGTAGACGCGGATCGGCCGTCCGGCCGTCAGAGGGGGACCGGTGACGATGATCTGACACCCAGCCGCGCGCGGTCGGCCAGGTCACTGGAGCGGCCGGGGTCACCTCTCGAGCCTCACCAGCCGGCTGGGTGTGACGGCCACGTCACTGGGGCGGCCGGGGTCACCTCTCGAGCCTCACCAGCCGGCTGGGTGTGACGGCCACGTCACTGGGGCGGCCGGGGTCACCTCTCGAGCCTCACCAGCCGGCTGGTGTGACGGAGTGATGCGAGCTACCACGTCACTGGGGCGGCCGGGGTCACCTCTCGAGCCTCACCAGCCGGCTGGGTGTGACGGCCACGTCACTGGGGCGGCCGGGGTCACCTCTCGAGCCTCACCAGCCGGCTGGGTGTGACGGCCACGTCACTGGGGCGGCCGGGGTCACCTCTCGAGCCTCACCAGCCGGCTGGGTGTGCGGCCACGTCACTGGGGCGGCCAGGGTCACCTCTCGAGCCTCACCAGCCGGCTGGGTGTGACGGCCACGTCACTGGGGCGGCCAGGGTCACCTACCGAGCCTCACCAGCCGGCTGGGTGTGACGGCCACGTCACTGGGGCGGCCGGGGTCACCTACCGAGCCTCACCAGCCGGCTGGGCGTGACGGCCGCGTTATGGCAGTGCCCCCCCCACGGGCTGCGTCCGGTCGCTCGGCAAGTGCCAGCTGTCTCGGCGGCTGCTTTGTGCTCACTGGAGTCATTTGGGGGCTTTGCTTTTGTGCCGCCGCGTTGAGCCTCGTTGAATGCTCTGTAGTGTGCGGAAGCACTGACACGGCGCATTGTTCGAGCTCGGCTCGATGCAATCAGAAATAGTTTTAAGCAGACAAGAGTCACAACTCTCTGTCCGATCCCGTCACATCATGACAGGGTGAGTGCAGCGGAGCCTCGCTGTATTTCCAGCGGCAGGATATCGACGCGCTACAGCTGCTGAGCCGATGGTGTCCATAAATTAAGCAATTAAACGGGATACTCTATGTCAGCTTACGTCGTACGCACGCCATGTTCGTCATCACACGAAATCGCTCAGCGCTGTTTCCATCGCAAGTTTTCTTTTGTTACCTTGTCTGACTCAGCAAGCCGTTGCGTTTATTGTTCGACCGGGCAAACACCGTCGGTGCAACGTCGTCGATGACACCGTCGTCGAAGCTTGCATCATGGGCTTTCACAACCATATCGCCACTCAGGTACAGCCATGACATTGCATGGAGTAGACACAGATTGGCAGAGGCCACAGACGACTTGGTAAGGTAAGGTGACATATGATTTACTTGACTGACAAGTTCATATTTGGAGATATTCAATTCTAAGCAGGGCTATATTTTCTGATTATAGTTCGGATGTTTCAACTATGTTTTCATTATTTTGGGGAGTGTAAATCGTCAGATGGATCGGAATAGAATGTACTGAAATGTGCACGTTCAGTATGAACACAAATTAATGTTGGGAAAGAAGAAAAGTTCCTTTAGATCACAGTTGAGGAATTATAGTTTCTAAATGTCGGCAAAGTATGTGCATTATCATTAAGGCTGTAGAATCTCTGGCTGCTGCAGCAAAAAAAAAACAATCCAATAAATTCCCTGTTTTCAGCACTGGTATGTACAAAGTTCACGTTGGATGCCGAATTGTCAAGCATGCCAGAGAGCATCCGCTAGCACAAATTACGCCCCGAAATGGCCTCCAGTTTTAAATGAGGCGCTTCACAGCACAGCAGTCTTCACCCTCTAATTGCAAGCGTGTTGCTCGTTGCCACGCAGCCAGCCGAGACCGCCAAATACTCTGCCAGGCGAGATCGGTCATGTGTCGATGCTGATGCCGATGCCACGTCTACTGCTGCCAGCATTGCCACGCACCATGGCTACCACAGACTCGAATGTTCCTAACAAAACGGCTCTGAGACATCATTGGTGCAAGTGGAACCACTCTAAGGTGGGTTCATGTTGCGTCAATGCTTGGCAGCATCTTACATTCCCAAAGTTCCCACAATATTAAAAGAGTCCTATAGTGGTGATCAATGACGATCCAGTGCCGTCGCCACGAAATACTTCCAGTGGGGGAGGTGCAACGTTGAAAGGGGGCCTCCTGCTCCCCGAAAGGGGCCTCCTGCTCTCCGAAAGAGGGCCTACTATTGTTTCGTAGGCTCTTGGTATGGTTCAAGAATGGTAAACATTATTTCATATTGATCTCTTGTCCGTTCTTGTCATGGTGCGTCATTTACGCAGACAGCAATAACAATTTTTTTTTCCGCTGAGAACTGAGCCACACCAGGGTATAAATAGATAAATGTGGATAAATGCCTAAGTGCCAAAACAAACCAATGTCTTAATGCTTTCTTGACCATACAAATATTTCCACTGGCCTCTAGATTCCAGCGAGCTTGCGGGGCTGGTGCTGAATATATCTTAAAGATATCTCCCTTTGATCAACCCACTTCTATGTCCACGAAGTTATACTGAATATAGTATAACTCCACTGAATATAGTTTTATTCATGAGTGTAACCACGGATTCGAAATTAGGGGGGGGGGACAAATCAGGGACGCGGTAGGTTTGGACAGGATAGAGGGGAAAATTATTGGAATTCAGCAACTTTTTCAATATCATTTTCAGCCATTTTAATTCAATTTCAATGTATTACAATTTTTCAGATTTACTCTTCATAAAAGGATATTTGTTAAAGGATGTCAAGCTTCACTTCTTACCACTGCTTATGAACATTTACCTTCATGTCGTATGAGTTGAACCCGATTTCACGATCACCATACAGCAATGCTGTATGTCAAACGTTGCCCCTTGTAGCAGGAAATCCACAAAATATTAGACGATGGTTTTATGGTAGAAAACATGGACCTAAGATTATCTTTCCCATGTTTTCCTGTTTTACTGGCACATTTTTCGATGCAATGACAACCAGGGTGGACAAAGGGTGTGGCACCGAGGGCATGTACCCCCCACGTGGAAGGTGGCGTCCCCCAGGGCAGGAAAATGCGTCCCTCTGAAAAAGTTCCAGTGTACCCGCTCGAATTTTTCAGCCTGAGGCGAAATAAAAATAAAAATAAAATGGCCGAGTTTTTCAGGAAAATCTGAGTGCATCTCGCTACCTCGAATTTTGCATCCAGAGACGCCCCTCCAGGTGCTTTCGCAGTGGCGCCGCTCAAAAGAAGTGACGCCCCTCCAGACAAGTGCCCCCATGACAAATGGTGGATCTACCCCTGATTACAAGGGGTAGATCCTATTACAGGTACAAGGGGCTCTCTCGCGGTTAGGAGCTCCGGCTAGTCGGCTAGTTGTAATATTGTACTCATTCACGTGTGGCTTCTCTGGAAAAATTAAAACTTCCGTTGAACCATCAAGAGGAAAGCGGCAATTTGAAGAAAAAAAGTTTTATATTGTGTATGTCCGGAGCAGCAATGTGGCAGTGTAAATTGAAAGCCAGCGATGAGAGCACCGTCCAATCAGATTATGACGGATTTTGGGGGGAGCCCCTAGTCACATGGGATGCGAGTGCTAGCTATCAAAACGGCTTTAAACAAAAATATATTTGACCCTCCTATTCCTATTGCACTCAATCATTGTACACACGCCGGACCTCCGACACTTTTGACACCCACATAATTCAAATTGAAACTACAACCTCAAAACGTGAGAACTCTGAAAATTAAACGAACCCTTGACCTTGGGCCATGATCCGACATGTCCCGGGTTGAAATGTTACTCGAGGGTTGCCCACGGGCATTCTCTTGATGCCAAGCATGATTAGCTTTGGGAGAAGACAAAGAAACGCGGGGCGATCGAAGAAATGAGGTCCACCTTTGACTTTTAAAATTAATGTGATTTCTGAACAACTTGCTAGAGTACCATTGCCATGTCCCGGTTTGAAATGTTACTCAAAGTGCACCACGGGCTATTGCTTGATACAAAATATGGATAGGTTAGGACGAAGAAGAAAAAGTGAGGCGATCAAAGAAATCGGCTTGACCTTTGACCTTATAAATTAGTTATATTGGGTAACGTCCTAATACGGCACAAGTCACGTCGAATGACACCCACTTGGTGCAAATTGAACACATAGCGACGAATCGCGAGGATATAAAATCAAAACTATCCTTTGACCATGAGGTTTGACCTTGACATATCCAGGTTTAAAATGTTCCTTGAGGGTTCACCATTGCCTGTCACTTGACATACATTGATTACGATTGTCTCCCTGTCGACATGAGTGTCCATTCGTTGTCACGAATGACATCCATTTTCTGCAAATTGAAGCCATAGCGACGAAACGCGATGGCATCGAAGAACTCAATGATACCTTTGACTTTGACATGTCCCGGTTTGAAATGGAGCTGGGTAGGCTTGGGCGAAAAGCACCAAAAAATGTGAGGCGACTGAAGGAATCAGCTTGAATTTTGACCCGTCCAAATTATTTCGAAATATCGCCTTTCTGATAATGTACAAGACACCACGAATGACACAACACGGATGACACAACACGAATGACATCCATGTTTTTGCAAATTGAAGCCATAGCGACACAAAGCGATAACATCGAGGAACTTAATGAAATCTTTGACCTTGATATGTTCCGGTTTGAAATGTTGCTCGAGTGTTCGCCACAGGTTATCGCTTCATGCCAAATTTGGATAAGTTTGAGAGAAAACGAAAGAATCGGCGATCGAAGTATCAGCTTGGCCTTTGTCCTTGACAACTAATTCGTTTGCTCAGCTTTCTGATACTGCATAGCAAGAGAAGTCGAGTGACGCTCATTTGATAGAAGTTGAAGCAATAGCAACCGAACCTTGCGTTCGGTCGAAATCGCTTCAATATCGCCATCTAATAAATGAAGGTAACCTCTGACCTACATATTTGACCTTGATATGCCTTGAGAACGCATGTCAAGGTATGTATAGTTAGGTTAGGTTAGGATAGGTTAGGTTAGGTTAGGTTAGGTTAGGTTAGGTTAGGTTAGGTTAGGTTAGGTTAGGTTAGGTTAGGTTAGGTTAGGTTAGGTTAGGTTAGGTTAGGTTAGGTTAGGTTAGGTTAGGTTAGGTTAGAATAGGTTAGGTTAGGTTAGGTTAGGTTACGGTGAAGGCAACCGCCGCCTATTCATTTCAAATATACCGCCTTGAAATGTTGCAATATGGTTCACCACAGGCTATACTGCAAGGCGACGGAAGAACCTGGCATATATTGGAGGCGACCGAAGAAACTGGCTTACGTTGAACCTTAACCGCTAAAGTGATACCTTTGCAACCCTGGGGACCTCCTTTGGAATCCTGGGCCTCCTTTGCAGTCCTGGGGGGCTTCCTTTGTAATCATGGGGTCTCCCTCGAATCTTGGGGCCTCCGTGCCAATTATTGGCACTCTTTATTTCCAGGGCCTCCCATCCTCTCCTGAATGACTCCTTTTCAAATTAGAGGCCTCCTCTCGCGTCTGTGTCTGGAGCCTCATTATCGTCTGATCTGGGTGCTTCTGTGTCGGTCCCAAATATTATCTCCTTGAGTCCTCTTCTTCCAAAATATGGGCCTCATCTGGCTGATCTCAGTGACCTCTCATTCCCGCAGAGACCTTTTTGCCCATATTGGGACTCCCTCTTGCGTCCGGAGAAATATCTCACATCATTCTTTATTTTCTATTGTAGGGCCTCCTTTTCCACATTGGGTGCCTCATTTCCAAATTCAAAATATCCTGCCACCCATCAGAAGCCTTCTTGTCCAACCTGGGTGCCATTCTGCCCGTCTCGGTGGCATCCTTTTCGCCATGGGGGCCTCCTCCAAATCTCTGTTGTACGTCTCTTTTTATGACCTGATAAGATTTGCCGGGAGCCTGGTTGCCAGTCTTGGGGCCTCTTTGACAGCATGATCATCCGTCTCGTCTGCCTACTTGCTCACCATTTTTCCTCTGCATTTCCGGATAGGGGCCTCCTCAAATTCTAGGGGGCGGCGCCCACAGTCTCACGGCAGGAGAGGCGACTGTCCCCTCTGCCCCTCCCCCAGTGGCGACGCCCCTGTGACGATCATGATGAAATTGTCTGGCATTAATAACAGCAGACGTTGTAGCAGACGACAGACGATTGAAAAACAATGAATGTAAGGAAAATGCATTTACGTCTGATATGTGCATGGAAATACACGCATGTAAGCATACGTTTACGCATATGTACGTACGACATACGCAAACGCAGATACACGTAACCATATCTTTACGTAAGCTCAAATGTACGAAAGTGTACCGGAGCACAAATGTATGCACGTGTGCACCAATGTACGTTTGTGCAAGGGCACGTACGTGCAAACATGTCCATAACAAATGTTTGTAAGAGCACAAGCGCACCAATAAAGCTTCGTGAGTCCGCATGTTTATGGTCGGTGGAACCTAAAGCACAAATAACAACCATGTGTGGACTTAGGACAAAGGACGTACGGCAGATGCACTCAAGCAATCGCATGGACGAAAATGCAAAATGAGGTTATCCAACAACTGTATTCAAGATTAAGTATGCGTAAGCAGGTGAACTTAAACAATTGTAAACAACAAACAATTGAACTTAAACAATTAAACAATTAAACAAATGAATATTTACTTGAGAGTAAATGCCCGCATCCTAGAAGTAACTTAAGTGTAGGTGTACCGAAGTAACCCAAGGTTTATATAAATGTGCATTAAAAAATTGACGGATGGCAAACGGTGCTTACGCTTTATGTAGATCAGACAGAGTACATATGGCAGATGCGCTCATATGACATGTACGGAAGTACAATTAAAGTTCGCGAAGAAGTGCACGTAAGATGAAGGGCATGTAAACGGCGAGAGGGGAAGAGGGACTGGTAGATCAGGGGCGAAGAGGTTGGCTGGGTAAAACGGTTTTCGCGGTTGAAACACCGGCTCAAGTCAGTTCCAGGGAGTTCCTCCTAAGACCAGAGCAAGGTCAGCAAGGCCATGTCTTGTGGGCGGAGACGGACAGGGAGTGAAGCCACGCTAGTGAGAGACATTGGTGGGGGCTGGGCTGGTCAGCATTGTCATCTGAGCAAAGGGCGTGACACCAAGACTTCAATACATGGCCATAGACTTTTCCCCGGTCCCAGCATTGGTCCAGCACTAAGCCACCAGCCGACTGCCGTTGACGACTCAGTGATCGGCTCCACGCCAACTTGTATCCCCAGGTGGCTCCAGCCCATCTGTCTACGGCTCAGAAGATGAGCTGGGGCCGGCTGGCGTCCAGTTCCGGACTCAGCAGCGTATCCGGTCGGTCCTGTTACGTGCCACTACCGGTGGCACGTGCCATGATGTGCCACGTGCTAACGCCGGCCCTGATCTGGCCGACCGGCGGAACCAATTCTGGTATGTGAGAAGTCAACGTGCCAGGATCTGACTGGTGGCAAGGCTGAGACCAAAGCCGTATATTTACGCTGGTGTACATTTGTCTTGCGCACGTTTGCATTTGCGTGCGAACGTGCGCACATTTCCACTTGCACACGTACGCACATTTCCACTTGTCGTACGCACATTTCCACTTGCAAACATTTGTTTCCGTGCATATCCGAGTGTGCATCTGCCATACTTATCTTTGCTTCATGGGCTACGCAGCTACGCAGCCAGCTGTCTGCAGTCATACACTAAATCTGGCATGGCTAAAAGATGGATATTTGTTGTTTTAGTTACTAATTCGCTAATTATTTTAAGTGGGTTATTTATTGTTCGTGAACGGCTGATACGTCCCCGGTGCCATCTGTGCTAAACATCGGACTTAACGAAGTTGCCCATCCCCGTGTGCACAAGCTCAATATCAGGGAGCCACACAGGCAAAGTCTGCATTTATTCGACAATGCGTAATAAAATGTCATCCGTGGCCGAGATTCTGCGAAACGTCGTGCAACAAACACCATGTCTGAATCTATCGCAGCACGTATGACAGCGCGGACGCCTTCTGAAACGCGCCGCGACCGCCATTCCCGGCAGCTCATCGTCGTCTTTACGGCGTCGTGCCCACGGCTCGTATACCACGGTTCCTGAGCTCGGCTCGAGAGCGGCCCGAGCAGGCGTCGGCGCCGGACGTGGCGCGGCCTGTCGCCCGTCCAGTTGGTATGCACCCGAGCCGGCTCTGCGGCTCATAACAGGGCGACGTCCAGTCGTACTGGCTGTCGGCCCCGTCTCCCGCGGGTGGACTGATGCCGGCCGCGGCCGCCGCACGGCCATGCGGCGCGCGTGAACGAGCCGCTCTGTTCTCGCCGCGTGGGGATATTTGACACACGGAATTGTGGCATGGACTGAGCGTTCAGACTCCACGCTCCGTGCCTTGAATGATGTGGGGATGAACAAGGCGTGCAATATAGCAGTTGGATTAGCATCAAAGACACAAAGGGTGATAGTCAATTTTAAATTTGGGTGCTGTGCGACTTCTTAAAATGTCTGTTTAACGTAACTCTTTCATTGACGTAACAAATCTCTAGCGGATGGCACTTTGCCACTGCTAAAGGCAAAATAAAAATAATAAACATCTTAATGTTTAGGGCAAGCAAATTCCGGTTTTCACAGGGATATTTGCCCTTTTTACTACGGAATATCAAAAAGTCAGCTGTGCTGTTCTTAACTGAGCGTTCATTTTCTCACTATGCCTTTTTTCAAACGCTGCACTTCTTGTTTTGTTTTCCTTTCCTCGTATTTGGTGTGCTAAAGAGCTAACCAATACAAAATGATATCGGAATCACCGTTGTAGGTTGTTGAGCTTGTTGAGGTTTCGCCTCAGAAACCCATTGACATTCTCAAGAAATCGAAATTGTGGTACCTTCTATTGGAATCATACCTGGATATATAGGCGCATGGTATAGCTATTCATCTCAGCGAACACGTCGTTTGTAATTCCTGCGAATTACAAACGACGTGTTCGCCTTACGGATTAGTAATAGCAAGCCAAGTCTTGTGTTGACAACTGGGTAAAGCGACTGTTGGGACGATTTTTGGAGGGAAGTACTGCTTGCTTTAGGTGGGCTTCATCTTAACAAGTAGGGAATAGAACCACTAAATAGTAAATGACAACTGAGCTCCTGCTCAGTTGTCCCGGGAACGACAACTAGGAAAGTCATCAGTGGGGATGGGGGTGAAGCTCAACACATAAATGGTATGGCTGTGAAAGAAAAAGTATAACTCATGGTTATGGCATTGGTCAGGGAACTTCAGTCTATTTTTCCCATCTCATAGTATCCTCCATTTAAAAGGCAACTCCAGATCCCCTGTGGCTCATATTAAGCCTGAAACCTTTATGTCCTTTATGGCTTCACAAGTGCGCAAAAAACATGTTCGCCGATTAGATTAAACCAAGCCCGTGCACCAGAATCTGTCGGGCCTCCCTTTTCCGCGCCGTCGTCAACTACGGTCACAATTAAGGTTGCTTTCATTTTTGTGCCTCCCAGGCTCCAGACGTCACCCGGCTACGGCTTGTCAATCAAGGCAATCGGGTCTGTCGAAGCTTAATTTGGCGCATTTCACGCGTGGCGAGTCGCAGTTGACGAATAGGGCGGCCGCCGGGGGCGGGCACAATACGCGCGCCGCGACCGGGGCCGCCGCCAAATTATAATCAATACGTCGCGGCCGACGTGCGTTGAGAAGCGATGATTTTTCACCGGCCGGCACCTCCCCGGCCGTTCTCGGCCGCCCTGCCCCTGGCTGTCGCACACACGTGCCGTCCAGGGAAGCCTGGGGAGCGTGCGGCCGGCGGGATATACAGCGGGGAGGTGTGCGGAATAAGGCGGGAGGGATATGGAATGGAGACAAATAAACATCGCGACGTGAAATATCGCGATGTGAGACATTCGTCGAGGTGGGACGTACGGTGGGGAGGAACAAATAGTGGGGTAGGCCATGCGGTTGGAGATGTGGCATGAGCTTGGGTCGGACATGCGGTGGCAGATAGGGAACGCGATGGGGTGGGTATATGCGGTGAATTTGAACATGCGGTAGTGTGAGACATACGATGCTGGAATACGAAAATACGGTGGGGGTGAGGAATGCAGCGGGAGTCAATCCTGCGGCGAGAAGGGACATACGATGGGGTGAGACATACGGCTGGGTGGGGAGTATGACGGGGAGGGGAGAAGGGGAGGGTGCGACGTGCGGTGAGGGCGGGGACTTTTGTTGGGTGAGAGTGCCAATGTGAGGCGAGCTGGACATACAATAAGGAAATGTAAACAGTGGGATGGGACATAATGCAGGGCTGGATGGGGAAAAACAACCAATAAGGTGAGACATGTCGGAGTAGGACATGTGGTAGGGTGAGACATGCGAGATGATACACAAGGTGAGATGGGACATATGATGGAAGAAGCAACCAGTTTGGTGGGGAATGCAGCGGGGGATGGGAAATGCGGATAAGCGACGAGATAAAACTTATGGCGGGGTGGGAAATGTGATGGCAGGAACAAGTAGTTCGGTGTGACATCCGGGTGGGGTGGGACATACAGTGGAGGAAGGTATATGATGGGGTGAGACATGCGGCGGGGTGGGACATTGGATGGCAAGAAGAAGACACAAACGGAGGTGCGGCACATGCGGCGTGAGTGGGGAATGCGGAGGGTGGGACGTACAGTGGTGTCAAACATACGATGTGGTGGGACATACGATGGCGACGAGACACATGGCTTGGTCGGACTTTGGATTGGGAGGAACAAACGTGAGGGTGGGACCACGGTGGGATGGAAAATATGGCAAGGCAAGGCAGTCATATGCGTGCCTTAGGTGTTGTCGGGATGGATACTTAAAATGTTTTAATTCTTCTGTCAGCATGCATTCTTTGTTACTTGCCTGTCATACTATTCATTCATTGGCTCGCCACAACATTGGCTATGTACACGCCTAACGTCACGATAATGGAAGTTACAGACCAGCTGTACGCACGGGACGTAGTTGGCTGCTTAGTTCTATTCTTAGCAGAATTACGTCATATAGCTAATCACTTAACATATTCGTGGTTCATGATCTGAAGATGAAACTAATGTTTTGAACTGAATCAAGCCAACTGATTCCAACATGGGCGCTCAGCTGAGCGCCTCGAAGGGAAAGAACAACATGACAACAGGTTCGACGACAAGCAAACGCCCTTGCTTGCGGGAAGCGAGCAAGGGCGTTGCGACGGGAAAAGCGCGCCCTTCCCAGGTGCGCCCACACGGTCTGCACACAGGCACCTGTACTATACCACATCTATACCACCTGAGTCTGGAAATGGCCAGCAGTACCACGCCACCTGAGGCGCGAAATGGCCAGCAGTACCGCGCCACATAAGGCGCGAATAATGGCCAGCAGTACCGCGCCACCTGAGCAGGGGTGTCGATTTTTGAAAAATATGGGGGGGGGGAGCGAAGTACAAACGCACCCCCCCCCCCCCCTCCCCCCAAAAAAAATAACTCATCGGAATTCGCCCACTATATTTTCGGATCTCAGAAATTCTGAGTTTGCATTCCTACCATGTGTATGTTTATGTTTATTCAGCATCCTCACCAACGGGGAAAGTCGTCCCATAACTGATCAAGTCACATAATTAAAAGAGCAGTGCACAGTACATGTCAGCATAACAGCTCTGAGTACTGCATGCAACTGCAGTGGCATGCAGTGGGCTCGGATCTATCGTCACCGTCACCGTCACCGTCACCGTCACCGTCACCGTCACCGTCACCGTCACCGTCACCGTCACCGTCACCGTCACCGTCACCGTCACCGTCACCGTCACCGTCGCTCTCCTCCCCTCACTCCACACACCAACAAGCACACCGGCTTAAATACAAATACTTCAGCGATCAGATGCCGGCTAAAACACACCGGCCTTGATGGAGTATCGGAGCACAGCAGACCTGAACGGTGGTGACGATGGGTGAAAGTATTTCCTTGTTGCTTAACGTTAGGGAGGGGCGAAGCCAAAGTTGTGATGGGGCGAGTTCAAGATCGTGGAAAGAATACAGCAGCCACAAAAACAGAGACATCGGAAACAATGTCCTCTGATTAATCATGTGCGTTGGTGTCAGTATCAAATATTCAAATATTCAAATATTCGTGAAATAGGGTGGGAATATTGCCTTCTGAATACTCAATCAACATCCTTCTCCAAGAAGTATCGACATCCCGCTCCTTGATGCATGCTTATGAAGTCTTCGCGTCTCCTTTCTAACAGTATCTCGTTTACATGTAGCTTGTGTATGTTCTCGATAAGGAATGTGCAATGTGCAAAATTTTGGAAAGTGGGAATAATGGCAGAGTCAAAACATTTTTCAAATCGGCGGAATTGGTATGATCCCCCGCCCCCATGTGTCTATTTTTTCAACCATTTCGCTTTTTCGGTGCTACAGCCATATGTTAAGGCATATGGCTGGGGCCTCGGCCCTGCCACGTTTTGCGAAACTCTGTAAATTTTAGAGGGCACGGTGCATTTTCGGCCTCCCGTTGTGCTCTTAGGGTTCCGCTGTATTTAAATGAGGCGTTTACTTTTCGCACATGTGTTGAAACCCCAGCACAACCTTGGCTCCTCCGGTATAATTCATTGGGATCCCAGCGTGACTTTTCTGGCCCAGGTGTGTAATTTCGGGGGGCCCGGAGCAGTTTTCTGGGTTCCACGATCATTTTTATGACTTCTGAATTATTTAAAGTCCGAGTCCCGGCCTGATTTTTTGGGCACCAGACGCTATATCTTTGTGTCTCACTGCGATTTTTTCGAGCTCCGGTACGCCATTATCTCGAGACCGTATGCAAATTTTGGAGGAATCTGTTGGTACGTTTGGAGCTCTGGAGAGATGTTCCGGACTCGGACGTACGTTTTTCGGAATCTCTCCTTATTTTAGAAGGCATCGGATTACTTTTTATTGAGTTCAGGTGTGGTTTTTGGGACTATGCTGTGTCTGCACAGGGGAATTTGTCATGCCCGACCCATTTTTTTGGTACTACCACCGGAATTCTGGGTCCAGTACGTGATATTTGTGGATATAGTCGCGTGTTCTCGGGGGGGGGGGGGGGTTGTAATTAGCTGCGCCGCCACAGCGCGATTTTGGTGAACCCCGGTGCACATTTTCGTGGGCCTGGTAAGTTGTAAGGCGCTCGGCGTATTCACTTTCAGCCCACTACACGAATTCTGGGGCCCCGACGCGGATGCATCGGGCCCAGCGCGATTTTTTTTGGGAACCGGCGTGATTCGGTAAATTTTGGAGGGCTTGATTTTGGAGCCTACCCATTCAGTATGGGGTGGGCGGGGTGGCATTTTCCTTTTCGAACGCCACTGCGGCTGCTCGACGTGGTTTTTTCTTCGCAAATGGCACCATCGAGAGTAGAAAGGCCACAGCGTGATTTTCGTTTTGGGGCCACAGCGTGATTTTCAGGGGCCTAGATGGAAGCTTTTGAGTCCCCAGCGTTATTATCAGGGGCCCCTGCGCGACTTTTGGGGACACCCAATGTGATTTTTGCTGAGACCAAGCGGAATTTTTATGGAGCAAGTCGCATGGTTCGCATGGTTGGAGTTGAAGGTGGATGGAGCAGCACTGTGAAGGACATAACATATGGTTCAAAGGGCTTCTATATTCAAAGGAATACACTTTCTTCATCCGCTTCAAACATGATACAATGAAGCACTGTCACCGAATTTAAACACGAAAAAAGAGTGAGCCACCTGCTGTTTTTAATGTTATTGAAGTGAATTTGTTGTCTTGTTAGTGAACTGACCACTCATATGACGGTATATAAGTTCATTAACTTCGCCTCCTTCCATCATGCAAACTTGTCATTTTCCAATGATATGAATAAGATGCATTCAAGTTACATCAGAAATCGTCAGAATAACTTACTACCCACAAACCGGTGTATTTGTGAATTCATCATGGATGGCGATGAATTTATAATGTTTCTCAACACATATGATGTAGATCTGACCTGCAAATGGGCAACTGAGTAAATGTTGTCAGCCCAGGAATCCATTCCTGAAAAAATAGCACTTTCAACATGCTCTTGTGAAGCAATAAGTGCAATGCTCTCATCACGTGCACCATGTAGCACAAAAAGAGTCTAAGATCTAAGGTCTACCTTAGACTAATTGCAGTCTAAGGTAACCACCAAAAAAGTTGTGCACCCATTTTACCTCCATGAATCATTCAAAGGTTTCGCCGACTTATATTAGGCCAGGCTTTTGTTGTAAGATAAGGTTTTTCCCTTAAAAATAACGTTTCCTTTGTTCAAAAACAGTTCAAGCTAGATTAGGCTAGGAAAATTTTTACTCTGTGAATGTTTGTGAACAGAAAGATGTTAGGAAATTGTCCATTAGAAAATAATTTTATTTCATGCATGGAAGGCTAGGCTAGATTAAGTAAGGTTATGTTACATCTTCTTTTTCTTTCTCTGAACATAATTTTTCATTACTATTACTATTACTAATATTTTTTATTTTTTTATTTATTAATTTTTAATTTATTAATTTTTCATATATTACTCAAATCCAAGGCCCTTTTTCGGAGTCGTGTTGCCTCCCTATTGAAAAGTATGCATGTGCAGAGGAAATGAGTGGTTGCATCGTGTCCAGCACGTTAAGGAGATTACCGTAAACTGAAGAAAAAATACCTAACAAGCCAGACATTATTGCAGTTTAAGGTAACCACCAGACAAGTTCTATACACATTTTACCTACATGAAGCATACAAAGTAATGAGGGTTGGTTATGTCAGGTCAGGTTAGGTTAGGTTAGGCCTTTTAAGTTCAAAATAATTCAGAAAATTCCTGCAAAATTTTAGAAAAACAATTAATTCCTTGCATGGGAAGTTGGGCCGGGATATGTAAGGTTATCTTACATAATTTTTAAACTTTGTTTTTATGCTATATAACCTTTTGGGTGCTATTTATACTTCACGTTGGAAAGTATGCACTCCAAGTCAGGACGATAAATTTGCGCTTTTAGGTGTTTCATTAATTTTTTTTCATATATATTTTAAATGCAATGTTTAGGAATGTGACTAAGATGATTGCATCACACATTGTCTGTGCAAATTTTTTTATTTTAACGTTGTGAGCAAAATAACACAAAAATTGGCTTTGAGTTAGGTACCATAGCATAAAAGCATAAAAGCATAAAAGCATTAAAGGTGTAAGATAAATTAGCTTAACTTCAGTCTAACCTGCCTTTGGAGAAAACAATTCTAAAAACAAAACTGAAAAAATATCGGGCAATTTATTTCCTTCAAGTAAAAAAAAGAAAAACCTAACCAAACCTAGCCAAACCAGAAATATTGTGCTTTAAGGTGGTAACGAGACAATTTTATAGACACATTTGCCTCGATAACGCAAGCAATTGACTAGGTTTGGTTAGGTCAGGTTAGTTTAGGTGTTTTAAGTTTGATTTTTTTGCTAAAATCTCCACAAAATTCAACAGAAAATGATCCTCCAGAAAGAAAATCCACTCCTATTTGTATTTTTCACGCAATTTTGAATTTTGCAGCAAGAGGTGGAAAGTCAATCCACTATCGAAACGAAATCTTTCATTTTAGTACAAAATGAGCTGCTTGGTGCTATCTAAGTTTTCTAAGTAGCATGTCATTTTCAATTGTTTCCTTTAGCTTTTCTATCAGCACAAAATGTCATAGGTTATTGGGGGACCCAAATCAACATTCAGGGGGCCAATATCAACATTTGTGGGGCCATGGCCCCCACAAAATGCTACAAATCGACGCCCCTGCACCTGAGTCTGGAAATGGCCAGAAGTACCACGCCACCTGGCCAGCAGTACCACGCCACCTGAGGCGCGAAATGGCCAGCAATATCCTGCCACAAAACACAGCCCAGTGCGCCAGCATGAGCTCCTCTACTCGGGATAAGGCCAAATGTCCGCCGAACTGCACATCTGGTGTTGGTCGTGACAGATGTCCTCATGAATACACATCGCCACTTCACAAGCACAGGCGCATATCATAGAAGGCTAGCTTAGGTTTAGGTCCACCATCCATCGGCTACTCCAGCTCTTAGACAGCTCTCCGAAACACCTTCATTGTTGAGAGGAGATCCCTCAATACCAATTTTTGGTCTCTAAAATTCGTCAGGGGAGACGTTGCAGATCCCTTATGGACACAACCGCTGGCTGGTGGAGCGGGTTGACATGACCTTGAGTTACCATCATCGGCTAGTGGAGCGAATGGACATGACCTTGGGATACCACCACTGGCCGGTAGAGAAGACGGACATGACCTTGGGACACCGCGGCCGGCTAGTGGAGCGGATGGACATGACCTTGGAATACAACCGCTCGTTGGTGGAGTGGGTTGACATGATCCTGGTTTACTACTGCCGGCTGGTGGAGCGGCTCTTGGGATACCATCGCCCTTCTAGGCAGGGGAGGCTTGAAATTGCATTGCCGTCTCAGGGATATGCCAATAGTGGCAACCAAGGCCAAATAGAAGCCCAAAGTTAGCAAATAGGGATAGCAGTAGTTCAGGGAGGCAGGGAGGCAGAGTTCATCCAGTGAGCTCCTCTGTATGAAAAAGCCAAAGGCTAAACATATGTTAAACATGGAACATATGTTAAGTGTATGATGCTTGATGCTCAGAATATTCGATCCAAATTTCATGAGTGTTATGCTGCTGAGGAGAAACCATACTTTGTTTGCATTATGGAGGCATGGGTCAGTGAGGGGTATTTTGGAGATAACTTGCAGGACTATGACATACAGGGATATAATATGTTTTCGTGCAATAGGGGTCCAACAGTGAAAGGGGATGTATAATGATCTATGTGAATAGCTTATTCAGTTCTCAAATAGTAGCAGGCGGGGAAAGCAATTTGCATATGGAGTCCATTTGTAGCTGTGGGAAAAGGCAACAGCAATAAACTCAGGATAGGAGCTTTCTACCGATCAGGAACCCTGCCACATTCTCAGCATTCTCATTCTCTCACACATTCTCAGTTTGATAAGGTGATTTGTGAGGAAATCACCAGAAACTTTCAGAGGAAGTGCCTTATTCTTCGTGACTTTAATCTAAAAAGATATGAAAATGTTGGTGTGGGCTTGCATCATGCAGAATGTGTAGGAAATGCCATCAAGAGTACCTGTTCTCACACCAGTTTGTAACGGAACCTACCAGGCATGGCTCATTCTTGGACCTTGTACTCTCGGGTTTAAGTGACTTGGTTCAAGACGCTGCAGGAGAAACTCTGGGAAGAAGTGACCCTAACATGATTCAAGGCACATGTAGTGAGAACTATAAAGGATAATTTGGTAAAGGTTCCTAATTTCAGCAGAGGAGACCTTGACTGCATGCGAGCGGCTTTAAGTGCCATGGGATGGGAAGAATAATTTTCCAATTTAAATGCCTGTGAAATGTTGGGAAAGTTCAAATCTTACTTGATTAGACAAATGCAAAGGCAGGGTAGGAAAGCCAGCATGGCTTACACCAGACTTGATAAAAGCAACTAAGGCTAAGGAAGTTGCACGAAGTGTTTAAAGAAGCTTCACATGTCGTAAATCTAAGGTCGTGTCGAAAAGCTAGAGACACTGTGAAGCAAAAAACCCGAGCAGCAAAGCGAGCAAAAGAACTGGACTTGGCTAGGAACTGAGGACAGCAAAAGGTTCTTTAGTTTCTAAAACCTGAGTAAAGTTAAAGTAAAGTAAAGTAATTGGTCCACTGGAAGTAAATGGGACTATATTAAGTAAGGGTAAGGATAGCTGAGCTGAGCAAGCAGATTAAATCAGTGTTTACTGATTAAGATATGACTAATCTGACGACCGCACACCAAAGTTTAGTGACATATGATCGGATAAATATTGTTGATTTCATTGATAGTGATGTTATTTTCAATCATATCAGTGAAATAAAGCCAAATAAGGGAGCAGGACCTGATGAAAAATCACTTCCCTAGTCTGCAAGGTCTCTGCAAGGTACTGGAATCAATTGTCAAGGATAGAATAGTTAGTTATCTGGAAGGAAACATATGGATTCAATGCAATTAGAGGTCATAAATTCAAAATTAAAGTTAACCACAGCAGGACAAGGCAGACTTTCTTCACCAACTGGGTGAACACTGGAACCAGCTGCCAGAAAACATTGTCACATTGTCTTTTCATTATCACAGGGAGGGCTGATTGACAGATTTGGCAGGCTGGTTCAGTGTACAGAGTGCAACCAAGAGAAACCAGAGTGCACTATTTTATGCCTACACAACACCCCATAGACCAACGCCGCCAATACACACACACCCACGCCGCCACACCGGCACCACACACACACACACCGGCACCACACACACACACACCGGCACCACACACACACACACCGGCACCACACACACACCGGCACCACACACACGCCGCCACACCACACCCACGCCGCCGCACCACACACACATCCAACCGACACCGACACCGACACCGACACCGACACCACACGCCACGCCACGCCACAGAAAGAGTCTCGCACTGCAGCGCTCCCGTCCTTTTTAACCGAAGTTAGGGGAGCCCCAGGCTCACCGCGGAAAAAGCGGGTGGTTGTGGTTCTGCCGCGGGGCGAGAACCGGCGGGCACCATAAGCCAAGAGTGGCGGGGGCGGGACCATAAGCCCTTGCCGCAACAGCCAACTTTTTTAGATTATCTTCACATTTCGTTACACTCTCTCCGCGAGAATTCACAAACAAATTGCAATTGCTCCATTGCAAATGATCTACGCATTTATAATCCTCATACTAAATTGCTAAAATAGCGCATCCCTCCTTGACATCCTCTCGCGTCAATGAAAATTTTCATAGAATTTCCATAAAATTGTTCTTTGCAAATTATCCCTCTCGCCGTGAGGCTTCATTTTTGCGGTGCCATCCATCGCTCGATTGTCGACCGTATCGACATGATTATCGACCATGTCGCATCTTCTGCAACAAATAGAATCTTCTGCAACGGCCAATAGTGCATCAGCTGACAGCTATCGAAAGCCGACTTCGAACGCCATCTTTTGTTGCTTTTTCGCCACTTTCTTGGACATTTTCGCACACGTTTCGCATTCCACCGAGCAGAGAATAATTCAGCGCTAATTTACAAATCATCTGCAACACTTTATCACCATTTTATTCATCATTATAATTCCATTAAGCTCTCGACTGTCAGCACATCGCAATCAGCCAAACGGTTGCAGCAATTGGCGCAATTGGCAGCAATGCGCAGCAATTGGCAACTGCCTTCTGCTTGAAACTGCTTGAAACTTTAGCTATGCGGCGTGTCGCGTTTGGTGATCTAATAGTGCTTCGAGGGTGAAATTCTCGCTCTCATGATGTGATAATGTGACAATACGATATCTTCCAGTGGACCTCATCTTTTGGAGCACATCAGGTTGGTCGTTGACAGATATTTCTCCCCAGATAGGCTATTTTGCATGTTAACACTAGTTCAAGTATTATTGTTCTTTTTGCACAAAGTATTCAACATAGCGAACCCAAATTCGCCACACATATGCACTTGGACATTTGCTACGACATGTACTCATCCGAATTTCCAATATATCATTATTTCTCAAATAAGCAATTTAAAACCGATCTTTTAGTGCTAAGTCAATAGAAAGTAATATAATATCGATCGAAAGTTCGATAATCCCAACATGTGGGCAATGTATTATAAATAATTATTGTCATGTATTATTTTCTGAAGCATTATGCCAAGACAATTTATCTTATATCTCCAAAAGTTACAAATCGATATAAGTTCTCAGCTCAGCTCGTCCACTTACGTCTGTGTACCTTCGGTTCTATGAGGAAATTGTTGCAAACGAAAAATTCGGGAAATCTGGAAAATCCTGTGGACTGCGTTTCCATAATTCGCTCGATTCGTGTCCGATATACGCCATCTTGATATCACTGTTCGGCGCCACGAGGGAAAGGAGAAAAAAGATACTCCAAAATTATAACTTTTTTCGTACTTAAAATTTTAAGGAAACTTTTTTAAAATTAAATAAATCACAAGAATTTTTAAGATCCGAAATACCACTTCCATACACGATTCGTGTGAGCTATTTTGTCAGATTACATTATATTAGAAAATGTTTTTTAAAGTTTAAAAACTATCGATATTTATTATATTCGTCAATAATTTTCGGCCATCACAATTTTTTCCTCTTTTTTCCCCTCTTTTATCATACCCACGTTAATTGTCTTCCCTTAAAATTTGCGAAAATTTCACACTTTCTCAACATCAAACAATGCTTCATGAACATATGCTCATATCTCAAAACGTTACGGTACGATTTCTTATATTCGTGGTCAGTGCGTGATTCTACGTATATTGCTTATATTAATTAGTTCGGACGAACATGCCTTAAACATGCCTAAAAACTAAACTGCTTTGCGATAAATGCTCTGGATTTATGGATTTCGCTTCCCGGGTGAAAAATGTAAAGGAGACGATTTGCACGGCAAGGTACCAAAATTAGGAGGAAGAAAAATTTAGAAAGAACTTTTGATTAACATTTTTTACACAATTTTCAAATTTAGACAATTTAAAATGCACCCTAAACATAAACATAATATGAATGTAACATAAATATGAACAGTTGCCTATTTTTATCAACCTAACCTAAATCTAACCTAAATGTTAAATGACACGTGTTAACAGAACCATGTTGAAAAATGTCGCAAAAGCATGTTTTGTTTTTCTAATGTTTTTAACTATGTTGCTTTTTTCATTTAAAAAAAACATCTTCGAAAAAGTTGAAAACTTAACCTAGCCATCAGGTGCGCCCATACCAGCTGCATCGTTTACTAAAGTATCTGTATCAAATAATATGCACAGATAAAGGGTCACAAGCCTAACCGTGCGTCGGAGGCCCACTTTATTCTCGAGATTTTGTTGTTATCTGGGCGTGGGAGTCGCCGAAATGTCGCTTTTTAACAAACTGTCAGATCATCTGAAGTGTATTTTAGGCGTGCTTAAACTGGGTTAGGTTTTCAGATGGATTGATCTTTTCACTTCAAAGCGCACTCCTCCAATTTCGCGTCGGTTCAAAACCATACTTTATGTCCATCTTACAAAACACCTCTGCAAGGATGCAATCGGTCCACTTGGTTCTTGCGAGATTTTGCGAGGATACATTTGACCCACTTGATTAACCTAACTTAACCTAGCTATATTCATGAAGGTCAAATTATTTCAAGCTGCTTAATTAACGTAGTCCTGTGACGTGTCACAGGAGACACCTTCCGTGCGCATATTTTGAACTAGTCCACCAGCCGATCTTCAAATAGTGGCAATAGCCATTCTGCCACCAGTTATCTGCGATTGGTTGAGTATTTTGCCATCACTACCAAACGTAGTTGGTTATGTCATACCAGTTGGGTCACAATCGACAACCGGGACCGAGATGAGATTCAGAATATGGCAGGAAACTCACCTAAAAGCTGGCAGCACGGGTAGACACAGGACATCGAACTAACCCAAACTAACCTAAAGTCGTGGCTGCCCATGAGTTGCTGCTCAATGTACAACGGTGGTTGCTTAGCGACCCATGCGCCGTGCTCTTTCGCGCGATATTTGTTTCGTGTTTTATCAGTTCACCGTGAGTCTCGGTTTATTTTGGATTGATTGAGTTCTTGCATTCCATTGTTTTGTATTTTACACTGCTGTATTTTGTGCTATCGAAGTTGTTCGGGTAGAAATATTATGTCGGTGTGTTATAGAGACCACCACTGGAGCTGTGCCACGCCAGGCAGGTGTCCGTCAACGAAACATCCGCCGGACACTGCGTATTCACCGCCTCGCAGCCTTGGAGAACGCATTCCTGGTAAGTTAGAGTATCTATTAAAGTGACAAATTGCACCAGATTTCCGATACAAAATCCGTGTTTTTTTCTCAGTTTCCCCCTCCGTTTGCTCATCAGCATGTCAGTTCATAGAATGTCAGCTTATACTGAAATGGTTTTTATTAGCAGCCGGTCAATGTACATATTAATGTCCTGCAGTACAAAAAAAGTAGCCAAACCTCCTGAAATGTCCGGAGTGCACTTTCGGTATGTTCCAGGTTGGTGACCCGGATGTGGCGGCCCTATAGACCAGCGTTGCGGCCACTGCAGTGCGCTGCACTTGAAGGGTGGACAGGGCGGGACTTTACCATCTGCTGCCACAGGCTGCCACAGGTAGCACTGGAGCCGCTCGGCGACGCGCCCGACCTGCGACCCTGCCGACGAAAGCCAGCGCAGAGAGACGCAGCTACCGCGACAACATCCACCGCTACAACAGCGCTCTGGCGATGGCGTCGTACGTGGCTGACGTCGATGTGCCAGCAGGTACGCTACATCTCCGCACATCATTAGACGCACATCCGCGTTGCCGCGCGAGGTATCTGTATCCCGTGGCGTGCTACTCTGCCATGTCCACTGCGGTCAAATGTGCAATGCATACTTCAATGCGGATGCCGCTAATGTGGGAATTCGTGGTACGTGTATCAAATAATGACGAATTTGTTGATGGATATAGCATGTTTGTCTTTGCACAGGTCGTGGTCCTTATTGCTACAAGGTCCACTGCCAGACCTACCACCACCTGGGAGCACTGCACCCGGACGGCGACGGACGACAACGCAAGTACGCTCAGCTCTACGTGGTGGACACCGCGGCTGCCAACCGAGAGCGTCTGGGACGGCTTGATGGTCTGTCCTGTCCTCTGTCCCCCATCTGGTCGTTGCACTGGAAGGTATGTTATCCGACCACAATCCGCATGTGCAAGCATTCCGTTGCATGAATGACGTGATGCTTCAGGAACAGCAGGATGCCGCATTAGGCGGCCGGGCCCCGGAACGGGTCACGATGTTCTTCCGCCAGGAACCAGGACCAGGACCCACGGCGCTACAATGACCCGGTCGGCAACGAGGTGGCTGCCGTCTTCGTAAGTCGTGCTCCTCGGATCCGTGATCTGGTGGTATACCCTCGCGCTGATGGTCTGCAGGCGGTTGCCTGCAGACCATCAGCGCGTTCAGCCCGCATGTCGACCCGCTGGCCTATCCCTTGCTGTTCCCATACGGTCTTTATGTTCATATTCATGAGGTCTTTAAATTCATCCATGGTCTGGATAAGGGATATCTTTAAGAAATGTTTGAATTTAACAGAAATGATGCAATTAGAGGTCATCAATTCAAAATTAATGTTAACCACAGCAGGACAAGGTTCAGACAGTCTTTCTTCACCAACAGTGCCCAGTAGAACACTGGAACCAGCCGCCAGAAACCATTGTTAGTAGTAGATCATCTTCAAAAACAGCATAGACAATCATTATAAGAATAGAGGGCTTGCTTTTCAGTATTCCAGGGAGGACTGATGGACGGATTTGGTGGGCAACTGGTCGAGTGTACACAGTGCAACCAAGAAGGGCCCTTGTGGTTCATAGTTGCACTAATCTTTTATGTCTTTATGGAGCGGATGGATATGCCCCTTCACTCACCCTGGTCTTTTGGCACACTTGCTCTTAAAATTGTCCAATCTCCTTCCGTACGAATTGCAACCTGAAGCACATATCACACATTGCTATTCGTCCATCTGTCTTGCTTGCATTACACCTTAAAAAAAACTGAGCTTCTATACTTTTTGGTCCCCAAGACTTATGGTTTGAATACTTATGTTTTGGGTATACCGACATGCTTTGGCATTGGCAAAAATAGCTCCTATTGTCAAAAACAGTGAGGTGAAATGAGCACACTGCTATGTTGAAGGAATTTGATTAATTAATCAGGAAACAATTGAAAGCAAGACATCTGTCTGAAGACACAAGCGGATGGCAACGAAAAGCATCTGTCAACACCAACTTCAACTTCGCCTTGCATTGCACGGTCGCCACGATGCAAAGCAGATACCAAAGGAGATAAGGTTGGTCTCATTTCCCCTTCCTCGCTACAAACGACCAGAGATCACATGCAAGATGGATAAAGTTAATTATACAAGCTCCGTATCTGCCAGAAATGTTCGTGGCAGAATCACACCAATCTTCATACGGTCTCTGATGTTTAGGAAAATGTGGTCGGGATAACGATATTGTCTGCGGATGAGCGAGCATATTAGCTCTGCAGTTTATGCTTAATGAAACAAAATGCCATTAAGGCCTCTTTTGACCTCCAAAGGCCTTTTAGGCCCCTGCCATTTTCGAGAATATTGGAGGAAACCAATGGAGAAAAGTATATATATATATATATATATATATATATATATATATATATATATATATATATATATATATATATATATATATATATATATATATATATATATATATATATATATATATATATATATATATATATATATATATATATATATCCTATCTCTCTCTCCTCTATCTCTCTCTCTCTCTCTCTCTCTCTCTCTCTCTCTCTCTCTCTCTCTCTCTCTTCTCTGTCTCTGTCTCTCTCTCTCTCTCTTCTCTGTCTCTTCTCTTCTCTTCTCTCTCTCTTCTCTTCTCTTCTCTGTCTCTTTCTTCTCTTTCTTCTCTTCTCTGTCTCTGTCTCTGTCTCTGTCTCTGTCTCTGTCTCTGTCTCTGTCTCTGTCTCTGTCTCTGTCTCTGTCTCTGTCTCTGTCTCTGTCTCTGTCTCTGTCTCTGTCTCTGTCTCTGTCTCTGTCTCTGTCTCTGTCTCTGTCTCTGTCTCTGTCTCTGTCTCTGTCTCTGTCTCTGTCTCTGTCTCTGTCTCTGTCTCTGTCTCTGTCTCTGTCTCTGTCTCTGTCTCTGTCTCTGTCTCTCTCTCTCGAGAGAGAGAGAGACAGAGACAGAGACAGAGACAGGGACAGAGACAGAGACAGAGACAGAGATAGTCAGAGATAGAGACAGAGACAGAGGCTGAGACAGAGGCAGAGACATAGACAGAGACACAGACAGAGACAGATACAGTGTAGTGTGGTTCAGATGGTGGCATGGGTCATTCTGTTCCTCAGAAGTGCTGTTATAGGATATATCACGGTGTCAGTTCAGTTTTCTATTTTGCGTTGAATCTAGCTGTGATCGATGTCTAATACCTTGGTTCTAAAATGTCCGTCGGTGAAACAGTATTCTTGCTTGCTTCATTTTAGCAACAGAGTAGTTGAATACCTACCATCCGACCAGGCTATGACAGATGCGCCCTCCTGACAGCTATGAGCATGCAAGTCAGGAGCCGACCCCACACGCCGATTAACCAGCGTTTTCTTGTAATGCTTCTCCAGGTGCCACGGAAGCCATACCGAGTGAATGCTACCGGATGTCCAAACGTCTCGCACACGTCTATCGCACCATCACAACGTCCAATTCGGTCCCGTTCTGGCGAGGTGAGCACGGCCGGGCTGCAGCGCCACCAAATTATCCAATTTTATAATTATGCATATCACGCGTCGCCCCAGTGTCGCCGCTCCCCCGGTCGCCAAGCTGTCCGGACCAATCAGTCGCGCCGCTCATACACGGCCGCCGACAAAAAGGCACTAATCCCGCCGGCGGCAGCCACAGCGGCGGCACTAATGCAGGTGTTGTTGCTCACAGCCGCCCGAGGCGCGGCATGGCCGGCTGAGGTGACGCCCGCACAATCGCCGTCACGCACTCGTGGGGTTGTGTGTCCGACGGGGGGGGCGTCCAGTATCAGTCATTTCGAATGGTTAGCCACGTTGTCATGTGTGCGACGGCAATTATTCCGCACGCGTCCCGGCACGTCGAGCTGCAGAGGCAGCCGCGGCGTTCGGTCGGCTGCCTGGTGGTACATACAAAGCCGTGGGCAAACATTGGGCGTGAGTCGTCGATACAATTGACTGGATCGAGTCTGAGCGTCAGGCCGGCGTGTCATGAAACTGGTCGCAATGTGTGCTGCATTTGTTTGATCATACACGATGGAGCAGCCTCATTGTGAAGCTGGATGCAGTCTGTCACCACAAAACGGAATGGGGCCGAACTTTTGCACGTCTTTGTCATTACCAGATTGCATTTTTTTAGCCACTGCTGCTGATCCAACTTGAACTGAGCTTTGCTCGCGAATGTTTGCACATGAGCTGAGAAATATTGTTTTTATTTGCATTTTGTGCCATAGGGGTGCGCGCTACAGCACTGTATGTCGTAAATGGAAAACGTATCGCACGGTCTCCAGTTTCGCAACTGGTGCGATTTCGTGATCGAGATGATCCTCGATGTTTCCTTTGTTCCCATGCATCGCCGTTCGCTTTGTCCATTTCTGCTCCGTTGCCCATGCTGGTTCAGTAGCGTCACATATTGGCCTGCAGCCTTTGAAGTGACCGGTTCGAAACCCCACTCACTGGACGAAAATCCTCATCCGCTTGACTGCCACCGAGAAGATGGACGAGGCGGCGTCGCCTCCGATGTTGAAGCTGAGCGCAGCGCAATTTAAGTGTCCACTGGCGAGATCTTCCTGCGTCCTCCTGGGCAGAACACATGGAGTGCAATTCGACGCACACGGTTATGCGGTCGGCTCCGCCCCCGTTTGCCCGCAGCTTCCAGCTGACTAGCCGTGTGTCCACCCCTGTCTCGCCAGTGTGAATAAGGCCGAATTAGTGCGCACCACTTGAGCCTGATGAAATTATCGCCAGCACCGGCGCGCGCCGAGGATCTACATACAAAAGCGTCGTCTGGCCGTCGGCCCCCCGCCCGGCAGAGATGGATGTCACAATCAGCGATATTGAGCGCTAAATAGAATTGCGGCGGTCGGCGACGGCGGCGGCCGGTCCACGTCCGCCTGCAACCCTCAGCGGTGCGCGTCGAATGCAGAATCGGGCTGGCGACGATCACTGCCGACGCCACCAGGAGTGGCGGCCGTCCTGAGGCATTTACCCGCCACAATTCACGGCACGCGCCCCGGCGCCACGTTGGCAGCCGAGGCCGGAGTGTGTGAGTGTGTGACATGCCACTGGACTACTTCCCAGGAGTACTTCACACAAAAGCCATTTTCTGATCCGACATTTTCACATTGCCTTAGGCTAGGCGAGAATGATCAAAGCTGTTCGAAGCGTCTCAAAGCCCAAATACCTAACTAACATTGCTTTAGGCGTCCGACACTACCTCCACGGAGGTAGTGCTAAAGGAATACCTAAAGGAATAGAATAGTCAACTACTCTGTGCGTATTGTGTGCAGGATAAACATCAACCAGAGAACGCATGGAACTGTTCACAGCAGAAGAGCAGAAGAGCTACATTGCTTCATAGCCTGCTGGGATTGCTCAAGCAATCGTGGCAAATTTCATTTGCGTTGGAGGAAACACGCATGCGCGTTTCAGGCTATAATTGCTTTCGAAGCACCACGTTCAGTAATCGTCCGACCATTTAGCACCACTGGACAATCCTGCTGGAAAGTGAACGGGCCGAATCTCGGAAAACCTTTGGTTGACATTCCGCCCTGAACTATAAGTGAGCATTGTCAGCACAATCGATCGGAATTAAGACGACTCATGCCCAGGTTGTCAACACCAGGCAGGTGAAGATCGTGAAAGAAAACAACCTGGAGGGTTAAGCATTCTCTAGAATGATGAGTCAGTCGGGCTACCCTGTAGCAAACAACTGTACCTACCAAATGATTACCATGTATTTATTGTCGAAAAAATATACCAAGGGGTCCATTTGGATGCATTGCTTAAAATAGACAGTGCTCCCACCTGCTCTTCACCACATTTCAATATTCCCTATCCCAACCATAATGTACACTCTGACTGCTGACGCCTACAGTTCAGTTTGAGTTTGCAGTCTGCCTCAGTCCAAGTTTGTTACGGTGTTTCTCCAAAACATCCGCCTAAATCCGTCCACCCTAAGGTGCCTTTATACGTACATATGCAATATCAATATGTATTTCGAATGCCCCCGTTTGCCCGCAGCTTCCAGCTGACTAGCCGTGTGTCCACCCCTGTCTCGCCAGTGTGAATAAGGCCGAATTAGTGCGCACCACTTGAGCCTGATGAAATTATCGCCAGCACCGGCGCGCGCCGAGGATCTACATACAAAAGCGTCGTCTGGCCGTCGGCCCCCCGCCCGGCAGAGATGGATGTCACAATCAGCGATATTGAGCGCTAAATAGAATTGCGGCGGTCGGCGACGGCGGCGGCCGGTCCACGTCCGCCTGCAACCCTCAGCGGTGCGCGTCGAATGCAGAATCGGGCTGGCGACGATCACTGCCGACGCCACCAGGAGTGGCGGCCGTCCTGAGGCATTTACCCGCCACAATTCACGGCACGCGCCCCGGCGCCACGTTGGCAGCCGAGGCCGGAGTGTGTGAGTGTGTGACATGCCACTGGACTACTTCCCAGGAGTACTTCACACAAAAGCCATTTTCTGATCCGACATTTTCACATTGCCTTAGGCTAGGCGAGAATGATCAAAGCTGTTCGAAGCGTCTCAAAGCCCAAATACCTAACTAACATTGCTTTAGGCGTCCGACACTACCTCCACGGAGGTAGTGCTAAAGGAATACCTAAAGGAATAGAATAGTCAACTACTCTGTGCGTATTGTGTGCAGGATAAACATCAACCAGAGAACGCATGGAACTGTTCACAGCAGAAGAGCAGAAGAGCTACATTGCTTCATAGCCTGCTGGGATTGCTCAAGCAATCGTCGCAAATTTCATTTGCGTTGGAGGAAACACGCATGCGCGTTTCAGGCTATAATTGCTTTCGAAGCACCACGTTCAGTAATCGTCCGACCATTTAGCACCACTGGATAATCCTGCTGGAAAGTGAACGGGCCGAATCTCGGAAAACCTTTGGTTGACATTCCGCCCTGAACTATAAGTGAGCATTGTCAGCACAATCGATCGGAATTAAGACGACTCATGCCCAGGTTGTCAACACCAGGCAGGTGAAGATCGTGAAAGAAAACAACCTGGAGGGTTAAGCATTCTCTAGAATGATGAGTCAGTCGGGCTACCCTGTAGCAAACAACTGTACCTACCAAATGATTACCATGTATTTATTTTCGAAAAAATATACCAAGGGGTCCATTTGGATGCATTGCTTAAAATAGACAGTGCTCCCACCTGCTCTTCACCACATTTCAATATTCCCTATCCCAACCATAATGTACACTCTGACTGCTGACGCCTACAGTTCAGTTTCAGTTTGCAGTCTGCCTCAGTCCAAGTTTGTTACGGTGTTTCTCCAAAACATCCGCCTAAATCCGTCCACCCTAAGGTGCCTTTATACGTACATATGCAATATCAATATGTATTTCGAATATGCAGGCATTCAGACACTACCTGACAATATCTACCATGCCATGTCCCCCACCCATATCCGCCATTCAATGTTGGGTTTTGAGGGCAGGCGCCCCTGCTGCCCCCTTGTTCCTACGCCAAGACACTTAGGCATGGAAGGGCCCTATTGCGTATGCCTTGTAAGAGGAAATGACAATTGGCAATTGATACAAAGAATCCTTCACCATACAACTGGAAACCAGCATGCTAATTAACTGACGACGAGTTGGCTAGAACGACAATTGCCTTGCGGTGGTCCAACGGTGAGCATGGTTGCAGCTGTAATTTCCAGTTTGATATCAGGAACGGGTTGCCACTTACGATGGCACAGCGTGCCAACTTTAAAGTGCCAAACATTTTGCGAGTCGGTGGCTGCCTACAATACACGTCTAATCAGGCACATGGTGTCCGACAAATAGTCCTCTATATTCACATGGCACCGTGCTGATGAAGTTCGCTTTTCGGCTATACCTACAGCGATGGTACTCCTCACATACGCGGCCAATATCCCTCAGCACAGACTTAGTATGAGGTAACATGATGATATTTGCCTTTCGCCCTGTTCTCATGGGTCGACCAGAAACTCACGGTATGAATTGGTGTAAACTTTATCCCTCCAGTTAATTTTCAGCGGGCATTCCGATGGCAGTTGATATCCATGCAGGCATTTATACACACATATATCTATATATATATATATATATATATATATATATATATATATATATATATATACATATATATTTATATATATATATATATACTTTATACTATACTTTATATACTTTATATATATATATATATATATATATATATATATATATATATATATATATATATACATATATCAGTTCAAGTCGATTCCCGCCTAAAGGACCTGCTCGTGGGTGAAAGTTTAAAAAAAACGAGAGGGAGTACAAAGAGCAAAGTACTCACAGAAGACCTCCGCGAAGCCAGCAAGCAGCTCCGTGAAGATGAAAGGATCATCATACGAAAGGCTGACAAGTCTTCTGTGTTTGTCATTTTGGACCGCCACGACTGCATGCACAAGGTGGAATAACTCCTCAGTGACGAAACCAATTTTGAGCCCATCAAAAAAGATATCACAGATAGTCTAAAATACAAGCAAGACAAAGTAGAATGATAACATCAGCTAATGTGGTAATCGGAGGAGTGCACTTCTCGAAGATCATGGGTGAGTACGCTCCCGGATATGCACATGGAAATGTGAAGCGCCATAAAAGCGGTAACCCATTGAGGCCTGTGGTTTTTCAGGTCACAACCCCAACTTATAGACTAGCCAAAAGACTCATCAGTCTATTAAAACCGTACGGACTTGCCATGCACTGCATTGACTCTGTCGATGCCGTTATCGATATTTTAAGGGCTAAATCCCCACGTGGACAGCTCGCAACCATTGACATCAAGTCTTTCATCAACATGCCAATGGAGGCAACCATCAAGAGCATCACTGAGCAAGTGTACGCTAACCCTAATCTGACACTACCCCCGTTGCAGTGTTCGCACAATATTCTTGCGACAATGCTCCGTGCGTGCACCTCGGAGTATCCCTTCCATGGGTCATGTGGACAACTGCATTGAAAAAAGGAAGGCGTCACTATGTGCTCCTCATTAGGTCCCCTTTTTGCAAGCTTTTACACGTACCTGGAAAACGATGTTTTGTGTGACCAGTCTGCTGCGCCTCATATCTACCGCAGGTACGTCGATGCTGTTTCTGTTGATGTGAGGGACAGTGACCACCTCAGTGAACTCATTTCAAAATTAGAGGAAAACTCAGTACTAACTTTCACATCTGAAACACCAGTCGATCGAAAATATACAGACAGAAAAAGCACAATCCACCTCTACTATTGAAATTATATGAACTCTGCTTGTAAGGTGGATAAGATTATAGCAAACATTATAAAAACAACATCACATGCACCAACAAATATGAGCTAAAACTCGTCATATACCACAAAAATAGGAAAGTTACAATCTTGTGATAAAAATAACATTCAGGCCATCACAGAAAAAAAACTAAAACATACCGATGTAGTTGATAAATTATCATGCCCATGTCAAGACTGTAGGCTTCGTGCAGTAAGTTACATTGGTGGCACCACAACCTCTCTTTCTAGAAGACTGACAATGCACCCCAGAGCACCAAAAGAGCACATGGCAAACTGCTACCAAACATCGCTAACAAGAGAACACCTTACCAACAACACCACCATCATCACGTCTTTCCCGGACCGAACCTGTCTCATGGTGCTGGAGTCATTGTACACACGTGAACACACCAGACACAAACAAACAAGTCACCACACACGCCACGTTGTCACTTTTGGCGTGACCAAAAAGGGCGACGGGGATGGGAGTGCAAACATGCTGCGATGCAAATGTGAGAATCCAGCGCTTCACCGTTGTTGTAAATTGTTTAGATGCAAATATACTTGGTTATGTGAGTGGCCATTCAGGAATTGACAAAATGTGAGTTGATGTTGCGAGAATAGTTCTTGGGAAACCTGCGCTCAATTTATATTTTAAAGTGCATTTGTGTGTTTATTTGCATTGTGCAGAGCGGTTAATTTGAAAATGGATCGATGTTTGCATCCCAAACGTCAATAAAGGAATATAGCTACATATGTCACTGGGTGAAATAATTTACCCGCTGTCTAACAAAACGAAGAAAACAATATGATTAATCGAAAACCTAGAAGGCTGTTGAAAATGCGTCCTTTTCTTCAACAGCCGAGGTAGAAAAGAAGATATCCTGCCAAAATATACCGATATGCATATATGTATATATATATAATATAAATAGATGTATATACATATATATAATATAAAGATATATATATATATATATGTAGAATATGAAATTTGCAAATGAAATTTGCCACGATTGCTTGAGCAATCCTAGCAGGCTATAAAGCAATGTAGCTCTTCTGCTCTTCTGCTGTGAACAGTTCCATGCGTTCTCTGGTTGATGTTTATCCTGCACACAATACGCACAGAGTAGTTGACTATTCTATATATATATATATGCATGACAGTACCTGCCCCTGTCATAAGTACATACGATGTCACTATTCCCCACATGTCCCCATAGACAATATGTCACACATCTTTCCCACGATGTCTTCAAGTCTTACTCAATAAACTCACAAACAGCATAGCCATAGTGTATATAGTACGGTACCCAGGGGCTTTGATTTCTGACAATTATTGGTGGATTGATGGTGAGGAAGGCTCACAGTACATGGAGGAAGTCGAAGTGCCGAAATGGATGAGTGGGGGAGGGGCGATCGAGTATACCTCCTCGAATTTGTCAGCCTAAGGACCCATCTGAGTATAGCCTCATGGGCAATGGTGCCCTTCCAGAGCAAGTGCCTCCACCGATAATAAATTGCTGAAACAGTCCCTGACCCGAGGTGAGCATTTGCAGAACAAGTTCTTTTTTATGAAAACAATTATGCCAGCGCAGACATTTGTTTGTGAAAACGATGCTGACTTAGGTTATCTGAATAACTTCCCTGCACTTTGATCCTGGGTTGTTTTACGACGCATTTAAGTGCTAGGTCATATAGGTTCGCTGACCTCACACGCCGATTGGTCACGAGGGGGTGGGGGACTCGGAAATACCACCGATTGTGGAGTTCGAACCTGCGATCTTACGATTAAGAGTTCCATGGTCTACCGACGGAGTTACCGCGCACTACGCGCGGGCCCTGGGCCAGGTAAACAAATCAAACAAGTAGCGAAGTGGCAGGGAGACTGATGAGCTGCGTATTTCTCGGCTCAACTTTGAGTGACTTTGAGTGGGAATAATGTAGCATTGCAAATTCGCTCAGCAATTCAACACTCGATTCAACTTTTGAGGAGCGAAGCTCAATACCGTCTGAACTCCAAAGAAGCCCACGATTTAGCGAAGTACATTTTGTCTATGGAAGGAAATTCCCGTTAGTTTGGACATTTGGCAGTTATTCCTTATATCCTTTTATGCCGCGGAAGTTACGTTATGCGCGTTTTGCTTAGATCGTGTTTCTTAGCACCAAATAAATGCCAACAATTTCTGACGTCAGAAAATTCTATCATGGTTTGGAACGAACTGGACATTCACTGGTGCGGATGTATTTCATCAGCGACCTAAAAATGAATCAGTGGCATGAACTACAAATGAGGAGAGGAGCGTGGGTACTGATGTTTGGCGAGACGAACGTAGGTAGGGCGAATATGGGATTTTATGTGATTTTGCTACAAAATGTGCATGCTATTCGCATTGATCATTACTTTCATAATATCTAAATTCGATATATGTTAACAACGCTGCGTTTACTGGTAGGAACTATATGACAATTTATTTGTATTTACAGGCTACCATTGAAGGGGAAAAATGCCCCAACTTAGGGTGACAAGAGCAGGACAATTTTGTGTTATTATGCTTTAAGATGTTAACAATGAAAGGATTTCACACTTTTTTCCTCCTTAAAGCAAAGAAATGTGCAGTTTTTGGTAATTTTTGAATCCATGTAATTACATTTCCCAATAATTTGTATGAATGTGACTGATAGCCTGATACAACCACTTCTTAACAGCATGATGCAACCACTCAGTTAATCTATAAATGCATGCTTTTCCATTAGGAGGCAAAATAACACCCAAAACAGGGCTTACTGTTTGGTAATACTAGCAAAAAGTAACGTTTAAATGAAGAAAAAAACAGCATTACTTATCTCTTAATTTTTCACCAATAAAAAGCTCTTTATAAAAGTGATGAAGCTAGTGTAACCACTAATTTCCTCTCCAAATGCTTACTTTTCAGCTGGAAAGCAAAATAACACAAAGAAAGTGGCTTTGAGTTAGGTAGGTAACATGGTATAAAAATAAGGTGTAAAATAAAATGTAATATGTCCATTTCCTAGTCTAGCCTAACATTAATGAAAGAGGACACAATTTCCCACAAAAAAGCAAATTGTTTTGTTTTGTTTTTCAATTGGCAACATAAAATCACAATCCAATGGATCACTTTAATGGTAAAATTCAAACCTTCCAAATGACCCCTTTGTTTGCTTTCTGCAGGTAATGGGACATGTGCAAAGCATGTCCTGTGAATACCTTAAAGCACGCTATGGGCGCTGCATGACCTCAGTAGTCAATGTGCCCCTAAACTCCAATAACCAACCAACCTTGAAGCACATTTATAAGATGTCTTGCATGAATTATCAGGATTTCCTAAAAAAGGTATGGCTACATTTGCCAACTCCACAGAAGCAAACCACATCAGAGAGGGAATTTAAGAATAACCAAACCAATTTTTTGGCTAGACAAAAACTATACATTTTCTAGACCTGGATATGCATTGGTTCATTCACTAAGGATCCAAGTTTATAATAAGATGCAAATTTATGTTTGTTCAGGGTTTTCAGAGCTCCTAAAAACATGGAGCATTGAAATTTGAAGAAGAAAAACACCAACAAAATGTCCACATTTGTCAACCAATCATTTAATTTAGTCATAGCTGGTCACATTTAGAGATTGCCAACATCTTTCACTCTCCCTACCAAACTTCCTTGGCACTTGCAGGGCTGGAGATCTCTTACAAAGTCAAGGGATATAAGTTCATATTTTCAAGGCATATTTTCACAGTACATGTGGAAAATGAGAAACTAAGATTAGCAGTAGACCAAACCAGGGGGTCCAGACCATGTACCAACTCCAGGCATGGGCACTTGGCTACTAACTATGAGGAACATGAACAATGTAAGCCAAAGATCAGACCAAACAATTGGTCAGTCTAAGCCTGGTTTTTCAATTGGGAACAGTTCAGCATACCAGTACAAAGTGGATGCATTGGAAGATCCAGAGATGGTTTTGAGTTGCTTAGTGGTGCCAAGCAAAACTAATTCTCAGATTTGTTTGAATATTTCAAACAAGTTTCTAACCCCCTGAATTTGGCATCAAAGGCTTCTAGTTTTGCATATGTTATGTACCATAGACCAGTTCTGCTGCAAAGCAGGCTGTTAGGGGGATAGCGGAGAGGACCACATCAAAGCCCAGTCTTAGCCCACTGTTCCTGAATGCTTTTAGTTGAGCAGAATTTCTCACCTCTCCTACCCATCTGTGCAGGTAGGAAACTTGTACCATCCCACAGTGTTGCACAATTTCTTAATTTCATGAATCAATGGGGACTTTTTGTGTGAAGCATGTCCAATGTAGTCAACTTGCAAACAATTTCCTCTGACTGTGCAATGCACTTTGCATTGCAGCACATTGCACATCTTTAAAAACAGCATAGACAATCATAAGAATACAGGGCTTGCTTTTCAGTATTACAGTGAGGGCTGATTGACAGATTTGGTGGGCAACTGGTTCAGTGTACAGAGTGCAACCAAGAAGGGCCCTTGTGGCTCATAGTTGCACTAATCTTTTATGTTTTTATGTCTTTATGCATGAATGTTTTATTTCATCTTGTGCTGATTTTTTATACCCTACACTTCATATGAAATGAAAGCACAAAATTGTGACTCACCAATGAATGTTTCATGTTAATTTTTTAATTTTGTGATTTCCAATTGATAAGGACATCACTATGTAAGAAAATAACATCAGTAAGATCTTTCAGCTCTACTGAGGTGAGGCACTGCCTTAAGTGCCTTAGTGGGTGGACCACCCCTGTTCATATGAGGTGCTCTCTCATCTGGTTCTCTCACCTGGTTGGCTGCCCAAATTTGCAAGCATCACTCACCCAGATACAAGTTCTGTGGCTGATCAAGGGAAGCTTGTATCTGCAGGTATGCCAGTCCCCTAGATTAAAGAAAAATATGGCTATCAGATGGACAGGGCAAGATAAAGGAACTGGAAAGTGCACCTTAATCAGAATTTATATGTTTAGAGTAGCCATTGCATCTGTTTATGTGTTGTAGTTGGAAAATATATTCGATGCAAGTTAAGAATAGATTAAACAGAAGTGAAGCTACTTTTCAAGTTTGATTAGTATATTATCATGGTTAACCTATTCACTGTATACATACAATAATGTGCAGAGATTTGAGTGCAGTGCAGCTTTAAATTCACCCAGGTCCATTAAGGCTACTACATCTTCAGGTGGTGAGTTCCAGGTGGCACAACATCTGAGGTTAAAAAATATCTTCCTACAATCCACTCATGCATGCCTTTGAACCAATTTCAAGGATTTCCACATGTTTTCACCAATGGTGCCCACACACACATGTCGATCTTAATGGCAGAATGACCATAAAGAATCTTCAAACATTTGATAATGTCTGCTCAAATCAGTCAACCTTTCACAGAGTACACATCTAGTTTCTGTTATCTGACACCATAATCCAGACCATCCATCCCCTCTGTTTCGTGTCCACCTTCTCTGTACTGGTTCTAGTCGCCTTTAATCACCTTTGCAACCTGTATTCCAAATACATGATGAAAACTCCAAAATAGGCCTGAGATGAGTAATGTATAGTGTTTTCATAAATTCAAGAGAATGGCATAAAGTAGAACTTAGCAGGTTGCTGGCCAGACTCATAAAGACATAAAGACATAAAGACATAAAAGATTAGTGCAACTCTGAGCCACAAGGGCCCTTCTTGGTTGCACTCTGTACACTGAACCAGTTGCCCACCAAATCTGCCAATCAGCCCTCCCTGTAATACTGAAAAGCAAGCCCTCTATTCTTATAATGATTGTCTATACTGTTTTTAAAGATGTTCAATGTGCTGCTACTGACGATGTTTTCTGGCAGCTGGTTCCAGTGTTCCACTACCCTGTTGGTGAAGAAAGTTTGCCTTAACCTTGTTCTCCTGTGGTTAATTTTAATTTTGAATTTATGACCTCTAATTGCATCATTTCTGTTAAATTCAAACATTTCCCCAAGGTATCCCCTCTCCAGACCATTGACAAATTTAAAGACCTCGATGAGATCTCCTCTCAGCCTTCTATATCTAAGTGAAAACATATTCAATTTCTTCAATCTTTCCTCATATGCCAGGTTGCTTATGCCATTAACCATTTTTGTAGCCCTCTTTTGTACTCTCTCTAAAAGCCAACAATCTTTTTCATAGCTAGGAGACCAAGCTTGTATGCAGTATTCCAAATGTGGCCTGACGTATGCACAGTAAAGCTTCCTGATCACTTCCTCACTTCTGTATGATACATTCCTATTTATTGCCCCGAGCATTCTCAGTGCCTTCTTCCTGGCTTCCTTGGTCTGTTCTGATGCCCCCAATTTTGTGTTTAGAATAACACCTAAATCCTTCTCCTGTTGAGTCACTGATAGCACTTGGCCACCCATCAAGTATGGAGCCTTCATATGCTGCTTACCTACATGCATGATTTTGCACTTATCAAAGTTAAATTTCATTTGCCATTCTTCGGACCACTTCACAAGTTCGTCTAAGTCTTTTTGCAGCGAGATATGCTCATCCTGACCTGTTATTGCCCTAAAGACCTTCAAATCATCTGCAAATTTCAAAACTTTACTGCTTAGGCCACTTTCAATGTTATTTACAAATATAATGAACAGTAATGGCCCTAGTACTGACCCCTGGGGGACTCCACTAAGAACATTTTGCCATGATGACTTTGTACCATTTAGCATCACTCTTTGCTGTCTGTCTGAAAGCCACAACTCTATCCATTTTAAGATGCTACCTGCAATACCATGGGACTGAAGCTGTATCATTAACCGTTTATGGGGTACCTTGTCAAAGGCCTTACTAAAGTCAAGATATGCTACATCAACCTGATTTCCCTGATCAAATTGTTCTGTAGTGAAGTTCAAAAAGTCCAAGAGGTTTGTGAGACACGATCGTCCTTTTCTAAATCCATGTTGAGTATCTTGAATCAATCTGCTACCTTCCAGATAACTAACTATTCTATCCTTGATAATTGATTCGAGTACCTTGCAGACTAGGGATGTGAGACTTATTGGCCTATAGTTTTCAACCTTCCCTCTTTCTCCTTTCTTGAAAATAGGAACTACATTTGCCCTTTTCCAATCGGTTGGAATTTCATTATGTGAAACTGATCTACAAAATATTATACTAAGTGGAAATGCCAGTTCCTTTTCAGTTTCCCGCAACACCCTAGCATAAATATCATCAGGTCCTGCTGCCTTATTTGGCTTTATTTTCCTGATATGATTGTAAACAACATCACTACCAATGAAATCAACATCATTTGTCAGATCCCATGTAACTGAACTATGGTGTACGGTCGGCAGATTGGTCATATCTTCCAATGTAAACACTGATTTGAACTGCTTGCTCAGCTCCTCAACCATCTCACTATCCTCACCCAATGTAGTCCCGTTTACTTCCAGTGGACCAATTGTGCTAGAAACTTTACTCAGCTTGTAGAAACTAAAGAACTTTTTACTGTCCCCATTACAGTTTCTAGCTAAATCCAGTTCCTTTGCTCGCTTTGCTGCTCTGGTTTTTTGTTTCACAGTGTCTCTAGCTTTTCGATACGCCGTTAGATTAATGACATTTGAGGCTTCTTTAAAAACTCTAAATGCAGTTTTCTTAGCCCTAATTGCTTTTATCACGTCTGGTGTAAGCTATGCTGGCTTTCCTACCCTTCTTTTGCGTCTTTGCTTTTGGGGGACATGTCTAATCTGAGTTTCCTTTAAGTAAGATTTGAACTTTTCCCACATTTCACAGGCATTTAAATTGGAGAATTCTTCTTCCCATCTGATGGCACTTAAAGCCGCTCTCATGCCGTTAAAGTCTGCTCTGTTGAAATTTGGAACCTTTACCAAATTATCCTTGATAATTTCCCCTACATGTGCCTTGAATCTAACTATGTTATGGTCACTTTTTCCCAGAGTTTCGCCTACAGTCAAGTCTTGAACCAAGTCACTTATATCCGAGAATACAAGGTCCAAGAATGAACCATGCCTGGTAGCTTCCGATACAAACTGGTGTAAGAACAGGTCCTCTTCAAGGCATTTCCTGAACATTTTGCATGATGGGGAGCCAACACCAGCATTTTCATAACCTTTTAGATTAAAGTCACCGAGAATAAGGCACTTCCTCTTAAAGTTTCTACTGATTTCCTCACAAATCACCTTGTCAAGCTCCAGTTGCTGAGAATGTGGCAGGGTTCCTGATCGGTAGAAAGCTCCTATCCTAAGAGTATTGCTGTTGCCTTTTCCCACAGTGACATCAATCCAAATGGACTCCACAGACACGTTTTTATCCCCACCTGCTACTTTTTGAGAACTGAATAAGCTATTCACATAGAGCATTACACCACCCCCTTTCATTGCTGGACCCCTATTGCACGAAAACATATTGTATCCCTGGATCTCATAGTCCTGTAAGTTATCTCCAAAATATCCTTCACTGACCCATGCCTCCGTAATGCAAACAAAATCCGGTTCCTCCTCAGCAACATAACACTTGAACTCATCAAATTTGGAACGGATACTCTGAGCATTAAACATCATACACTTAACAAATGCTCCATAACAACCTTTGGCTTTTTCATATTGAGGAGTTCTTTTATCACTAGATGAACTATAACTCTGTCCCCTTGAGTTGCTGCTGCCCCTATTTGCAGACTTTGAGGTTCTATTACCTTGGCTGACACTATTGGAATATTCCTGAGTTGGCAATGCAATTTCATCCCTCCCCACCCCATTTCCTAGTTTCCCTGAAGGACATGCTCATATACTTTGCCTAACACATGGACCCCCTTCTCAGAAAAATGCAGGCCATCCCTCTGATAGAGGTCCCACAATGCATAAAACCTGCTCCACTCGTCTACAAATGTAAAACCTAGCTCCTGGCAGAGCTTTCCTACCCTGGTGTTAGCTGCCAGTGCCCTAGAGCTCCACTCAGGGAGGCTCTAGCCCTAGGCAAATTCCTGTTACAAGCACTCTATTGGTACCCTTCAGGGTGGCCAGAAGGGCCCTGTACTCCCGCAGAAGCTCTTCGCTCCTAGTATGACCTATGTTATTTACCCCTACATGCACTATGACTGTGTTAAACTGGTGATCACTGGTGACCTGTGCCACCGCAGGTACCAGGTCCTTCACCTTGGCACCAGGCCTGGTGATGCACCTCCTGTCCCTCCTACCTTTACAAAATACCCGCTCTAAATGACGCACACGAGAGTCTCCTATGACCAGCACTGACTCCTTACTATTGCTATCCTGGGGGCAGTCATCCAATGCCTGGAACATATTTGTTGTTACTATGCCTGCCCGCTGGGCGGTCGGCTACACTTCCTCCCGCTCCTACCACCTGCCACCTGCCACTCACTGACCCTTTCCTTAGGTTCGCGCAGACTCCCAGCTTTCTGTACTATACCAGCAATGTGTACATGGAAATGCAAGTTTTTATCTGCTGTGATGCCTAAGTCAGTATGCATCTCAACAATGCTCACCTGAAATCCATCCAGGTAATAATGTGCATAAGGACCAATATCTTTTTTTAGTCACGATTCTCAGTGTGCTAAATGATGTGAATTGCTATGAAAGGAAATTGTCAGCAGAGTATTATGTACCTAGGTAACCAGGGTTAAACTTATGTTTTGAAATGCTAACAAATCCATTTGTCCAATAGACAACCATCAGAGTGGCAAGGGAACCAGGTACTGGAAGTATATCAACCATTTGAATTGTTTGACATAGGAAAAGGAAATTCAATCATAATTTTGATGGCAATTCATTCATATATCATCATCTGTAGTTTCTGATGAAATTTGCCATTTCTTAAACAAAAAGCATGCCTTGGTATAGAGCTATCTTGACTCAAGATTTGTCTCCAAGGCTCTTGAACTCAGAAAAGTTTGTTCCCACAAAATTCTACTGTGCACAAGTTACCAGTTTTTAAGTGAAATTGTATCATTGTCACCGGAAATCTGGAGTCCATATAAGCATCATTCAGGGTGTGCAGACACACCATCAGAAGCATAAATGAAGATGGTGACTGTGGGCACACCTGCATGGACAGTGGCTGGGAGTATGCTCTTATTGCTTAACATTGCAGACATTATATATGGTTTGCCAGCTTGTGATGTAGGATGGATGCTGATGGGTCAACATGTTGGTTCAACATGTGATTAAAAAAAAAATACAAATTTGGTCCGAGTTGTTGCTGGGGTGGCTTGAGGAGCCAGGGTTCTATTGCTAAGCAGAGCTTGTTGCGTGAACCCTGGCCCCACCACTCGATCCATGAGCTCCAGTTCAACGGCAGAATTTACACCGAAAGTTTAACGTGCCGCCAATGCACCGACACGGCCGCCCGGTAGCTCGTCCCCGGCCTTATCGGGCCAGCTGCCAACTGACACTCCTGGCCGGGGGCTAAATGCGAGCGCGCGAAGCGACTCGAACCCTGTGTTGCCAATACAGGGGAGACCGGTGCAGGCCAGCGCTCTAACCAACTGAGCTACCATGGCAGCATCCATTAACATGTGATTGTGATCAACATGTGATTAACTGGGTTGCTGGATTTAGAGCTGCATGACCACTGCAGTTGATGTGCTCCTATACACAAAAAAAAACATAAAGGCTGTTCAATAGAGCTTGCAGCATTGTCATCAACCCAAATAATCTATCAGCTTTGGCATGAGGAAACATTGTTTCCTCCCTCACCTGGCGACAGCTCTCTCCAAACAGACGACAGCTCCCCTACCATGCTACAGCCTCTCTCTCGATAGACGATGAATCCACTCCCAGTAGACGACAGCTTCATCCCAACAGACAACGGCTCCCCCTACCATGCAACAGCCTCTCCCTCGACAGACGATGGACTCACTCCCAGTGGACGACAGCTCTCTCCCAACAGACAACAGATCCTCGCTCACCGGGCTACAGTTTCTCCCCATATCAGACGACAGGTGCTCTCCCACTGGCAACAACTTTTATCCCGCCAGGCGACAGTTCTTCCCGCACCAGGTGACAGTCCCTTCATCTCTCTCCATGCTATAGCGTCTATCCCAGGAGGCAACAACTCCTCTCCCACCAGACTACAGCTTTTCTCCAACCCGCGGACAAGTCGTTTTCTTACCTGGCAAGAGCTTCTCTCCCACAGACAACTAGTCTCTTATCAGGCGATTGCTCGTT